>CM031372.1:14682305-15282305 GCA_018208015.1 Medicago ruthenica
CTTGATTGGCTTCAGGAGGAGTGTCAGCTTCTGAGAGTTTTTCAGCTTCAGCAAGATTTTCAGCTTCTGGACTTTCTTTAGACTCAGAACTCTGTTTTGGTTCTGAAGGGTCCACTGATAGCCTTATATCTGCAAAACTCTCAACTAGCTCTGATATTTTATTATCAAACTTCTTGTCATCAAACCTAATGTGTATTGATTCTTCAACAACATGTGTTTCAGAATTGTACACTCTGTATGCTTTGGATCTCTCTGAGTATCCTAAAAAGATACCCTTGTGAGCCTTAGCATCAAATTTCTTTAGGTAGAACTTATTGTTTAGAATGTAACATGTACATCCAAACTGATGAAAATAAGAAAACTTGGCTTTCTTCCTTTAAATAATTCATATGATGTTTTATTCAGAATTGATCTTATATAGATTCTGTTCTGAATATAACATGTTGTGTTAACAGCTTCTGCCCAGAAGTACTTTGCAATTTTAGATTCATGAATCATGGTTCTGGCCATTTCTTGCAAAGATCTGTTCTTTCTCTCTACAACTCCATTTTGTTGTGGAGTTCTAGGAGAAGAGAACTCATGGAGAATTCCATGATCTTCACAAAAAGTTTCAAATGGTTCATTTTCAAATTCACCACCATGATCACTTCTGACTTTTAAAATTTTCAAATCATTTTCTGTTTGTACTTACTTGCAGAATTTGTTGAACACATCATATGTTTCATTTTTGGTTTTAAGGAATTTAACCCAAGTCCACCTACTGTAATCATCAACAATTACTAACCCATACTTCTTCTCATTGATTGAAGCTATTCCAACAGGACCAAACAGATCAATGTGAAGCAGTTCTAAGGGTCTAGAGGTAGAAACAATGTTTTTGGATTTAAAAGAGGTTTTTGCAATTTTTTTCTATCTGGCATGCTCCACAAAGAGCATCTGAGTGATAGTTAATGTTTGGTAAGCCTCTGACCAGTTGCAACTTGCTAAGCTTAGTGATGAGTCTCCAGTTAGCATGTCCCAACCTTTTGTTCCATACCCATTTCTCATCACTCACTGACAGAAGACAAACTACCTTCTGATCAACCAGTTCTGTAAAATTAATTTTATAAACATTGTTCTTCCTTTTTCCTTTGAACACAACATATTTATCTTTGTTGTTGATTACAGTGCAAGTGTTCTTATTAAACAGGACATCATAACCACTGTCACATAATTGACTTATGCTAAGTAGGTTATGTCTTAGTCCATCTACCAACCAGACATCATCAATGGAAAGGGAAGAATTACCTATCTTACCAGTACCAATGATTTTGCCTTTCTGATTTCCTCCAAAACCCACAGTTCCTCCCTCTTTCATGGTCAGGTTTAGGAACATACACCTTTCTCCTGTCATATGACGCGAGCAGCCACTGTCCAGGTACCAAGACTTTTCCTTTTCTTTGGATGTTAAGCATATTTGCAACAAAAATTATTTTAGACTTAGGTACCTATGTCTTTATGGGTCCTCTTGGGTTATTCTTGAAAGGATAAGGCTTCTTTTGTACCTTTGGTCTGACATTTTGAGGTTTGAAAGGTTTTGTATAAACTGGTTTAGTATTCCTTGAAGGTTTTATAAACACAGTCTTTTGAAAGTGTGAGTTTGAAGTTTTCAGACACTGAGACTTGCTTGTCTTAGGTTCTGAACTCTTCAGACTCTGAACCTTTTCAGATTTAAAGTTTGATTTCCTCATTGTCTTAGACTTAGAACCTTTTGGTTTAGACTTTGGCAAAGTTTTAGACTCTGCCTTCATCTTTCCCTTGGGTTTAGAAGTTTTAGATTCTGAGTTGTTCAGAACCTCAGGTTCAGCAGTCTCATTTTCTGATGAATTCTATTTCTCAGAAATCTCAGAAGCAGGTACAAAACACACCTTAGTACCTTTCATAATATTTCCAGAACAGGATGGTATATTAGTTTCCTTTGAATGAATAAATGGATCATTTTTGAAACGAATACCTTCTCCTCTGTTTCTGCTAATATTATAAATCATAGAAGCAACCTCACTTCTGTTGATTCCAGTTAAGATAAAATCCCGAAGAGCAATTTCTTGTTCACTAGGAATTTCTTCAGGTTTCTTATGAGCCATTTCTCTGAGTTCTCTAACTTCTTCATCAATCTCATTGATGTGATTCTAAAGTTGGAGATTCTCATCAGTCAGCAAGTTATGTTTATTTTTCAAAGATTTTAATTGACTTAACTTGCTTCTGTGTGGAGGCCGTGGGTTGAGTGATGTTTGTGACTGGGACGTGTGGTTTTTTTTTTTGTGGCGTTTCTGATGAACTTGGCTCTAGTTTTCTGTGTGGTTTTTAACTGATGATCTTCTGGCTTTTGTTCCTCTCTTTTTATAGTGCCATTGATGATTAATGCAGATTAAAGCCATTGATGGACAGTAATCACAGTTAATCAGCAAAAAAAATCAAAATGGCAACCATTAAAAATGCCATCAAACTCATTAAAAACCATAAGTCAGACCTCTTAAAAAACAAAACAATAAAAAACGAAAAATAAAAATAAAAAAGGATAATAAAAAAGGAAAAAGAAAAGAAGAAAGAAAAATGGAACTAAAATAAAAAAGAAATAATAATTAAAAATGACAAACAATAATAATAAAAAAAGTTGCCTTCGGAACCAAAAAAATGAGGTATTTTAAAATACCTCCTTGCCGAAATTTCGTCTGAAATGACGAAAAAATTCGAACCACGAGGCGAGTAACAAAAAGAATTTTAGGTCAAAAATTGGGGTATGACAACTTAACTTGCTTCTGAGGTGGTTCATAAGATCTTTAACTGTTTCAATAAGTTCAGAATGAGTAAGTTCAGAATATACCTCATCTTCATCTTCAGAGTCTGAACCTGACTCTGTATCAGAGAATGTTGTTGCCATTAAAGCCAGGTTAGCTTCCTCTTCATCATCTTTATCAGATTCAGATTCGTTGTCAAGATCATCCCATGTTGCCATAAGACTTTTCTTGAGTTTGTTTCTGAAGTTGCTTGATTTAGAACTAGTCTTCTTAGATTTCTCCTTTGACTTTACTTCTGTAGTTCAGGACAATCAACAATGAAATGACCAGTCTTCTTGCAGTGGTAGAAACCTTTCTGATCTTCCCTCTTGGAACCAGATCCTTTGAAGTTGCTGCTTCTGTTAGAAAATTTCTTTTGTCTTTTCATTAACTACTGAAATCTTTTAGAAAGCATTGCAAGCTCCTCAGCATCTGAATCTTCTTCAGAATTTCCCTCAGGAAATTCTTCATCAGATTCAGTAACTTTTAGAGCTTTTACAGACTTTCTTTTGGATTTCAGTGCTATAGACTTAGACTCTCTAACAGATTCATCTTCATTGAGTCCCAGTTCATGCACTTTAAGTGAGCTTATAAGATCTTCAATACTTAGAGTATTTATATCTTTATCTTCCTCAATAGCAGTCACTTTGGGTCTCCATTTAGATGGCAGACTTCTGAGGATTTTATTCACATGATCAGCAGTAGTATAGCTTTTCTTCAGAATCTGAAGTCCAGAAACCAGAGTCTGAAATCTTGAGAACATAGTCTCAATATTTTCATCCTCTTTCATTCTGAACAGCTCATACTGCTGAACCAGAATATTTGCTTTTGCTTCTCTAACCTTCTTGTTACCTTCATAGTTAGAGCAGAGAGAGGTGAAGATGGCTTTAGCTGTTGATTTATCACTCAGCTTTTGATACTCACTGTGAGGTAGCGAATCCACAATGATACCTCTAACATTGTGATGCTTTCTGTAGATCTTTCTTTCAGCATCAGAAAGACCTCTTCTGTTAGTAGCCACTCCTTCTTCATCAACTGGAATAGATATTCCATCTTCGATGATATCCCATAAGGAGTCATCAATTCCAATGATGTGACTGTACATCTTGCTTTTCCACCATGAGAATTTCTCAGGATCACCTGTAAACATATGAGGTTTATGGTGTGAACGAGATTTCCTTTCATCTGTACCATAGTCATGTGATACAGAAGCATGATATCTAGGAGAGGGTGAAGGGGAACTGCTGGAAGCCATGTTTTTCTCAGGATCTTTACTGACTCACCGTTAGGTGATTGAATATCAGAACCGGAGCTCTGATACTGACTGAAGGTGAGAAAAACACAAGAAGGGGGGTTGAATTGTGTTGGCTTTTTCTTTTCTTTCTCAAAAACTATGTTTAGTTCAGAATCAGATGTTGATCAGATTCTGAAACTATTTTCAGAGTTGTTTAGCAGCGGATAAAGAGTAAATGAGAGAGAGAGAGAGACACATCAATTTATCCTCGTTCCTTCCACAATCCGGAAGTAGTCCAGTCCCCTTGTCAATAACAAGAGATTTTCACTATAATCACAAAGATTACAATTGCTCAAGCACAAAGCAAGAAATAACGAAGATAAAATGCAAGAAATAATAAGGAAGAAAAAATAAAAAAAGGGAACAGGGGGGTGCCACTAGCAGAAAGGGGGTGCAGGAGAGCAACAGAAGAGAAATAATGAAAAAAAAACAGTCTGGGCCGCAGGGAAGCCTATTGGGCTGAAGGGAAAAAAACCAGACCGGTTCGGTTCAAGAGAACCGAACCGGTTCAAGCTCTATATATAAGTTTAAAACGGTTTTTTTCTTTCATTTTTAGAAATCTTTCTCTCTCCTTCTTCTTTCCTCACTCTCCCTCTCTGACTTCTCTCTATGAAAACCCAGCCCAAAAACTCTCCGGCGCGGTGGTTGGCCGGCGGCGCCACCGTGCCGGAGCAAATTTTGTTCCCCTTTCTTAAAAAGAAGTAGTTTTTCGAGTTCCCCTCCTCTTCCTCTTTTCAAATCCGCCCTTAATTTTTTCGGAAAAGCTTTAAAACGCAGTAGATCTAAGTCTAAAAAGAAAAGAAAATCTACCTTTGGAAGAAGAAATGGCTCGTGTATGGCCGGATTGTTGAGGGACGCGGCTGTTATGGGTTGTTTGGGGGGAAAGGCGTGGCTGAAGATGGTTTGGGGGGGAGGCCGCGTGGTTTTTTCGATTTTGGAGTGGAGGTGGCGCGGGGTTGTTGTTGTGTGGGGGGGGGGGGGGGGGGGGGGGTTGTGCGTGAGTTAGGGGCGTGGCTGGGTTGGTGTGTTTGTGGGATGATTTTCGGTGTGTTTGTGGGTGGTGTGACTGAGTGTGGTTATGGCAGTTTGTATGCGTGAGTTTGGGTTGCGGGAGAGGCCGTACGGCTGTGTTGTGTGTGTTGTTGTGTGAGGGAGAAGGGAGGCCGTACGGTGATTGTTGGTGGTTGTATGAGGATGGTTTTGTGAGTGGAGGCCGTGGGTTGAGTGATGTTTGTGACTGGGACGTGTGGTTTTTTTTTTTGTGGCGTTTCTGATGAACTTTGGCTCTAGTTTTCTGTGTGGTTTTTAACTGATGATCTTCTGGCTTTTGTTCCTCTCTTTTTATAGTGCCATTGATGATTAATGCAGATTAAAGCCATTGATGGACAGTAATCACAGTTAATTAGCAAAAAAATCAAAATGGCAACCATTAAAAATGCCATCAAACTCATTAAAAACCATAAGTCAGACCTCTTAAAAAACAAAACAATAAAAAACGAAAAATAAAAATAAAAAAGGATAATAAAAAAGGAAAAAGAAAAGAAGAAAGAAAAATGGAACTAAAATAAAAAAGAAATAATAATTAAAAATGACAAACAATAATAATAAAAAAAGTCGCCTTCGGAACCAAAAAAATGAGGTATTTTAAAATACCTCCCTGCCGAAATTTCGTCTGAAATGACGAAAAAATTCGAACCACGAGGCGAGTAACAAAAAGAATTTTAGGTCAAAAATTGGGGTATGACAGATGCCCCTATTTAAGTCTCTTCGTCCGGAGATTTAAAGAGAAAACCTTGGATTCGACGGGTCGAAGGGACTTAAATACAGAGTACACCAATTTGGGACCTAACAAAAGAGATGTGAAATGCTCGTGATGCAAAGGTGAATGCAAGACGGCGAAGATGACTTGACTGGGGGATAAAACAAAACAAAAGGATACCTGAGTTCGTTGAAGAAAAAGGGATCCGACTCCACTGGGGAATAAACACAGTTTCACTGGGGAAGGCATCAACTATCGTATTGACAGCTGAGAAAGGAAATATGATATGGGAAAAGACACCGACCACAAGTTGCCCGTTTGTAGAGCTTGCCACTTGAGGTGAAGATGGAAATAAAAGTAACCTGCCACTGACGACAAGAAACAAAGGTGAATGTCAGCTGCTCGGGATGTAGCCGAACTTGCCACTGACGACAAGAAATAAAGGGTAAATGCCAACTGTTCGGGTTGTTGCCGAACTGCCATTGACGACGAGAAATAAAGGTAAATGCCAACTGTTCGGGTTGTTGCCGAACTGCCATTGACGATAAAGAAACAAAGGTAGATGCCAACTGTTCGGGTTGTTGCCGAACTGCCATTGACGACAAGGAATAAAGGTAGATGTCAACTATTCGGGTTGTTGCCGAACTGCCATTGACGACAAGGAGTAAATGTAGATGTCAACTGTTTGGGTTGTTGCCGAACTGCCATTGACGACAAGAAGTAAATGTAGATGTCAACTGTTCGGGTTGTTGCCGAACTGCCATTGACAACAAGAAGTAAATGTAGATGTCAACTGTTCGGGTTGTTGCCGAACTGCCATTGACGACAAGAAGTAAATGCAGATGCCAACTGTTCGGGTTGTTGCCGAACTGCCATTGACGATAAAGGTAGATGTCAACTGTTCGGGTTGTTGCCGAACTGCCATTGACGACAAGGAAAAAAAGTTGATGTCAACTGTTCGGGTTGTTGCCGAACTGCCATTGACGACAAGAAATAAAGGTACGCACAAGCCGTTCGTTAAAGAACTGCCACTTGGCATAAAGAGGGTGACATCTTTGGACCAGACACACTGGGGATGACACTTGGGGATAAAGAGAGTTAAAAAAGTTCATGATTGATTGACATGAAAAGCAAGACTCAGGGTGGTTAATGCAACCATGTATTGAATGATGTTATGTGCATGTTGTGTATGCATGAATGTGTATATGCATGAATGTATGAATGTATGTAAGACAATACAACTTGTATGACTGTATGGAGGATTGACTTGTGGGGCAGTATAATTGATGGACTGGATGAGACAAGACTGGACAGGTAAGATGGAAAGTGGACCGACGACGCAGTACAAACACTCTGCAATCTTCATTGGGAATAATGCCATTGGGAACATATCAAAACATTGACGGGGTAAAGCCCGATGTATGCAACAACCGATGGGGAGCAAACACTTCCTGGGGGAGACGTGTTAATCCGTAGACCCGGCAGAAGAATTGGCGTTTCTGTGGTCATGCTTTTTTGTTCTTTTTTCTTTTTTTTTGAATTCCTAACTTTTGCCTGGACCGCCCTTTCGGGTTTTCAGTCCACCGGGAATATATTCTTTTTTGTATGCCCCTAATTTTTGCCTGGACCGCCCTTTCGGGTTTTCAGTCCACCGGGAATATATTCTTTTTTGTATGCCCCTAATTTTTGCCTGGACCGCCCTTTGAGGTTTTCGATCCACCGGGACGCTCATTTTTGCCTAAGCCGCCCTTTCGGGTTTTCGACTTACCGAGCTCTTTTCTTTTTTCTTCTTTCTTTTTTCAAGCAATTGACCACGTTTAACCTGCAGAGTTTGTCCGTTCTCAGGATAACTGTTGACGCACACTTCACTTATTCATGAGTTCAGAGATAATGTGTTTGTTGTTTATGCTTTCCAAGAAATATATAAAATGATTTATGATTTTGAAAAAAGTTTTGCTTCAAGTACTACCAACAAAAGTAGAAAAACGGTTTTATAAACTGAATAAATGGGAATTCCAAATGAAAGGCAAATAGGCTCAAATTTATTTAAAAGAGTGGTGACCCGCCAATGGCATGGCTCCACGGATCTTACAAAGTTTGAAAAATGGTAAATATAAAGGGGAAGGTACATTGAACACAATAACCGTTATTCTCCCTAACAACTTCGAACTCCACTGTTTGGAGGCTTCCGATTCAGAGTCTTTTGACCGCTAATGTGCCCCAAGTGAGTCATGGCCAACCTGATGCAGTTACTTTGTCTTTTGATCCTTAACTTTTGCATAGACCGCCCTTTCGGGTTTTCAATCTATCAGGATGATTATTTTCTGTTTCATGTCTCTAATTTTTGCCTGGACCGCCCTTTCGGGTTTTCAGTCCACCGAGACGCTCATTTTTGCCTAAGCCGCCCTTACGGGTTTTCGACTTACCGAGCTGTTCTTTTATCTTTTAGACAAAATATTTCTTGACTGCATCGGCGTTTACAGGACGAGGAAGCTCATCACCATCCATAGTCGTAAGAGTCATTGCACCACCAGAAAAAGCTCTCTTGACGACATATGGGCCTTCATAATTAGGCGTCCATTTTCCCCTGGCGTCCGGTTGGAAAGATAAAATCTTTTTGAGCACAAGGTCTCCTTCTTGAAATTCACGGGGACGGACCTTCTTGTCAAAGGCTTGCTTCATCCTCTTTTGATATAATTGTCCATGACACAAGGCAGCCATGCGTTTTTCTTCAATCAAGTTCAGCTGATCATACCTACTTTGACACCATTCAGCCTCAGACAATTTGGCTTCCATCAGAACTCTCATCGACGGGATTTCGACCTCTACAGGGAGCACTGCTTCCATGCCGTAGACTAAAGAGAAAGGGGTTGCCCCTGTTGAAGTGCGTACTGAGGTACGGTACCCATGCAGAGCGAATGGTAACATCTCATGCCAGTCTTTGTAAGTGACTACCATTTTCTGGACAATCTTCTTGATGTTTTTATTTGCGGCTTCGACAGCACCATTCATCTGAGGTCTGTAAGGAGAAGAATTATGATGCTCAATCTTGAACTCCCCGCACAACTCCTTCATCATCTTGTTGTTCAAATTTGTTCCATTATCCGTGATGATTCTATTAGGCACACCGTAACGGCAGATGATATGGTTCTTGATGAAACGGACTACGACTTGCTTGGTCACATTGGCATAAGATGCCGCTTCGACCCATTTGGTGAAGTAATCAATGGCCACTAGAATGAACCGATGTCCGTTTGAAGCCTTTGGTTCGATCCTTCCAATCATATCAATGCCCCACATAGAGAAAGGCCACGGAGAGGAAAGAACACTGAGGGTAGTTGGTGGAACATGAATCCTGTCGGCATAAATCTGACATTTGTGACATTTCCTGGCATGTTTATAACAATCAGATTCCATCGTCATCCAGTAGTAACCCGCTCTCAGCAACTTTTTAGCCATTGCATGTCCATTGGAGTGAGTTCCGAAAGAGCCTTCATGTATCTCGCTCATCAACTTCTCTGCTTCACATTCGTCTACACATCTGAGTAATACCATGTCAAAGTTCCTCTTGTACAAAATATCTCCATTCAAAAAGAAATTACCAGACAATCTTCTCAAAGTCTTCTTGTCTTTATTGGAGGCTCCAGGTGGGTATTCTTGACTCTGGAGGAAACACTTAATATCATGAAACCATGGCTTATCGTCAACGGCCTCTTCAACTGAAAACACATGAGCAGGCCTCTCAAGACGTTGGATTCTGATCGTTGGCAGGTCATTCTGATGGCTTACTTCATACATGGAAGACAAAGTTGCTAATGCATCTGCCATCTGGTTCTCATCACGAGGAATGTGGTGCAGTTCAACCTTGTTGAAGAAGGTTAACAAACGTCTTGCATAATCTTTGTAAGGAATCAGGTCGGGGTGGCGAGTTTCCCATTCTCCTTTGATCTGGTTGATTACTAGTGCTGAATCCCCATATATGTCAAGGTTCTTGATTCTCAAGTCAATAGCTTCTTCAATACCCAGGATACACGCTTCATATTCTGCCATGTTGTTCGTACAATCGAATTGCAGCCTTGCAGCGAACGGGAGATGGTTGCCTTCAGGAGTGATAATGACTGCCCCAATTCCATTACTGTAGACATTCACGGCCCCGTCGAATATCAAACCCCATCTGGACTCGGGATCTGGACCCTCTCCAAGCAACGGTTCATCACAATCTTTCATCTTCAAATACATAATCTCTTCATCGGGAAAGTCAAACTTGATAGGTTGGTAATCTTCAACCGGTTGATGCGCCAAATGATCGGCCAGGACACTGCCTTTGATTGCTTTCTGGGTGCGGTATTCAATATCATACTCGGACAACAACATCTGCCAACGAGCAATTCTTCCTGTTAAGGCCGGCTTCTCAAAGATATACTTGATTGGATCCATTTTGGATATCAACCAAGTGGTGTGGTTAATCTTGTAATGGCGAAGGCGTTTGGCTGCCCAGGCTAGTGCACAGCAAGTTTCTCAAGTAGGGAGTATCGAGACTCACAATCTGTAAACTTCTTGCTCAGGTAATAAATAGCATGCTCCTTCCTTCCGGTTTCATCCTGTTGTCCGAGCACGCAACCCATGGAACCTTCTAACACAGTTAAGTACATGATCAGCGGTCTTCCTTCGACTGGAGGGATAAGAATTGGAGGCTCTAGTAGATACTCTTTGATGCTGTCAAAGGCTCTCTGGCAGTCTTCTGTCCAAACAATCCCCTGGTTTTTGCGGAGTAGTTTGAATATTGGCCCACAGGTGGCAGTCATGTGAGAGATGAATCTGGAGATGTAGTTTAGACGCCCCAGGAACCCTCTTACTTGTTTTTCGGTTTCTGGAGCAGGCATTTCTCTGATGGCTCTGACTTTATCGGGGTCTACTTCAATACCTTTCTGACTAACGATGAACCCCAAGAGTTTTCCAGATCTAACACCAAATGTACATTTGTTGGGATTCAGACGAAGTTGATACTTTCTCAGCCGTTGAAACATCTTCAGCAGGTACTCAACATGTTCTTCTTCAGTGCCCGACTTAACAATCATATCATCCACGTACACTTCTATCTCCTTGTGCATCATATCATGGAAGAGAGTGGTCATGCCCCTTTGGTAAGTAGCGCCAGCGTTTATCAAACCAAAAGGCATTACTTTGTAGCAGAAAGTGCCCCAAGGCGTGATAAAGGACGTCTTTTCTCTGTCTTCGAGTGCCATTTTGATTTGATTGTAACCGGAGAAACCATCCATGAAGGAGAAAACTTTGGACTTAGCAGTGCTATCAACCAATACATCGATGTGAGGTAAAGGGAAATCATCTTTTGGACTGGCCCTATTCAGATCTCGGTAGTCGACGCACATTCTGACCTTACCATCTTTCTTCGGGACCGGAACTATGTTGGCCAACCATTGAGGATACTCAGATGTAACAAGGAAGCCTGCGTCAATTTGCTTTTGCACTTCTTCTTTGATCTTGAGAGCCATATCGGGACGAGTTCTTCTCAACTTCTGCTTGATTGGTGGGCATTCAGGTTTCAAGGGCAAACGGTGCTCCACAATACGGGGATCTAAACCTGGCATATCCTGGTATGACCATGCGAACACGTCAGTATATTCTCCGAGCAGTTCAATCACCCTCTGTTTGACAGTCTCTTCAAGCAAAGCCCCGATCTTGATTTCCTTCTTAACTTCCTCAGAACCCAAGTTGATCACCTCCACCGCTTCTTCATGAGGCTGAATGGCTTTCTTCTCATGTTCGAGTAACCGGGCAATCTCGTGTGGAATTTCCTCATCCTCCTCCTCTTCGGCTTCGTAGACAGGAGACTCAAAGTTGGGAGAGAGCGTAGGGTTATCGTGTTCAACGGGCTCATTGATGTTTAGTCTGCATATATGATTCATGATTGATTTTAGAGAATGAGTGAAAAATGCAGACCTTTTGAAATTGATTAAAAAAGACAAAAAATATTTTGGGTTTTTTGTGATACCATTTTCCAGAAAAAGCAATAAAAAGAATTGGAATAAACAGTATTTTTCATTAATGGTGAAAGTACTTGAAGCAAAATAGCCCTACATGATTACACTTTCGCTCGGGCAAGCCGAAAGGATTTTATTGAAAAAACAAAAACAAGAAACACATTACTTTGACACATGAATGACTAAAGGCACGTCAACAACATCCCAATTACAAACAAGCCCTCCAGGTGTCACAAAAGCAGGTATCATTTCTTCAGAACCATCTAAGACAACATTGGCTTCAGGCGGGGTATTGATGAACCCGGCACTATGAAAGGTACCACTAACAGAGTCCAAGCTAACACCGTACTTAGAGACGCTTGCAGAGGAAGCAAAACCCAGTCCTTCACGATTCTTGTTTTCTGGCAACTGCACAACTTTTCCCCATCCTACACCTGTTCCTTCCTGCACCACCTTCTGTGCGCTCTTCCAGGTGGCAAAAGACACTTCACTCTTCTCTGGCCCCTTACCTTCCATAGTCAGGCCTTGGAAAGAGGTTCCTTCTGTTTCATCAGCACCAATAAAGGAAAAAGCTGACAAGTGGCTTATCAACATGGCTTCTTCACCGCTTACAGTTATTAGCTTCCCGTTCTTTACGAACTTCAACTTTTGATGCAGTGTAGACGTCACCGCTCCGACTTCATGGATCCATGGTCGGCCCAACAAACAACTGTATGCCGCTTGGATATCCATCACTTGAAAGGTAATCTGAAATTGGTGTGGTCCAATCGTTATAGGCAGGTCTACTTCTCCGATCACCGACTTCCTTGAACCATCAAAAACTTTTACTATTACTCCGCTTCTCCTTATGGGTGTACCCTTGTAGGAAAGTTGATCAAGAATGATTTGGCCATCACATTCAGAGACGAACCGGTGTCCACAAGTACATTCGACAGTGCATCAGACTTGCAATTCACCGATATATGCAATGCCAGGTTGTGATTCCTACCCTCTGCTGGGAGCTCTTCATCACTGAAACTCAGATTGTTACATGCAGTGATATTACCCACTATTCCACCAAACTGATCAATCGTCACATCATGATCCACAAAAGCTTGGTCCAGGACTCTCATCAAGGCGTCTCTATGAGCGTCAGAATTCAATAATAATGACATCATAGATATCTTCGACGGAGTTTGCATCAACTGATCAATCACTTTGTACTCGCTTTTCTTGATCAACTTCAAAAATTCGTCTTGATCAGAGTCCCTACTGGCCCCACTAGACTGGCCCATCTCCTTGTTTCCGCTAGGACCAATTACTGGCAGTTGTTCAATCACCGGATCACTTACTTTCTTCGGGAGCGCTGCTGGGATGACACGCCCGTTCCTCAATATCTTGTTATCACTTGCAATGTTGTCGACAGAGGTTAGGGCGGGTAAGGGTACCTCCCGTCCGTTTTCCAGCATCGTGGCCTGGTATTTGTATGGGATTGCTTTTTGGTAAGTATACGGCACAGGTCCCGGCAAACAGATTACTAGAGGAGTAGTAGTTGACCTTTCACTGTTGTATGCTATCTCCACCCGTTCTGGGATGCTGAACTCAGGTGTAATGACACACACCTCCTTCTCCTTCTTCGAGATGAGCAACTCCCTCCTGTCTATCAACCCTTGTATATCACCCTGCACTTTCTGACATCCTCTTGGGTCTACAAGGCATACTTCGCATGCTGTATGATCGTGACTAAACAAATTCACCTCGCACATCTTGATATGCATAGGAACCAGTGGGGTCTGAACATGTTGGACATTAAGAATGATACTATCCTTGCAACAGTCTTGTACCATATTAACAGACGGTCCATGATTCGGTAGAGGATTAGCCTGAACGTTTGGGTTCTGGTCTCGGAAGGACAAGATGTTGGCTTGGATCAACCTCTGCACTTCTCTCTTTAAAGCAAAGCAGTGTTCAACGTCGTGTACTGGTGCCCCTTGGTGGAAGGCACACGTGCGGTCAACTCGGTACCAAAAAGGTAGCCTTTCGGGTACTTGAGGTGGCGGCTTTGTCTGTACCAGGTTTTTCTCAAGCAAAGCTGGGAGCAACTCTGCGTACTTCATAGGGATAGGGTCAAATTGCTGGTTTCTTGGCATATGGTTTTGTGGATGGAGCTGTTGGGGGGCTTGAGGTCGGGGCGTTTGTTGGTAGTACGGTTGTTGATGAGGCTGTTGATAATGTTGATGGGGCTGTTGGTAAGGTGGTTGAGGTTGTTGGTAAGGCCTTTGTGGAGTTTGTAGTTTGTAGTTTGAATTTTGGGCAGTATTGGTGGATGGTGAAATGGTAGCAATGTGTCTGTAGGAAGGGTATCTTTGTTGTGGTCTCCCGTGAGCAACCATACTGACCTCCTGCTGCGCCAGTTAGACTGTCCTGGAAGTAGTGGATGAGCAATTGGTGGTTATCAGTCTGGGTGGACATCTTCCGAGCATACATCACCAAGTGGCTTTGAGGGCAAGTGTTCCCCTTATACTTTTCGAATTCAGGGACCTTAAACTTGGGCGGGATTTTGACATTTGGCACCAAACAAAGGTCGTGGGCATTTTTCCCAAAAAGATCTTTTCCACGGAGGGCCTTAATCTCCCGTTGCATCTCGTCAAACTTTTCCTGGAAATCATCCATCCGATCCTGAGCCCCTACACTTTCTGTGTGAAAGATAGGTTCATTGTCGTATTGGGTCGTGTGAATCACTGGCGCTGAAAAGGCCATAGTAGCCTGAGGAAAAGTAACACCGGGTTGAGGAGCTGAAGTTGCAACAGGAATAGGGTTGAATCCTTCTCCGGAGCTAAAAGGCATGCCCCATGGATATCCGTCCGGCATTGTGTATTGTGGAGCACTGGTGTGCGCTGTCGGAGCCGAAGTAGTAGCAGTTGCCAATTGAGCTGGAGAGCTAGGGGAAGGAGACAGTGGATGAACTTGTGCGGCTGCCAGCAGCTTTACCAACTCAGTTAATTCTTCGATCTTGGTCCGCATGGATGTCATTTCCTCCCGAAGTACTTGGTTTTCTTGCTCCAAATGGTCCATTCTTTCTCTCTGATGTGCTCTAGTGTTGTACGTGTAAGTTGGTTTCTGCTGAGGACGTCGGGCCACTTTCTTGGACTAGGCAGATGGACCTTTGGAAAAAACAAGATGTGAGACTCGGCTTGAGAAACTATGAATGCAATATGATGCATGATTATGCGTATGCAAAAAAAGAAAGATATTTTATCGAAGGACTTTGTTGAAGTAATTGTAAACATCATGGTTTGAACATTCCGTTTAAGCATTAAGATATTACAAAATAGTTCTTTTTTGACTGATTACAAGATTTTGGAAGTTAGAATCTAAACATAAAACTCTAAAGACTTCAGCTCAAGTTCCTGGAGTAGATGAATCCTCGGAATCGGAATGTGCACCAAAGAACGAATCTGTAAACTTCCGCTTCCTTTTAGAATCCCGGCTGAGCAAAGCATCCTTTCGCTGAAGCAAATCATCTTTCTCGATCATCCGTTGGTTCTGAATGAAAAGCTCGTGATTCTTCTGCGCTAACTTCCCTTTCAAGGTTTCATGCTCACGTTCAAGTTCCTGGTACCTTCTCTTCCAAGTTTCCTTCTCTTGCTTTTCCTTGGTTAGCTGCTCCTGAAACTCCTCCTTGGTGTCAAAGGGGATAGGCAAGGATGATGGTGGAATGGTGGAGGATAGGTATCTAGGTAGATGGTAGGGGAGGCCAAAGCTCATGGTCCTATCAATAACCCACTGAGTATAGGATTCATGCACATAATCAAATTTCTTCCCCATCTGACTTCTGTTAAGTCTGCGGATGGCACTCCAAGCTTGTGCGAATCTCTCTCTCTCTCTCCTGTTTGAGTGGTCTCCATGGTTAAGATAGAACTCACTGGTCAGGGCAAGGTTGTTTGGCTTTGTTTTCATTGGGTAACCGAACTGTCGACGGGCTAGAGAAGGGTTGTAGCTAATCCCGCCACGCATACCAAGAAGAGGTACGTTGGGGTATTCACCACAGCTAACAATAACTTTCCCTACGTCACAGGCTGCCTGGTACCAAACTATGTCTGAGGGATGGAGGGCCATGATTCTGTGGGACCAAGGAAGATCTTCGAGGTTAGCTTTGAAAGTATGAGTTTGAGGTAGGTGGGAGATAAACCATTTGTAGAGCAGTGGTGCACAGCAAAGAATAGTTCCACGGCCGGCTTGGGTACGGTCATGGATGGAGTGGTAGGTATCAGCTAGTAGAGTGGGTACAGGGTTTTTGGAGAGGAAGATTTTGATGGCATGGATATCAATGAAGTTCTCAATATTTGGGAAGAGTACAAGGCCATATATAAGGAGGGCTAGGGTGGAATGGAAGGCAAGAGTGCTAGCTGCTTCAGCAAATATGGAGGCTTGTTGATAGAGGAAGTGGGTGGGAAGACCTTGGAGGCCTCCTTTAGAGGTAAGGTTTGCTTGGATGATGGAAGTTTCAAGGTGGAGAGCGGCTGCGATGTCGGAGGGTTTAGGGATAGGTTCTAGGCCATGGAACGGTATTTTGTCAGGCACGGGTAACCCAACCAGGTATGAGTATTCCTCAAATGTAGGGACAAGCTGATAGTCAGGAAAGGTGAAGCAATGGTAGAGTGGGTCATAGAATTGGACCAAGGTTTCCAGACATCCTTCCTCAACATCTACTCTAAGGATATTAAGTAGCCTTCCATGATGAGCTTGAAAATCCGTTCGATCGTTTACTAAAGATCCTAGCTTCCTTAATTTTGACAAGTCTGGTTTCTTGAAAAGATACTTTTTAGTGCTTCTTCGTGGAATGTCCATATCTACAATGTTTACAAAAAGTTTATTTAAGTCCTTCGATGTTTTGGATGAAAAAGAAAAGAGTTTATGCATGGATGCATGTATGCATGCTTATGCTCAAGGAACGGAGAAAACATGGTGAGGTTAAGTTCAATAATGTTGGAGTCAAGGGTAAACACGCCATTTGGTAAGGACTATGGTTTCATTTGTACCTGTATCACGGGTTCTACCAAGTTCCCAAAGTCCTCAACCCCTTCCAAATATCGTCGGGTTACGAGATTGACTCCCGATCCAATAATATTTGTAAGAAAGTCTCGTTTGAGTGTAGTATCGCGTATCAACTAATTCAAGATTACTCTTGGTTAGCCACCGCACTACGTCCTAAAAGGCCAAGATGGGTTAAAGGTAACTAAAGGTCCTCAACTTCATAGGTCACTTGAAAATATCAAGGCCGAACACGACTTACTCATGCCGACATAGTAATACTTCCAAGATCCCTCCATTGAGCGGGGTTATCACATGTGTCACATCCGAAATTTACCCTCGTAAAGCCACTTTGATTATACCACCATCCTATCTTATGTTTCCCTCAAGTCCGGGTGTAGGACTTATCTCACCACTCACGTAAAAGGAAAAAAAACACATAGGCACATATTTACAACCTTATTTTTATTTTAAGCAAGTTATAGCACAAAAATAATTAAATAAATTCAAGTTAGGCTTAACCCTCTTAGGATATGTCCCCAGTGAAGTCGCCATTTCTGTCGCGGTGATTTTCGGAGATCAAGCTATTGATTAGCGTTGACTCACTAATTTTAATTCACGACTGAACTTTTAATTTTTAAAAGAAAATGGGAAAAAGTTCTAAATTACCACAATTTTAAAAGATTAGGGTTCGGGGGTTAGTTACGTTTAGGGAAGGTGTTAGCACCCTAAACGTTCGTAGTACTCTACGAGAACCTCTTGATTTTATTTATTTTGGCTATAACTTGCTTATTATTATTTTTTTTAAAAGAAAAGAATGAATTAGTGAGAAAAAATAAAAATGTTTTTTTGTATTTTTTATGATTTGGAAGGACAGAGTCCTCTGCCTACGTACCCGTGAGGGATCAAAACCTCGTAGTTCGGGGTAAAAATGACGTTTGATTTGTTTTGTGTTTTTTATTGGTTTTAAAAAGGTTTTAAAAATAAAAGCCAAGTGGCAAAATGGAATTGGTTTGTGTTTTTTATTTTTGAAAGCGATTAAAGTGTAATTAAGGCAGATTAATGGTTATTTAAAGAAAATAAAAAGAAAAAAAACGAACACTTGATTGAAAATCAAGGTTTATTAAGAAAAGATTTTTTTTGTGAGTTTTTCATTATTATTTGCATGTTTTTTTTTTTTTTGTTTTTAATTAGCTAAGACTAAAAACGTAATAAAGGCTAAACGCGAGAAATTTTCGTGATGACGTTGGATCACCACGAAATCCCTTTGAAATTAAACTAACCTAATATTTTTTGTATTTTTTCTGAATAGCGAAATAAGTAAAAATAAATAAAAGACGTAAAACAGAATAAATAAAGTGTGGTGTCAGTGCATATTCTCATTTATTTTTTGTTACATTGATCCTAAGTACATTCTAATAGAAACGAAAATAAAATGACAAAATGATAAACAAGGAAGAAAAAACAAAATTGTAAATGTATGAAAGTAAATATGCTAGACTGAAACTAAAATGAAAATGTACGAAATAAACAAGAATAAAAATGCATGAAAATAAAAGGAAAATAATAATAAAAAAAAAAATGCATGAAATAATATGAGGTAAATGTGATGGAATAATATGCATGAAAATACCTAAAGAAATAACGAAGATAAAATGCAAGAAATAATAAGGAAGAAAAAATAAAAAAAAGGGAACAGGGGGGTGCCACTAGCAGAAAGGGGGTGCAGGAGAGCAACAGAAGAGAAATAATGAAAAAAAACAGTTTGGGCCGCAGGGAGGCCTATTGGGCTGAAGGGAAAAAACCAGACCGGTTCGGTTCAAGAGAACCGAACCGGTTCAAGCTCTATATATAAGTTTAAAACGGTTTTTTTCTTTCATTTTTAGAAATCTTTCTCTCTCCTTCTTCTTTCCTCACTCTCCCTCTCTGACTTCTCTCTATGAAAACCCAGCCCAAAAACTCTCCGGCGCGGTGGTTGGCCGGCGGCGCCACCGTGCCGGAGCAAATTTTGTTCCCCTTTCTTAAAAAGAAGTAGTTTTTCGAGTTCCCCTCCTCTTCCTCTTTTCAAATCCGCCCTTAATTTTTTCGGAAAAGCTTTAAAACGCAGTAGATCTAAGTCTAAAAAGAAAAGAAAATCTACCTTTGGAAGAAGAAATGGCTCGTGTATGGCCGGATTGTTGAGGGACGCGGCTGTTATGGGTTGTTTGGGGGGAAAGGCGTGGCTGAAGATGGTTTGGGGGGGAGGCCGCGTGGTTTTTCGATTTTGGAGTGGAGGTGGCGCGGTTGTTGTTGTGTGGGGGGGGGGGGGTTGTGCGTGAGTTAGGGGCGTGGCTGGGTTTGGTGTGTTTGTGAGATGATTTTCGTGTGTTTGTGGGTGTGTGTGACTGAGTGTGGTTATGGCAGTTTGTATGCGTGAGTTTGGGTTGCGGGAGAGGCCGTACGGCTGTGTTGTGTGTGTTGTTGTGTGAGGGAGAAGGGAGGCCGTACGGTGATTGTTGGTGGTTGTATGAGGATGGTTTTGTGAGTGGAGGCCGTGGGTTGAGTGATGTTTGTGACTGGGACGTGTGGTTTTTTTTTTTTGTGGCGTTTCTGATGAACTTTGGCTCTAGTTTTCTGTGTGGTTTTTAACTGATGATCTTCTGGCTTTTGTTCCTCTCTTTTTATAGTGCCATTGATGATTAATGTAGATTAAAGCCATTGATGGACAGTAATCACAATTAATTAGCAAAAAAATCAAAATGGCAACCATTAAAAATGCCATCAAACTCATTAAAAACCATAAGTCAGACCTCTTAAAAAACAAAACAATAAAAAACGAAAAATAAAAATAAAAAAGGATAATAAAAAAGGAAAAAGAAAAGAAGAAAGAAAAATGGAACTAAAATAAAAAAGAAATAATAATTAAAAATGACAAACAATAATAATAAAAAAAGTCGCCTTCGGAACCAAAAAAATGAGGTATTTTAAAATACCTCCTTGCCGAAATTTCGTCTGAAATGACGAAAAAATTCGAACCACGAGGCGAGTAACAAAAAGAATTTTAGGTCAAAAATTGGGGTATGACAACTTAACTTGCTTCTGAGGTGGTTCATAAGATCTTTAACTGTTTCAATAAGTTCAGAATGAGTAAGTTCAGAATATACCTCATCTTCATCTTTAGAGTCTGAACCTGACTCTGTATCAGAGAATGTTGTTGCCATTAAAGCCAGGTTAGCTTCCTCTTCATCATCTTTATCAGATTCAGATTCATTGTCAAGATCATCCCATGTTGCCATAAGACTTTTCTTGAGTTTGTTTCTGAAGTTGCTTGATTTAGAACTAGTCTTCTTAGATTTCTCCTTTGACTTTACTTCTGTAGTTCAGGACAATCAACAATGAAATGACCAGTCTTCTTGCAGTGGTAGAAACCTTTCTGATCTTCCCTCTTGGAACCAGATCCTTTGAAGTTGCTGCTTCTGTTAGAAAATTTCTTTTGTCTTTTCATTAACTACTGAAATCTTTTAGAAAGCATTGCAAGCTCCTCAGCATCTGAATCTTCTTCAGAATTTCCCTCAGGAAATTCTTCATCAGATTCAGTAACTTTTAGAGCTTTTACAGACTTTCTTTTGGATTTCAGTGCTATAGACTTAGACTCTCTAACAGATTCATCTTCATTGAGTCCCAGTTCATGCACTTTAAGTGAGCTTATAAGATCTTCAATACTTAGAGTATTTATATCTTTAGCTTCCTCAATAGCAGTCACTTTGGGTCTCCATTTAGATGGCAGACTTCTGAGGATTTTCACATGATCAGCAGTAGTATAGCTTTTCTTCAGAATCTGAAGTCCAGAAACCAGAGTCTGAAATCTTGAGAACATAGTCTCAATATTTTCATCCTCTTTCATTCTGAACAGCTCATACTGCTGAACCAGAATATTTGCTTTTGCTTCTCTAACCTTCTTGTTACCTTCATAGTTAGAGCAGAGAGAGGTGAAGATGGCTTTAGCTGTTGATTTATCACTCAGCTTTTGATACTCACTGTGAGGTAGAGAATCCACAATGATACCTCTAACATTGTGATGCTTTCTGTAGATCTTTCTTTCAGCATCTGTACCATAGTCATGTGATACAGAAGCATGATTTCTAGGAGAGGGTGGAGGGGAACTGCTGGAAGCCATGTTTTTCTCAGGATCTTTACTGACTCACCGTTAGGTGATTGAATATCAGAACCGGAGCTCTGATACTGACTGAAGGTGAGAAAAACACAAGAAGGGGGGTTGAATTGTGTTGGCTTTTTCTTTTCTTTCTCAAAAACTATGTTTAGTTCAGAATCAGATGTTGATCAGATTCTGAAACTATTTTCAGAGTTGTTTAGCAGCGGATAAAGAGTAAATGAGAGAGAGAGAGAGACACATCAGTTTATCCTCGTTCCTTCCACAATCCGGAAGTAGTCCAGTCCCCTTGTCAATAACAAGAGATTTTCACTATAATCACAAAGATTACAATTGCTCAAGCACAAAGCAAGAGACTTCCTATGCTCAAACACAAAGTAAGAGACTTCCAATTGCTTAAACACTAAGTAAGAGACTTCCTATGCTTAACACACAGTCTAAGACTTTCAGTTGCTCAAACACTAAGTAAGAGACTTCCTATGCTTAGACACACAGTCTAAGACTTTGAATCAAACAGATTTTACAAAAGAAATAAGTTTGAGTTGAACACTTGATATACTATCAGTGGTGTTCACAAAATACAACACAGATTTAAGACTCTAAACTTAAGAAATTCTAAGATAAGAAGTTTGTAAGAATTTCTAAGTTGTTTTGACAGTTTTCAGATTTGGCAGAAATGTGTTTTAGAAAACACAGTATCACGATTTCAATCTTATGAGTCTTTATCTTCTTCTTCAAAACTTCAATCCATTATAGAGGATTTAAGAGCTGTTGGAAAGAGCCAGTTTTAGCAAAAGAGCCGTTGCACTAGAAGCTAAATCCAGCATTTAATTCATCCCTGTCATTGTGTGCGCAAACCAGAAAACATAGCACAACAATTTTGAATTGTTTCCTTAAAAGCTGGCTTCATGTTTCTTCCAGGGAGGTAACTGTTGCATTGAGCTGTTCTGACTGTACAGTGCTTTACTGTTGACAGTGACAGTTGCTTTTCCTTAAAACTTAGACTTCAGAAGCTTCTCTTCAGAACTGGTTTCAGACACTGTTCATCAGAAGCTGTCTTCAGACGCAGTTCTTCAGAAGCTGGCATTAGACACTGTTCATCAGAAGCACTTCTTCAGAACCTGGTCTTCAGACGCACTGTTCATCAGACGCTGTCTTCAGAAGCTGGCCTTTAGACTCACTTCTTCAGAAGCAGACCTTCAGACGCTCCCTTCAGAAGCACTTCTTCAGACGCTGATTTTCTTCAGCTTTGCAACACTAGCTTCTATATTTTCCTTCTTGCTCTTAACTTGTTCTTTCACAACCATTGTTAGATACCAATCTTTAAGTACATGGTTCTGCACACTAGAATCAAGTATTAGCATATCCAATTTTCTTTTTAACACTTTGTTATCATCAAAACCCAAAAGAGAGTTGTTCATACATTTTGTTCCAACACCATATTCTTAGCACCTGCGTCCATAAAGTATTCTTCTTAGCGCTAAGATTTCAACTAATTTTCATTACTTGTAAAACTTGAGTCTTTAGAATACAATAACTTTATAAAACGGTAATGGTTCTCAAAAGTGAAATTTGACATAAATACTGCATGTATTACGTATACAAGATTTTCAAAAGCACACTTAAATCTTGTATTTTCTACGACGTATGATATATTGTCTAACTTTTTTTGAGATGATATATTGTTTGACTTATGTGTTTTTAATGAGTATGTTAACTGTTATATAAGTTTTCTTATTGTCAGGGCTTGAACCGTGAACTTTTAACTCATCAACTTCTTTAATCTCTTAACTCAAATCAGTTGATCGACTCAATCTTTGTCTAACTTATGTATTTAGATAACTCACATCTTTATAAATGAATGAGGATATTTTAAATTTTAGATTTTTTTTTTTTTGGAATTTCGGAATTGGTTATATCTCATGATGTTCCTATTGTGTAGAATTGATTTTATGCTCCTAGATTAATTTTAACTTGAAGTTAAGATTTGTAGTTTTCGGATTTTTATTCAACTCAATTTTACATAACTGTTTACAACATAAACCACTTTAGATTCAACTCATCTTAAGTAAAATAAATTTGACAAAACCAATTTATTCACGATCAATTAATATCGCAGAACCAAACATTTAATTTTAACACTCATTAGTTATACCCATTTTTGAGTTGTCTTTAGAATCTCGAGTAACTTTTAAATCCTTATTGACATTATTAGACTACTTAAAAATTGATCAAGAGTTAAATTTGCCATATTTTGTTGAAGTTTGAATTTGGATTCACTTTAATCCTTAATTAGTCCATTGATTTTATAAAAACTGACAAATTTTTTTGAACAATGGTGACTAGATGGAGCCCACTCAATGGAATCAGACAATCACTGTTTTGATTAGATTTAGATGGATGAATGGACTTAAATGACCCCATAATCATCATGATAATCATGTGACCTATCTATGATGACGAGGAAGGGAGAAGAAAACACTGAACTCCACATCATTTTCTTTTTCTTATTATTGATGTTTTTGCAACTAATAAACACATATTTAGAGACATCTCACACGGGGGACCATATCCCATTACATCTCATAATTTTTCCCAAGATAATCATAAAATATATTATATAATAATAAAATCTATAAATTACTTCCCCATAGTAGATTAAAGTTCAGGTTTTTTTAACTTTTTAAAAACTTGGATGAAAAAAAAAGAGACAAAAGAAAAGAAAATTGAAAACCACACTAAAATTAAAACTTGTTTCTTCTTCTTCTTCTTCTTCTTTTCTTCTCTAGCCAGCATCACCAATTCAACATCTCATTTCTTCACATAACACTGCAGCTTGAAGTATTTTCATCATTGAAAAAGTTGGAGTATGGATCTTGAGGATGTTGTGGTGGAGGAGGGTAGCTATAAGGTGGAGGATACATGTAATTAACACCCATGGGTGGTCTTGCATACATCATTGGTTGAAAGATATCATTTCCACCAGCTGGTATTGTCATTTGTTGATTCATCATTGCAGCCATGTATTGTTGTTGTTGGTATGGATTTCCACCCATCATCATTTCAGGACCACCATATCCACCACCGACACCGCCTCCTCCTCCTCCACCGCCGTTCATCGCAGTTGCCGGTAGGCCTTGAACAGCTGGCATGTTACCTCCCATTTGGCTCATCATTGGCATGCTGTTTCCCATTGCTCCTCCTCCCATTAGCATACCACTCATGTTGCTACCGTCAACGTGACCTGCATTAGGATGACCACAACCCATGTTTAGGAGACCATTGTTCATCACACCTTGAACACCACTTTCTCCCATTTCATTTACCTTTTTACCCATATTGTTATTTGGAATCCCACCACTACCACCACCACCAACATTATTATTCCCAGTTTTACCCTCTGGCATTCCACCTCCATTTTTGCCACCATTGTTCTTGTTACCTCCACCTTGATTATGACTCTGATTATTTCCACCGCCGCCATCACCGCCTTTCTTTCCTCCATTCCCATTTCCACCACCCAAGGAATGAACTTGAACAGGCACATGTCCTCCACTACTTCCGCCACCACTTTTCATTTCATTGCCTCCACCATTTCCAGCACCCTTTTGAGCATTCATCATCATGTGAGCAGGACCATTACCCCCCATAGATAGTTTCATTTTATTCAAAGGATGCTCTATTTCAAAATCAAACTCCTCATCAGAATACTCATCATCATCAAACTCATCCAACTCATCATCCTCTTCAGGTAAATTGAACTTAACACCTTTCATATTTGGATTTTGATTTGGTGGTGGCATCTTCATGTTCATGTCCTTGAATTGAGGCCCCTTAATATCTTCAAACCCTTTCATCTGGTGAAGTTGTTGAAGCTGTTGTAACTGTTGTTGAAGCTGTTGTTGAGGATTCTGCCCTTGTTGGCCGCCTCCCTTTGGTTGGTTTTGGTTATTTCTAGGATCCTTTTGCCCATTGTTGTTATTGTTTTCTCCACCACCTTTTCCATTGTCAATTTGAATGTTCTTCATCTGGTTTGCCATGTTGTTCTGGTTGTTATTGTTGTTGTTTTCCTTTGGAGCACACCAAAGTTCTGCGTGTTTTCCTGATTTTGCAAGCTTCTTGATGAGAACATTTGGGTCTATATTCCCAGAAACGGTTACCTTTCCTTGTTCAACATCTATCTCAGTAGTAAAAACCCCTACAAATTAAATTACACAATAAATATAATTAAATTGTTACACAATAAATAAGTAATATACTTCAGTTGATTCAAGATATAATTAAATTATTACACAATAAATAAATAATATACTTCAATTGAAAATAAATAAATAAAGCTTTTTAAGAGTAAGAAATAAAATATGAATCTAATGGTCGTATGAGTTTTGTGTTATTTTTCCCTTTCATATAATAAAAGAATTTTTGAAATAATATTGAGTATCAATGTGAATGAAATGGGGTAAATACATATTTCTAAGAGTGTGAGAGAAAAAAAAAATCAAAGCTTTACATGAGTATTTTTTTCTTGGGTTATAAAAATAATAAAACAAATGTATTTAAATCAATGTAATAACATATTTTTATTTTATTTTTCTCTTGATATAAAAAAGAGTTTTTTTTAGAGTATAAATGTGATGAAAAGGGAAAAACAATTTTTTTTTTGTTGGGAAATTCGGAAGAGTGAATAGAAGGATTTTCTTACCCTCAATCTTCTGCAAGGTTTTCTTAACTTTCTGCTTGCAACCGTCACAGTGCATGTTCACCTTGAGAACGTATTTCTGCATGCATAAGCAATCCCAAAACCAAAAACAGAATAAAGTGAAAATTTCATCATTGTAAAATAACAAGAATTAGTATTACATAAGGATAATACAAAACACCTTACTTTCTTGGAAATGACATATGCATATATACACATACATAGAAACATACATGACAAAATTAAAATTAAAACAAAAAACACACTAAGTTTAACAAGTTAAAAAGCTTTAAGAATAATAGTTCAAAGTTGATGATATGAAAAATTGTTTTGTACCTGTATTTTCAAAATCTCTTCTTTACTCATTTTTTATCAAAGGGTTGCAACAAAGAGGGAGAGATGTAAAAAGGGTGAGAATGTATCTAAGAAACTGTGATGAGAGAATATTGTGTAGAATGTGTTTGTGATATTTGGTTTTATAGATGAAGGTTTAGGAAGCAATGGGAGAAAAGAAATGAAGGGTGTGTGAATATAAACAAAGAAAGGGAGAGTGAAGAAGAAGGCTTGGAGTTGGAGAGAAATAGGGAGAGAAGGGAGGTTAAAAAATGTTGGCTAGTCACTAAAGCGAGACCTGTATTTCAAGGTGAAATGTCTTCAGAGACTTCTACGTTTTCTAACACCCTATTTTAACTATGACATGTGGCATGCTAACTTTTGGTTTGACTAAGATTCTATGAGAAGCTTTCTAACACACAATCTAACAAACTTTCGAGTTATTTGAACACACAAAATGCGGCACAATACTTGATATAATACAAAATACACTTGACTTAGCGTGTGTTTATTTTGGCGTTTGAATCCCAAAACTCATGCACAGTTGTATTGTTGTCGTGCTAGAAGCTACAACACGAAGATTCTACTTGTATATTTTGCTCTGCGATGATATGAATTGAATTTGAGAAAACAAAAGTGAGTTAAAGGTAGAATGATTTGTGACAACCATGGGTGTCTTCAGAGACTCTATGTTTTCTAACACCCTATTTTAACTATGACATGTGGCATGCTAACTTTTGGTTTGACTAAGATTCTATGAGACGCTTTCTAACACACAATCTAACAAACTTTCGTGTTATTTGGACACACAAAATGCGGCACAATACTTGATATAATACAAAATACACTTGACTTAGCGTGTGTTTATTTTGGCGTTTGAATCCCAAAACGCCATGGATATTTGGCAACCATGGGTGTCTTCAGAGACTTCTACGTTTTCTAACACCCTATTTTAACTATGACATGTGGCATGCTAACTTTTGGTTTGACTAAGATTCTATGAGAAGCTTTCTAACACACAATCTAACAAACTTTCGAGTTATTTGAACACACAAAATGCGGCACAATACTTGATATAATAAAAATACACTTGACTTAGCGTGTGTTTATTTTGGCGTTTGAATCCCAAAACTCATGCACAGTTGTATTGTTGTCGTGCTAGAAGCTACAACACGAAGATTCTACTTGTATATTTTGCTATGCGATGATATGAATTGAATTTGAGAAAACAAAAGTGAGTTGAAGGTAGAATGATTTGTGACAACCATGGGTGTCTTCAGAGACTCTACGTTTTCTAACACCCTATTTTAACTATGACATGTGGCATGCTAACTTTTGGTTTGACTAAGATTCTATGAGACGCTTTCTAACACACAATCTAACAAACTTTCGTGTTATTTGGACACACAAAATGCGGCACAATACTTGATATAATACAAAATACACTTGACTTAGCGTGTGTTTATTTTGGCGTTTGAATCCCAAAACGCCATGGGTATTTGGCAACCATGGGTGTCTTCAGAGACTTCTACGTTTTCTAACACCCTATTTTAACTATGACATGTGGCATGCTAACTTTTGGTTTGACTAAGATTCTATGAGAAGCTTTCTAACACACAATCTAACAAACTTTCGAGTTATTTGAACACACAAAATGCGGCACAATACTTGATATAATACAAAATACACTTGACTTAGCGTGTGTTTATTTTGGTGTTTGAATCCCAAAACTCATGCACAGTTGTATTGTTGTCGTGCTAGAAGCTACAACACGAAGATTCTACTTGTATATTTTGCTCTCCGATGATATGAATTGAATTTGAGAAAACAAAAGTGAGTTGAAGGTAGAATGATTTGTGACAACCATGGGTGTCTTCAGAGACTCTACGTTTTCTAACACCCTATTTTAACTATGACATGTGGCATGCTAACTTTTGGTTTGACTAAGATTCTATGAGACGCTTTCTAACACACAATCTAACAAACTTTCGTGTTATTTGGACACACAAAATGCGGCACAATACTTGATATAATACAAAATACACTTGACTTAGCGTTTGTTTATTTTGGCGTTTGAATCCCAAAACTCATGCATAGTTGTATTGTTGTCGTGCTAGAAGCTACAACACGAAGATTCTACTTGTATATTTTGCTCTGTGATGATATGAATTGAATTTGAGAAACAAAAGTGAGTTGAAGGTAGAATGATTTGTGTTTGGATACATATATGCAAAAGTAAATTGAACCATAAATCTAAATGTACCAACAAAAAAACGTTTGAATGTAAAAATCAATTCTGAATAAAAAACTAGAAATCATAACTTCAAGAAGAATCCATTATACTCAAAAGCAATCAAACATGTCAAAATCAAATTTGCACTTCTATAATTAATTTTGCCTCCTCCAAAAGTGGAACCAAACAAACACTACATAAACGAGAAATACTTGACATGATTTCGAGTTAACACAAAAACTAGCCGCAAAATCAAACATAGCATTAGTGTGTGTTTGGTTCTGCACTGATGAAAATGGATTTTGAGTGAATTGATTATGTTACATTCATTATGGCTAAAAGTGAGTTGGAGGTAAAATGATTTATGTTTGGATACATTTATGTAAAAGTGGGTTGAACAAAAGATTTGCGTGTTAGAATCAATTATAGAATAAAAAACTCACATATCTAAATTCAGATAAAATCAATTTTGGAGGCAATATCAATTCAACTTGAGAGTAATCAAAGATATCAAGATCAATTTTACTCCTTAAAAATCAATTTTGGTTTCTCTAAAAGTGAAACCAAATATACACTTGGTTTTTCTCTTCCTATATGCCATGAGAGAAGATAATGATTAAAAATACAAATTACGATTCTGAGGTGTTGGATGTCAAATTGTGTGTTGGCAAAATATCTATACTTATTGTGTATAATTCAAATCATTCTTTTGTGGGTTCACTATGAGACTTAACGAAAGATAGAAGATTCCACTTTAAGAAAAAGTGAGATCTCTTTAAGAAGTTGGAAGTCATCGGTTCAAATTTGGATGAAGGAGAAAAAATTAATTTAACAGCTAACTACTAATATTTGTCATTCAAAAGATGAGAACCACTTGTGGTCTAGTTACAACAGTTTAGTTTCTGGAAGTGTTTTGAGTTTTTTTTTTTTGTGTGGAGCTTTTTAGTTACATCTGATGTTCCTCAAACCATGTACATTCGTTCTCTTTATCGTATATATTATATCTATCTGGCATTTAGAAAAACTATACTATTTTATTGATATTGTAGAATAACATATAAAATGAGATGAATTTTTAACTAGACTGACATGTATTTTGGGACGCATGAGTACTTCGAAGAGATACTCTCTCATACACTTTTTCAATGTCGTTTTCATTGTTTTTTTTTTGGTCAAATAGCCTAGTGACTAGAGCTCACACATTTTAAATGTGGAGAAGTGGGGTGTCCGGGCTTTGAACCCCGACCCCTGCATATAATATGCAATATCCCTACCAACTGAGATAAGCTTACGAGGATAATGTAGTTTTCATTGTTGAATGAGAGGAACTCAGTAAATTGGGTTTCATATAAATTTAATGAAATCCTTACAAAATTTACATTAATTAAGAGTCGTATTAAATTTTTCATAATTATAAGTTCCTCTGAAAAAATGTCACTAAATATTTTAAGCAAAAAGTCATATTTGCAATAAATACTTTCGTGGGTCAAATAATTGTCAATATAAGCAAAACTGAAATGTATTTAATCCGAATTTAAAAAATCATTATTATTGGGAGATGATAAATCAATATTAGAAGCATCTATGTACGAATGATAGTTTTGCAGTAATCACATACCAAATATATATACTCCGTCAAAGTTTAAAAGTAAGGAAAAAATCAAATGAATTTTAATCAAATTTAGATAAACTACATTTGATTTTTTTACTTATACTTCAAATCGGAGTACATAAATTGAAGTACAGTATATATATGAAAAAAATGTGAAATTAATTTACCAATAGGGTCAAAAGTATATATATTGCTTATAGTCTCTTTATTTCTTTTTAATTTTCATTTTTTAGAAGAAAAAATTATTTTATTTATTACTTAGTTTCAACTTTTAAGATTTTATTAACTCTTTCTTTTGTCAATCATACACTTATCTTATTAAGTTTATACTTTTTTTTAGAGGAAGTTTATACTTTATTTACTAAATAAATTTTATACTTACACCGATATTAATGAACCAAGAGTAAACAACGTATCAATAAAAAGTATTTCATTAATATTTTTTCTTGAAGGATCATTAATATTTTTTTTATATGTGTAAAACAATTCAAAAATGATAAACATAAAGTGAATGAGTATATCTTTATAAGATTTTTTTTTTCTATCTTAACTCTCTTGCTGAATATCTGTGACTTGGTGTGAGATTCCATCACACTCACTCCGCGTCAACAGGTTCCACAATGAAAAATGACAAACCAATTTATCGTCATTACTTCCTTTGAACAAATATCTTTCTTATATTCAGGGCCATTAAAGAAAATAAATACATATATTGACATATATAAATGTTGTAAGTTATTAATTTCATGACTTTAATGTGCTTTCGAGTGTGTATATAGTAAATGAAATGAAGTGATAAAAATAAGATCACTGCCATTGCCTACTTTTGAGTTTATATCTTACTAGTATGATTTAATTGTTGTATACCGACATGGAACATTCTTTATACATGAATCCAATGACGTGTTGTCATATTATTTGATATACATGTAAAATAACTTTACATTTAAATGCATACTAATTAAATTATATGTCTTAAAGCAAAGAAAGATTCCTTTGTATTTTTTTTTCTTACAAACTTATAATATATTTTTGGGTTAAATATATTTTTAGTCCCTATAAATATACCAACTTTTCGTTTTAATCCCTCTAAATTTTTTTTTCAACTTTTAGTCATTATAAAATTTAGGATCAATACTTTTGGTCCTTATTTTTAACTAAATTTTTGTATTTTTTAATGAAATTGTGTAAAAATGTGTAAAATATTGTAAAAATTTCTCCAAATAAAATTATAATTTTTTAACAAACCGAGATAAACTCACGAGCACATTTGATTTTCACCTTTAACGACCCGCAAGATTGAATTTTGATGGAATCCATGATATGTTGCAAGGAAACTTTTTTAAGGTAAAAAAAGTCGATTATTACGCTCTCCAAATGCTTCAAATGCAGATCAACCAAATAACTTACTTTTTCCATAACTACATTGTAGAAAAAGTATGCAAAATGTGAAATGTTCTTTGTCTATATTTTTGAACTAAATATATTTTACTTTTGCTTATTTTGCTTAACGTATGCAAAATGTGAGATGTTCTTGGCCTATATTTTAGAAAAAAAGTATGCAAAACGTGATTACGTTAAACTACTTACTTTTGCTTATTTTGCTAGGGAGGAAATATCTCTTTTCATCACTCCTTTGTCAATTTTTATAAGCACATTCTGTAAAGTGTTTTTCTTTTGCATATATTAAGGATATATGACATAAATTCGTATTAGTATCACGTGAACTTTATCAAAGCCAAAAATGAAGCTATGCTCCCATGTTTTCAGTCAAAGTATGTGCAGTATACGTATTACTTCAATCAATCAAAGTGGATGGCCGAATTGGGATTCAATGATATTATTTTTGAGTTAGATATGCTAAAGATGTAGTCGATTTCTTTAATAAGACGGCTATGAAATCCTTAGGAAATTGCTCTTTTCTCAAACAAAATTGCTCACTTTAATTTAAACAAACATAAATACCTTCAACGTGACTTAAGTCACGATGTGTACTACGTAACTTAAGTCACGCTTGTTTTAGGTAAGTTACTGCTCTGCCAACTGACAAGTTTCAATTAACAAAGGAGTATGATCAAGTACAAAACAACATCTTAGAACTGCATTCCCTTTTGTCACACTCATCTTATACAAATGAATTCGATGTGAGAACCTATTAAGCTGATTCGGCAGAATACATGTTGTGTTCTCTTCTTTCTTTTGAGTTTCCAAAGAGACTAGCAAACCTTTACGCTAAGTAAAAGACACTTCAATGCCAACATCTTCAGCAAACTAACAAAAATTAAACTAAAATCCAACAAAATAATGACACAACATAATAATACTCCTAGACATCTTCATCCGGCCGAATCAAACTCTTGAGAATATCTTCAGGCGACCTCAGCAACGTAGCATCCATCTCGATCATCGGGAACAACATTTTGTTCTGGCGATATAACGAGAACATGTTCCTCACGTCGTCGTCGTTCGTTAACTCCGTCTGGCTTAACGTTAACATTGTTGGACGTTTATACCAAACGTATTCCACCCTCCTTGTGTCTCTGTGGTTGAGTCGTTGGTTGATTTCATTAAGTTGATCCTTAAGATATTTTAACGTGATATCGTCCCGAACCTTTGAAAAAATTAGAGTTTCCACCGTTGAAGCATACTTAAGCGTTGAACAAATTGTCCATTGTTTAAGATCTACACCATAAGATATTAAAAACAATCAATGAAAAACTCATTCAAACATTTCATCAAACACTTGGAGTGCAAATTATACATAAACCCTAAAACTAAAAACTACAACATAAACATGCATACATCTAAACATTTAAGCAACATAAGTCATTTACATGTAAACATTGTATCATTTCTTGCCAAAAAAAATCAAAATTTAAACAAACCCTAAAACTAAAAAAATTATAATTTAAGAGGAAAAATGTAACATATAAACATAAAATGACAATGGTACTTGATTATGAAAACTTACTTGTTGTTGGAGTGGTGGGTGATTTGAAGTTGAAGAAATTTGAGGTTGGATAATTTGAGAGATTTTTTAGAGATTTGAGAAGTGAAATGTAGAAGTGAGGTTATGCCTGGGTTATAAAAGACCGTAACGTGACTTAAGTCACGCTGACATCTATCGAGCGTGACTTAAGTCACGCAGGTTATACGCCAGCGTGACTTAACTCACGCTCTGTTTGTGTCAGCAAACAGAACAGACATAATGCCCAATTCTCCCTGTTTTCATTCATCAATTCCTTCATTCAAGCATTCATTATTCCATTTTCATCAATTTTTCATCCATTCAATCATTCATTCATTCAAACTTAAAATATGTAAATTCAATCAAATTTATAATACGCAAAAATAAAACAAAAAATTTACCAAACTGTCATAAAAATTCGCAAAGGCGCGAGTGTAAATATAATACATCCATGTCATAAAAAATAACTAAAGATATACATAACTACATCAATCACAACACCCCGCTCCAATGGACTATGGCTCATAGTCCTCATCCGGGGAACCCCCTCCTGATACCTCCACTGTCGAGCCTATGATGTCGGCCGACCCCGAAGCACCTGTGGAAGGACATGGAGCAGAAAGTCCTGAAAGGCCATAACAACTGCCTGAGCCTGAAGAGTCTGAATATCAGTAGGAGATCTGGGGATCCTATGCACATGTCCATACTGTCTTAGAACCCGCTCCGGCAAGTGAAGGCACATAGTCATCTTGTTGGCCATGATCCAACCGGAGTACCAACAAATGTCCTAGAAAGGCATGATGTGCCACCGGTCCTCATACGGCCTCCAGGTCACATTAGAATTGACCATCAGATCAATGAGGCCATGGTAGTGTGCATTATCAGCATGGCCCATGGGAGGACTCCATCTAGAAGCAAACAGTGAAGCAACATGGTAGTTCAGATTCAGCCTTCTCAAATTATATTCCTGAAGTGCGCCAATATCCATCCCTACAAACAAATATTTCAGCATCATAAACCCATAAACATACACAATAATATCGTAAGACATTAATAATATGTTATAGAAAAAAGAAAAAAAATACTACCTCAAGTAGAGTTATGTAACCGCCAACGGCGCCTCTGGTCGGGTCCGTAACATGAGAAAGCTAGTCGTAGAGCCAAGCAAGAGCCATCCCGCCCAGGACCACTCGTGCAACATGTCCAAATCCTAAAGCATCTCCAGCCACAACAGTTGAACACTTTTGTTGTTCCTGTTGGCGAAAATGGTGATGCCAACCAAGTACAAAAAAAATGTCCTAATGCACTGCACCCTAACTGTCACCTGCTCCTCCTCCTCATCATCAGTAGCATGATACTCCAACTCATTGCACCTATGCAAGAGTGTGTCATAATGTTTCTTCATGTTGGATATTTGTATGTTGGCTTCATTTTTGCTAAATCAAATATACAAGCAAGATGTTGGACCCAATGTTCCAACATGTGGGTACGACTTCAGTGTGCCCTGATTTCGCGCCTTGGAGCTGTTTATTTTCACACCTGATCTTTTGAAGATTTGATTGAAGAATTCATTCATGTTACTTGTTCTCCAACGTGTTTCCAGAAGGAAGATATTTTCGAGAGTTATATTTTTCAGATTGGAGATTTTTATTTGTGTAAATATATTTTCAAAAGAGATCTTTGGAAAATATATTTCTAAAAAATATTTGTTTCAATATATTTCTGAAAAGAATATTTGATACAAATATATGTTTAGCCTGAAGGAAGATTTAATTGTGCAAATATATTTCTAGAAGGAATCTTGGAAATATATTTCTGAAGAATTATTTGTTTCAACATATTTCTGAGAAGAATATTTGATTCAAATATATGTTGTTGCTGAAGGCTATATAAAGAAGACACCACTCTTGAAGAAATAATCGAAGCCGTCATTGAAAGAATATTTTAGGGTTTCAACTTTAGGTTGTCTTTGTTGAGCCGTGTGCTCTATTCTGTATACCACTCTATTGCTGCTACTGAATATCAAAAGCTTAGAGTTGGTTTGTTTTAGTTGAGTTGTAATATTGTATACTACACCTAAGCTTTGAAGTACGGTGTTAGTTTGTGTCTGAAGGTGTCTTCATCATACTGTTTATTGGAGTGTGTCTCCTATTTGTTATTTGAGTCTAAGATCACTGGGGCAGTGATTGATTGAGTGGATGTGAGATGGGATCTCAGGTCTAGGAGTTCCTAGGCTGAAGTCAGTACGGGTGGTAGCTAGGTGATAAGTTGTAAACTTGGAGTTTGCTGAGAACTTAGAACTAGGACTAAATTAGTGGACTTCCTCCAGAGTAGGTGTGTTTGTCACCGAACTGGGTTAACAAATAACCTGTGCCATTTACGTTTCTGTCTTTTATCTTTTCCTTGTTCTGTTTGTTTATCCTTAGCCTGACGTTGAAACATTAAACTCAACGTTCCACCTGGGTCTCAGTGTTGGAACATTACATACAACATCAGGAAACTAGCGTGCCAGAATTTCAATTGGCATCAGAGCGGGCACCCTGCCTGTTTTAGGGTGAGCTCCAGGGAAGTTATCTTCTGGCATAATGGATAAGGAAGGAGGATTTGTGAACATACCACCTCGGTTGGATGGTTCCAACTATGACTATTGGAAATCTTGCATGAGTGCTTTCGTTAAATCTATAGATAGTAAGACCTGGAAAGCAGTTCTGAAGGGTTGGGAACATCTTGTGGTGCTTGACAAAGATGGAAAGAAGACAGCTGATCTGAAACCAGAAGAAGAATGGTCCAAGGATGAAGATGAACTAGCACTTAGAAACTCCAAGGCATTGAACGCTTTATTCAATGGAGTGGACAAGAACATGTTCAGACTGATCAAGCAATGCACTGTGGTTAAGGATGCTTGGGAGATTCTCAAAACTACACACGAAGTACACCTAAAGTGAAAATGTCAAGGCTTCAACTTCTTACTACCAAGTTCGAAAATCTAAAAATGTTGGAGGATGAGAACATACAAGATTTTTTACATGAATGTCCTAGACATGGCTAACTCTTTTGACTCACTTGGGGAAAAGGTGTTTGATTAAAAGCTCATGAGAAAGATTCTCAGATCTCTACCTAAGAGATTTGATATGAAGGTGACTGCGATTGAAGAAGCACAAGACATCTCCAGTATGAAGGTTGATGAGCTAATAGGATCTCTTCAGAACTTTGAAATATCCTTCAATAACAGGACTGAAAAGAAAGGGAAAAGCATTGCCTTTGTTACAAATGTTGATGCTGAGGAGTCACAAGGAAATATTGAGGATGATGAAAGCCTGTCAGAGGCACTTGTGTTACTTGGAAGACAGTTTAACAAGATTCTGAAACGTGTTGACAGGAGACCCAAGCCAAATGGTCAGAACATTAGGTTCAACACAGTAAGCAACAAAATGATTTGAAGAAAACAAGAACTTATGAGAAGGGCAATCAATCCAAGGGAGTTCAGTGTCATGAATGTGAAGGATATGGTCACTTTAGAACAGAATGTGCCACATACCTCAAGAGACAGAAGAAAAGCTTGGTTGTTTCTTGGTCTGATGAGGATAACTCAGAAGGAGAAGTGGAGAATGAGTCTGCTAAGCATGTCATTGCTTTAACTGGTAGATGCATGTCTGATACTGAATCAAGTGATGGAGAATTAACTTATGAAGAGCTACCTGCCTCGTACAAAGATCTATACACCAGAAGTGAAGAAGTTTGCAAGTTACTAGAGAATAAGAAGAAGGCTATCAGTCAACTGCATGCTGAAAGAAGTGACCATTTAGCAAAAATTTCTGATCTCAATGATGTGGTAACTCAACTAAACTCCCAACTTGAACACTTAAAGAAGCAGATTAGAATGATGAACACAGGTACTGACTTGCTGGAAGAAATATTAGAAGATCAAAATCAAGGGAAACCAAAAGGCATAGGCTTTGATTATATGGCATTAAACAAGAAACAACAAAACCAAGATAAGAATTATGTCGCTGTTGTAGGAACATATGATCCCACTATGAGCAAACCGATGTTGCAACATCCAAAGGAATATCAGAGGTCTAAGAGCAAGGGGATATCTCGCCCTTGGGTATGTCATTATTGTGGTAGAAATGGGCATATAAAGCCGTTCTGCTTCAAGCTGTATGGATATCCCAAGCGGTTTCAGCAAAGAACTCCTGAACCAGTGGTAATCAATGTCACGAAGGAATGGAGACCCAAATGTGAAAATGTTGGCCTAATAGCTCACACTTCTCTGAGAGCCTCATCTAGGGAAGACTGGTACTTTGACAGTGGATGCTCTAGACACATGACTGAAGTTAATAAATTTCTTGAAAATGTAAGATCTTACACCAACAATTATGTGACTTTTGGTGATGGAGCTAAAGGAGAAATCCTAGGTATTGGTAACTTGATCAATAATGGATTGCCAAAGCTAGACAATGTGCTATTAGTGAAAGGGCTAACTACTAACTTGATTAGCATAAGCCACCTGTGTGATCAAGGGATGGAAGTGAACTTCAACAAGACTGAATGTCTGGTAACTGATGGGAAAAGTGAGGTGCTAATGAGAGGCAATAGATCTAAGGACAATTGTTACTTGTGGGTACCTCAAGAAGAAGCTCACTTAACCACATGTCTCGTGAGTAAAGAAGAAGAGGTTAAACTGTAGCACAAGAAACTTGGTCATTTAAACCTAAGAGGAATAAAGAAAGCCATTTCTGTGGAAGCTGTTAGAGGAGTACCCAAAATTAAAATTGTTGAGGACAACATATGTGGGGAATGTCAGATTAAACAAACTCGAATGTCGCATCTGAGGTTGGAACATCAGGTAACTTCCAAGGCTCTTGAACTTCTACACATGGACTTGATGAGACCTATGCAAGTTGAGAATATTGGTGGAAAGAGGTATGTTTTTGTGGTTGTTGATGATTTTTCAAGGTTCACATGGGTAAGCTTTATTATAGAAAAATCAGAAACTTTTGATGTGTTCAAAGATCGTTGTCAACGCCTCCAAAGAGAAAAAGAAAGTGTGATTGTGAAAATTAGAAGTGATCATGGCAAGGAATTTGAAAATGCCAAGTTCTCTGAATTTTACTCTTTTGAAGGAATATTTCTTGGTTACTCCATCAACAATAAAGCCTACAAAGTATTTAATTCCAGAACTAATACTATGATGGAATCCATAAATGTTATTGTTGATGATTCAATAGTTGAAAAAGGGACGGATATTGAAGACGATGTTGGAACATCATTTCAGCAAGTTGATGCTTCAGATAATGTCCCATACATTGAGTCCAACATTGAATTCGATTCAAGTGAGGCTCAAGACAGCAAAGGTCTAAATATTAAAATCCAAAAGGATCATCCTAAGGACCTGATCATAGGGAATCTGAATGAAGAAATTACCAACAGATCCAGAGATGTGAGTTCTAATTCATGTTTTAATTCTAAATTTAAACCAAAGAATATTAAAGAAGCCTTGACTGATGAGTTCGTGACAAATTCTATGCAAGAGGAACTTGGTCAGTTCAAGAAGTATGAAGGTTGGAAATTGGTTTCTAGACTTGAAGGTGTGAATGCCATTGGTACTAAATGGATCTATAAGAATAAGTCTGTTGAAGGTGGTATTGTAACTAGGAACAAGGCCCTCTTAGTATCTCATGGGTACAACAAAGGTGAAATTAACAAGACCTTACTTGTGAAGAATGATCTCATGGTAGCTCAAATTTATGTTGTTAACATCTTTTCTAGAAGAATGTCGAACCAGATGTTGGAACACTCTGTCCGACAAGTGCAGTCTGAATTTGAAATGAATCTTGTTGGTGAATTGATATATTTTCTTCAAGCAAGTAGTTGTGATGAATTGAAGCTAATGGATGAAAGTAAGTGTGCCAAGAGTATTGTGAAGAATTTTTCTCTTATGAATGCAAGACATAAGAGAACATCTGATGTAGCACATGTGAAGACAATCAAAGATGATAATGGTGTTGATATTGATCAAGGGTATTCTGATGCAGACTGGGCAGGTAGTGCTAATGATAAAAAAAGCACATATGTAGGATTTTTCTTTCTAGGCAACAATTTATTTTCATGGTTCAACAAGAAGCAAAATTATGTATCTTTCTCTATTACAGAAGCCGAGTACATTGTTGCATGTAGTATCTGCAATCTGTTGTTATGGATGAAACATATGTTGAAGGAGTACAATGTCAAGCAAGATGTCATGACATTATACTATGACAATTTTGAGAAGTTAAGGGGCTTTTTAAGTAGGTGCTTCTATGAGAATCTATAGCAATTACAGGTGTTGAAACATGCAAACAAATTCTTTCTATTTACTATAACTAGAGTTGCACGAGAAATCAAGGAAATCATTGTCATTTTGAAGACTGCTGAAAATGGAAGTTCTCTTGTTGTTTCACCTGTACCGGTTAATGTTCCCACAAGCCCTGTTGATTCTGTGGATGTATATCCTGATGTTACTGAAACTTTTATTGTTTCGGTGAACACGTTGAAACTGCTTCTGATTTTCATGTTGAATCTAATGTCGAAACTTGTGTTGATCCAATTGTTGATGCTAATGTTGAACCATCTGTGGAACCTGTCTTTGAGTCTGTTACCCAGGTTAATCCTATCTCTGATATGACCCTAGAGAAGTCTAGTTCTGTTACAATTGTTGTTGATGACGTTGTTAGTGAACCACCCACTAAAGAAACATGTCCTGAACTATCAACTGACCAAATGACTCCTCTCACTAATCTTGCCAAAGACTCTATTATTGAACAACATCTTGTGCTTGTTGACTCAGTTCTAACCTGTTAATCAAATTGAGTCTGATGTCATACCGGATGTTGAAACATCCTCGACCCAACTTGTTAATGTTGTTGAAACCAGTTCTGAGATCCCCCAAACTGATGCTGATATGGTTGAGTTTCCTGAGAATCCTCAACCTGATGTGATTGAAGATCAACCTGATGTGGGTTGAAGTTTTGAGGTTCAAATATGTTAATGCTCAGAGGTATTATGTTCAGATGTGGCTACTATTACTAAGTGTGTCTGAGTGGTTTGCTATGAAGTGTTTGTTCTTCTGTGAAGACTTTGTGTGTGGGTACTATGTTTGTGTGATTCTAATGTGCACTGCTGCGTGTTGAGGAATCTTACTTGATGGGATCTCTTGGTTGTTTAAATCCGCTGCTGCTAATTTCTGAAATAGTGATACTGAGAAAGATGTTGAGGATGATGTCTTGGACATCATGTCCGCTGGCAGGAAGAAAGTTAGTAAAAAGAAGATGAATGTTAATGTCTCTGTTGTGATGTACTTGCTGTGATGTGCTGGTTTATATTGGATGCTTATAACCTCAGAATAGATGTTTTATGACTGTGTGCCAGCTCTCGGAATCTTTTGTGGGCCATGCCCTGGATTTTTGTGCCTATGGTCTGTAACCTAATACTCCGCATGCTCTGCTACTGTTGTTCTTATTATTTCTACTCCTGGTGAATGCATGGTTGTTTTTCAAAATTGTGGCTAAAAAGGGGGAGTAATTTTGGTAGTTTTATGCTTTATTTGCATTAAGGGGGAGTACTACCTGAGGGGAAGTAATACTGTGTTGTGTGATATACATATGTGTGGGGATTTATTTTTCTCACTTTTGTAATACATGTGTTCTATTCCGCTGTTGCATGCCTCTGATATTCTTTAGTGATACTCCACAACATTCTTATCTGATATGTTTCATTAGAGGAATTCTTTTGAAGTAGTTTTTGAAGATATGCTACCTTTCTTCATGGTTGTGTGCTAATGATGATTGAAAAAATGTTTGTGTAGTATCCCTCTAGGTTGTCTGTAAGAACTACAAGAAAAAAAAGGCATTTTGCGACCCTTAAAATGATGGATTGCGACTGTTCTAAGGGTCGCAGAAGCTTCTTTGCGACGGTTTCCCAACGGTCGGAGAGTTTGGGGTCGCTACAGCATTTTGCGACGGGTCGGGGAACAGTCGCTACGACCGCCGCATAGCATATTGCGACCCTTGCCAACAGCTGCAAATGCTCCTTTGCGACTGTTCATAACAGTCGCAAAACATGCGCTTTCAAAAGGTCTTGCGACGGTTATAACAGTCGCATATGAATGTTTTTATTTATTTTTTAATTATAGTCTGTTTTGAAGCCAATTTAACTAAATATATTATCAAATACTTAAAATGCAAAAATATATAACTATAAATGAGTAAATCTCATTCATATAATTCATCAAAGTGTAACAACATTGATTCATGCATCAACTTAATTAAAACAATGAATAAAATGCATAGTTAAAACATTCACAAACCAAAACACTAATGACTAAACATTCAAAACAACTATAGCAGAATTAAAATTACCTAAAAATATCTAAGTATCCCATAGTGATGTTGCTCCATTATCCTCAATGTCGTAGCTAGACTCGGATGAATGTCTACCAGGGAAGTTCAATCATACCGATGAGTGTTTTGAAGTGGCAGAATAGGATTCTACGAGGGATCGAGAGAGAATTGGAGTATTTAGCGCCTTCAACCTTTCTTGATTATCTTCCATTCTTTTCATCCTTTTATCCTCGTATGGTGTCATGTTTTGACAAGAATGAGACCTTCAATACAATTACACTACAAGATTGACGATAAACAAAGTCAGAACGAAGCAAATGGCTAAACATAGTAGGATAAGAAAATACTAGAAAAAATAACAAAAAAAAATTATATTAATAAAGTGCATATTATACTAAGCTTACATAAAAAGAAGCTTCTACCAAACTTTATATTAACAAAGGTTCAACAAAAAATCCCCTATCTATTTCAAGTAATGTTCTTATTCTTTCTAGACCAATAACAAAGGTTCAAATGAATAAATTTTACCTTCAAAAGTGAAGTATGAGAGCTGAAAAACTGCGAACGACGTCGAAACCCAATTGCACAGAACAGAGATGGCAAAGCTGAAATAAGAAATTACAAAGAATTTAAAAAATCAAGAAATTAAGTAACTATTGATAAACTATTAACAAACTATTGAAATCAAGAAGTAATAAGTAATTAATACATTCAATTTGAAACCGCTATATTATTACTACTATTTGTAACTCAAATGGAATGTATTCTAAACAATATTGGATGCAAAAATGTGTTAAGACAAATTGGTAAGAATGCTAATATTTCACTGTTAGATTAATTTAAAAATTTGGATTTCTTTGGATGCGCTGAACCTAAAATATCTTATTGAAAAGACTTCATAGCCACAAATAAAAGACTTCACATTACCGATGCTAAGTTAAAGTTGAATTCACTTGTGTATGTGTGTTAGTAAGTAGCATTCTTTCGTATACATTTTATTTCACTAGTGTTGTACCCTAATTTTGTCCGAGCTTTTTCAAAAAAAAAAAAGAAAGTCAACTTTTATTTTTTCCTTTTAGAAAAATAATAACAAAAAGAAAAAAAAGGGATTTCGCAGAGCGATGTCATAATGGCTCTGCGAACTTTGCGCAGAACATCGCAGAACGATGTTATAATCGCTCTGCGAACTCTGCGAATTTTGCAGGTTTTGATTTTCTGATTTACCTTTCTTTTATTATTATTATTGTCATCATCTATTATTATTATTATTATTATCATCTATTATTATTATGTTTACTGCTGGATTCAACAAAGAAAGAAGAGAAAACATGTGTCAATTGCCAAGCAAGAAAAGAAAGGAAGAAGAAGCAAAACCTAGCAAGGAACCCAGCTAGTTGCTGCCCTTGGGCAGCACTTCTTCCCTACCATTTTGCCTGCTACTGACCCTGCTACCTTCCAGCATCCACCTGGCCATAGGCTTTATCAAAACCATTCAAAGATTGCAGCAAAACTGCTGCCTCTGTTTTGCAAACAGCCCTGTTTCATGTTTTCCAACAATTTTCTGTCAGAAATCAGCTTCTTTGCCTTCTGAATTTGGCCAAAGTCTTGACCATTGTAACAAGGCAAGGTCACCTCTTCCCTTTTGCATTAAATGCAAAGCAATTGTCCTGATTTTAGCCCACAAAAACAGCCTGGTTCTAGGGATTTTTCATGATGACAATTGATTCTCATTTTGCCTATAAAAGCAATGCAAGGCATAAGGACAGGAGGACAACAAAAAAAATAGTTCTTAGACAGTGAATTTTACACATTTCAGATAGTTTTCTCTTTACAAAAACAGAGTTGGTTTTGAGCAAGTTTAGAGAGAATTCTAGGAGGAAGTTTTTAGAAAAAATTTCCATTCCTTTCTTTCACAAATTATCCAAACTAGCACAAAGTAACCAAGCAATCAAAACAGCCACTAAACCTTATACAAAGAGTGAAGAACAATAGCACAATATCATTGTTCTTGCTGTTTGTATTCATCAACATTTCTTTCTTTGCAAAACCATCACTATCCAAGCCTTTTCCATTTTCTTGCAACACAAGCATTGGCTAGGAGTTTTGTAAGCATTCTGAATTCTTTATCTTTCATTTTGCATTGCTGCTTGCATTTGAACTAATTCATGTTGATTCAGTTTCAGTTTCTGCATTATTAGTGTTTGTTAAAAACTCATTTTGCACTAAAGACTTTTTTTTGAAATTTCAAAGAAATCTTAAAGTTTGCCAAACATCAAAACTGAAGTGTTTTACCTCTTTGCTTGCTAATTTCAAAAGCTTTTCACTCCTCTTAAGGTTCTGAAGTTCATTCAGAAGCAGCTTCTGAACTATAGTTCAGAAGCAGCTTCTGAGTTCAAAATTTCGAAGGTTTCGCAGAGCTAAGTGCTGGTCGCTCTGCGACCATGACAGAACTCAGGTTCGCAGAGCCAGATTCAGGTCGCTCTGCGATCATGACAGAACTCGGTTTCTGAGTTCAAGCTTTTAAAAACTAACTATTGAGGTTCTGACTTGAAGATTCAGAATCTAAGAGGATTAAAAGTCATTTTGGTTCAGAAACATAACAAGCGTTTTTGCATGTTATTTGAAATTTCATAAGTTTGAATAACAATCTTGAGTAATTTGAGCAACAAGCTATGTTCGTTGAGTTTTCAAAATCAAACTTGAATAACAACCTTTGTTCATTAAGTTTCAAAACAAATTTGAGCAACAAGTTATGTTCATCAAGTTTCAAAAACATTTGAACATTAACTTGTTCATCAAGTTTCAAAAGCATTTGAACTTTAACTTGTTCATTAAGTTTCAAAACAAATTTGAGCAACAAGTTATGTTCATTGAGTTTCAAAATCAAACTTGAATAACAACCTTTGTTCATTTAAGTTTCAAAAACAACTTGAGCCAAACTTGTTCATTTTTTTCAATAACTTGAACAACACTTGTTCATAGGTTGCAACAACTAATTTGAGTAACAAAACTTATTTTTCCTAAGTTTTAAACCAAGTGTTCTGCTCTCTTTTTGGGATTTCTTAAGTTTCAATAACAAATTTGAATGAAAAAGGAGTGGTTTGACGTATGTCTTTCCATTCCCCGATTGAACAAGCACTTGACGTATGTCTCGTTGTTTGGACAATCGTCATTCCTTTTCAAACTTCACCAAGAAAAAATACATCTTAAGTTTCAAACAATAAACTTGAATGAAAAAGGAGTGGTTTGACGTATGTCTCTCCATTTCTCGGTTGCACGAATACTTAACGTATGTCTTGTTATTCGGGCAATCGTCATTCTATTTTCAACGCATCCAACACACCAAAACCTATGCTCGACCCGTTGGTCCATTGAACTTTTTTCGGTCCCCCGTGACCAGTTGAATCAATGCTCGATCCCGTTGGATCCATTGAACCTTTTCTTGATCCCGTTAGATCAATTGAACCCTTTCTTGACTCCGTTGAGTCAATTAAATCAATTCTCGATCCCGTTGGATCCATTGAACTTTTTCTCGGTCCCCCGTGACCAATTTCCCTTTTCTTGACTCCGTTGAGTCAATTGAATCAATGCTCGACCCGTTGGTCCATTGAACTTTTTCTCGGTCCCCCGTGACCTTTTAAATCAATTCTCGACTCCGTTGAGTCACTTGAACCTTTCTTGGCCCCCCGCGGTCAATTGAAAACCTTTTTCCCCAACGAACATGTTTTTATTCAAACGCGATACATACAAACGCTTAAGTCTCCCATGCGCGAGCATACAAGCTACGTTTAACCGCAAAGAATACGATCAAAACATCGTTCTTTAAAATTAACCAACAAAGAAACATTTTTCTACCAAAGAACTACGTAGCTTTGAATTCTCCATCGCACCAGGAGATACGTAGGAGCAAGATCATCATCTTGTCAAGCACAATAATAAAAAAATATCCTTTTTTCCCTTTTATTCTTCCCATTTATATATTCAAGCATGCAAGCAAAACTTTAAAAACACTTTTAGCCTTAACTAACAAGGAGGTTCCCGTTGAGTACAACGGACGCGAGGGGTGCTAATACCTTCCCCTTGTGTAATTGACTCCCGAACCAGGTAATGGTTGCGATGACCATCCTTTCCACATCGCGAAGGGTTTTATTATCGTTTCCCTTTAAAATAAAAAACTTAAGGGTTTATCAACATTCCCTTTAAACAAAAACTTTGGTGGCGACTCCGCACTTTCATCCCGAGCGTTCCTACACGTCTCGAGGATCGCGCGTTTTTTTTTCCGAGAGCGCACAACTAGAACAAACTAGGCCATGTTGTATAGTCTTATAACTGAACAAACTAGGCCTAAGCTTGCTCAAAGGAGGATTGAGCAAGGCATTATTACCTAGCCAAACAACGAATATTCACCAATTGCCTAAAACAGGGTCTGCATAACAGAATGTTGTACTTGCAATTCAACACAATACTACGTTTTCAAGTACAATATCTTAAATAAAAGAGATTGTCAGAGCACCTGTTTCACAATGGTAGACCTTCGATCAGATAATTGTGTGCTTAATGGTCCAACAAGCTGTTTAGGACTCCAAAAAAACCCGGATAATCAGCAGCTCCTGAAAAGTAGCAGACTTAGAAAATGTAGATCATTCATGCCACAAACAAAAAATGTTGTTTACTTCAATTGTAACATTTTGGTGAAATTTACAATGTAAATAATTAAAACTACTAAAGTACAGAACTCAAATAAATTATAAGACTGAACTTTTGGTTGAATTCCCTCTAGCCTAGCATTAATATATTTCACCTGAAACCATTGTGTACGACATATACCTTTCACACCCATCTGAAATGACAGGTTCATGCTCAACAGAAAGAGTAAAGACAGTCCAGAATAGTGTAAAATGAAACAACAAAATCAAATCTTAATACTAAGATGGATAGAACACTGAAATTTATTGTTCAACTCAGTTCCACCTTAACGTCTCCAAACATAAATCATTACTCTGTATACCTTAAACTCATTTTAAACTAAAATCAATTCAATCAAAATCATTTTTTGCTACTGTAGAACCAAACACACTGAGTTTGTGTTTTTACTTACAGGAATTGATTCCAAGACCTTTGATACTTCAGGAGTAGCAGCCTAATAAAATGACTTTATGATAAAACATCCAAGGAAGAATCTGCTCAAGTCATGCTGATGTACTACTTGTGACACATATCTACATATCAAGAAGTAAATATGGATTAAATTGATATCAGAAAGTGACACAGACGCTTAATAAAATCTATAAAGATGAAGTAAATCTACAAAAAGATGAAGGGCATGAAAAGACTTTCTGTGTATAAAATAGCTTAAACCAAAGAACACTAAATAACTCTTAGAAACAATCTTCAACAAAAATATCTCACAATTAACTCAATTTGCAGAAACCATCAAACACAGATCATACAGATCCAATAAAGCACAGATCACATGAACTCAAACTCCAGTACTAAATTCTAATAACATGATTTACTCAAAGTTTATCACAGCTAGGACTAAATCTAAAATCAAAATTTCTATAAGATTAGAAAAGATAGAAAGAAAGAAAAAAAAAACATTTTTCTAATCTTATTGCTCAAAAACAAGAAGAGCAACATAAACAATACTTTCAGAATCTACAAGTCTTCTCTCTACTATGATGTCATTACATTTATTCAATTGGTCTTACTTTGCAATAAATGGTTTCTCTAAGAGTTTTTCTAGGTATTCCTCTACTTCTAGTGACTTGACTACTCACCATGTTCAAACCACCTAAGCCCACCTCAAACTAATCACCAACAAAATTTCTACATCAGCCCAACTTAAAAACACAGATCACATGACTTATGATTCACCATAACTAGCAAAATTGACTAAAAACCAAGCTCACACAGGTCATCAAACCCAAAATGATACAAATCATCATACAAAAAATTATATAAAACATAGAAAACACAAAAAATTATACAAATCATCATCATCATAAAGCCACCCCTTTTGCTTGAAAAAGTTACAATCATGCAAAACAACAAAAAAAAAAAAACAAGCACACCCCACAATTCAAATCAATTCAAAGAAGCTAAAAAACGAGCCTTTGGGGCAAGAGAGTCACCAAAATCAAGTTTCCAATTATGGTAATAAGGAAAAGAAGGTGAAGTAGAACGACCAAGGTTAAGACAATAAGAAGAATGAGTAGTACGAGTAAGAGGTGAAAGAGGAGAAGAATCCATGCCAAGAAAGTTATGAGAGCCATGAGGAGACAAAAGGGTCGCTGGATCAGTAATACCACCACAGCATTGAAGGATGAAAGCAATGGTAGCGAGGGAGACAGGGAGAAGAGTGAGGAGGAGGAGGAGGATCTTGGAGGTGAAGGAGGAGGAGAAATAAACAATGAGGAACCGAACATCAAGCATGAATTCGATTGGGTTTCACATTAAGGTTCGATTGAATCGTGGAAGAGGTGATTGAAACTGGAACAAAGCTTCGATTGAGACTGGAAAGAGGAAACCGATTGAGGTGGAAGAGGTTATTGAGTGAAAGCTTCAATTGACTTCGATTGAGATTGGAAAAATGAAAACTGAACTGATTGAGGGAAAGCTTCAATTGAGCAAAGGTTCGAGTGAGAGGGTTAGTGATGGTAAGAGCAAAGCCTTGAGGGGGAACAATGAGAATGAGCAAAACCTCAGTGTGAGATTGGGTTTCAGATTAGGGGAAAGTTAGAATGGGGAATAAAATTGGGATTTAGGGTTTTGAAGTTGTAGGAGGGAGATTGAAATTAAGAAAGCGGGAGTGACAAAATATTTGGGCAAAAACCTTTAATGTGAACGCACTCTAGGAAAAAAAAGCCAAAAAACTTGCGACTGTTGAGCCAACCAGCCGCACTAACCGTCGCAAAGGTATATTTTGCGACGGTTCAGGGACAAGGGTCGCAGAGCCGGTGTCGCAAAATGCTTTTTTCCTTGTAGTGAAGATCTCAGATTGTTTTAGCCAAAAATTTGCCAAAGGGGGAGATTGTTGGATATTTGTATGTTGGCTTCATTTTTGCTAAATCAAATATACAAGCAAGATGTTGGACCCAATGTTCCAACATGTGGGTACGACTTCAGTGTGCCCTGATTTCGCGCCTTGGAGCTGTTTATTTTCACACCTGATCTTTTGAAGATTTGATTGAAGAATTCATTCATGTTACTTGTTCTCCAAGTTGCATGTGTTTCTAGAAGGAAGATATTTTCGAGAGTTATATTTTTCAGATTGGAGATTTTTATTTGTGTAAATATATTTTCAAAAGAGATCTTTGGAAAATATATTTCTGAAAAATATTTGTTTCAATATATTTCTGAAAAGAATATTTGATACAAATATATGTTTAGCCTGAAGGAAGATTTAATTGTGCAAATATATTTCTAGAAGGAATCTTGAAAATATATTTTTGAAGAATTATTTGTTTCAACATATTTCTGAGAAAAATATTTGATTCAAATATATGTTGCTGCTGAAGGCTATATAAAGAAGACACCACTCTTGAAGAAATAATCGAAGCCGTCATTGAAAGAATATTTTAGGGTTTCGACTTTAGGTTGTCTTTGTTGAGCCGTGTGCTCTATTCTGTATACCACTCTATTGCTACTACTGAATATCAAAAGCTTAGAGTTGGTTTGTTTTAGTTGAGTTGTATATTGTATACCACACCTAAGCTTTGAAGTACGGTGTTAGTTTGTGTCTAAAGGTGTCTTCATCATACTGTTTATTGGAGTGTGTCTCTTATTTGTTATTTGAGTCTAAGATCACTGGGGCAGTGATTGATTGAGTGGATGTGAGATGGGATCTCAGGTCTAGGAGTTCCTAGGCTGAAGTCAGTACGGGTGGTAGCTAGGTGATAAGTTGTAAACTTGGAGTTTGCTGAGAACTTAGAACTAGGACTACACTAGTGGACTTCCTCCTGGCTTGGTAGCCCCCAAAGTAGGTGTGTTTGTCATCGAACTGGGTTAACAAATAACCTGTGCCATTTACGTTTCTGTCTTTTATCTTTTCCTTGTTCTGTTTGTTTATCGTTAGCCTGACGTTGAAACATTAAACTCAACTTTCCACCTGTGTCTCAGTGTTGGAACATTACATACAACATCAGGAAACTAGCGTTCCAGAATTTCACTTCAGGTTAGTTATACTGATATAAACACTCCACTGCGCCTTTGTCTCCAGATCAGCTGCACCCTCCGTCAAACCCAGACCCTCCTGCAGCAGCTGGATACATCTTTCGTATCCTACATCCTCCTCAGCCGATAGTCTCCCTTCGATGGGGATGTGTAGAAGACATGCCACATCATTGAGTGTGACAGTCATCTCTCTAACGGGCAGATGGAAGCTGTTGGTCTCCTCATGCCATCTCTCTGAGAAGGCGGTGATGAGGGCATGGCTAATGCTCTCGTACCCAGTATGAAGGAGGGGTACAAGACCGGATGCATTCACCCGCTGCCAAAACCAGGCTTGTCCCTGTGTCGGAAGTGTCAGTTTTCTAATCTTCTTCCCGTGTGAGACAGCGGTCACTTTATGCGTCATCTGAAATTGAAATACAAAAAATTAAACGAACAACAAACCTTTAAAAATATAAACATTTCAATAACTAAAAAAGACATAACAATTTAATCGTAAAAAAATAATTAAAATAAACATTAAACATTTTACGCATAATTAAATTGACGCGTAATTAAAATATTTTAACATAAAAATTAAATCGTAAAATTAAATTAAAATAAATATATAAATTTATGCGTAATTAAATAAAATTAAACAATTATACTTACTTGTGCATCGCTCCAAAGCTAATATGCTACGTGTCTACCGAAATTCGGTAGGAGCGACAAGTCAGTAGGGTCCCCAGGAAAAATTTGCGGTGCGGCCTCCTCCTGAGCTTGATGCTGGGCCTTACCCTTCTGCTGCTGAGCCGCATGATCGTACTGAGGCTAGTACTCCTCATGCTGATGCTGATGTTGAGTGGGTCCACTATCTAGGACACACCCGCCTGGGACGACGACCCCACATCATCCTGTCTCCTATCGCCTTGTCGCCGTCGAGTAGCAGGGCGCGCATCCACCTTTTCGGCCCGTGCACTACTGGTCATGCTCTCTCTGTCACCTCTAAGCCTGTCCGGTCTTTGAGACATATCTACACAACATTTTTAAAGCAAAAATCAATGCAAAAATAACAATCCAATCTCACTATAATCAACATTAACAATCCAATTTCTACCTAAACTCTAAACCCTAAGCTACCACATTGCACTCAAACTCAATATAATCAACATTAACAATCCAATTTCTAACTAATTTCATCATTAACAATGCAAAAATCAAACAAATTTTTATTGAGACAATTTATCAAACACCTAGAGTACAACATTTAATCAACATAAAATCTAACAATTTATAAACCCTAAACTACCACATTGGAGTCAAACTTACTCTAAACAACATCTAAACTACAATTCCTAACTTAATTCATCATTAACAATCCTAAAAACTAACATGCAAAACAAATTTCTAAAAACCTAAAAATGTTAAATTTCTCCAAAAAAAACCAAAATTTAAACCTTAAAAAACCAATGCAATAGGATAATAAACACTTACTTGATTTTAGGGTAGAAGTTGACGTTGATTGGCACAAGAATGAAGAAAATCGCACAAGAGGGGATCAAAATCGTATTCTATGGTTTTGAATATGAATGGTTCTGTGTTCTGCTCTTGCTGTTCTATAATAGAACGTAGCATGAGTTAAGTCACACTGGTACCGAGCGTGACTTAAGTAACGCAGGGGTATTTTGGTCATTTTCTTCTAGAATGAGCATTTTGTTTGTGGGAAGAGCAATTTTCAAATCCTTATGAATTTTACTTGGTTTGGTCTGGTGGTATTAACTTGGATTTGAGAGTGTGCTTATCCTCAAAGTCTCAGATTCGATTCTCCCCGATGGTAATTTGGGTGAGCTAATTTAACTTCTTAAAAAAAAGGACGGTTATAAATTTTATTTATTTTGAATTCATAGATAGAGATTGTATTGCTTTAATGCATGAGTTATGTCTAAAATCTTTGGTAGAGTTTACTAGCAGGCATGCCAATGTAGTGACCCATGAATTAGCACGGATGGCTACATTTACAACTGATCCTCGATTTTTTGAGTTGATATCAAATTGTATTGGTTCTATTATTAGTAATGGTGTGTGTGTCTATATATAAAGAAAATAATCTGTTTAGGCTCTTTTGGTCTGGTTTTTTCTCTTTTCAAAATTACCCTCAACTTTCAATACAAATATCACATATAGATAAGAGTAAATCACCCTCAAAATTACAAAATTACTCTCAATACAAAATTACCCTCAACTTTCAATACAAATAGATAAAGTAAATTCAAATATTGAAATAAAAGCGTAACAAACACGATATGAGTGTGTATATCTATATATCTATATATATATATATATATATATATATATATATTAATCTTTTCTTTAACTCTACATTCAGTAGCATAGTGGCCATTACGTCCACATTTAAAACATTTAACTTCCTTTTTGTTAATGTTTTTCTTATAAGGTCTCTTTTTACCATAAGATTTCTTTTTATAGGGTGTTTTTTTTATAGAATTCTTCTTTATCTTTATTTTTAAAAGTTTCATTATTTACTGTTTATCTTCCTTTATCCCTGCTAGGTTTTCTTCTAGGTGTTAACCTACTGAATAGTGAGTGGTCCAGGTAGTAAGACCCAAGAGAGGCAGTAAAACCGTTGGTTTAGCTCATTGTAGACCATCTAGAAACAATTTAAAGGGGGGAGAAAGAGTTAGACAGTAAATAATTAAGCAATTTTTCTTGCAAAACTTTAAAATTTGTTTCGTAGATTGAGATATCATGTCTCTATTTAGCCGAACTCTTGGCAGATTAGGAAGTAGTTCGAGATTAGGTAGTAGTTCAAGGAATCCACCTTTAATTACCCTACCTACTAGGGAACAGTCTACAATAGATCAAGATAATTATCAAAATAGCGAATTAGAAATTCAAGAAATGGAAAATAGATTAATGAACTGGACTATGCCAGAAATTAAATACAATAAAGTCTATCAGGTTGGAAAATTTGATTATCAAAGTAAAAAGATTATTAAAACTACTGAGATGGCTAAATCTATTAGTAGTAAAATGGAAACTATTAATATACTTGATAGAACCTTATTAGAAGAACATTTTAATGAATGTTATAAATATATTCATCTAGGATTAATTCAAGTTGCAATTAAACCTTTACATAAATTAGGACTTAATACTCCTATATTATTAATTCTTAGGGATAATAGAATTGCTAAATTTGAAGAATCTATTATAGCTATCATATAATCAAATCTTAATGATGGACCAGTTTATTTTAATTGTCATCCTAACTTTTCTATGAGTTTAGGTGATGAAAATACTAAAAATTCATTACTTGATCATGTGCAAGGGCTTGAAGATACCTTCAACCCAGGTGTGTCTAATTTAGATGTTATTAGTAGAATCACCTATAAAGTCTCTACAGTAAATTATAATTTTAAATCTCTAAGATCTACTCCGAGAAATGAAACTTGTATTATTGAAGCTAATCTTAAAAAAGTTGATATTACAACTCCTAAAATTCTTAAAGCATCTGAAATTTTAGCGAGACTACCACATGAGTGGATATTAAAGGATATAGTAACACCTCAGAAGATAGAAGCAAGAACTATTAGACAAATTATACAAGATACAGATGGAACCATTTCCATCGCTATGAATAGAAGTCAATCTATGAGATTTGATAGATTAAGCAGTCTAGGATCAACTTCTGATGCTAGATCTTCTGTTGATATACCTTTTAGGTCAAACTTATAAGGTGTAGATTTTACTCCTTCTATTCCAAGACCTATCTTTACTGAAAGATCATCTAGATCTCCTTCACCAACTGAATCACAGATGATAAGAACTCTTACATTAGAAGAACCTTTTAAAATAGATAAAGAATGGATTAAAGAAGACTTTTATGCTGATTATAATAAAGAAAAGAGAAAGTAGTATTTTTCCAATTTCTCTACAGAAAAAACTGATCTTTACCGACAGAAATTTTATAATCATTTAGAGAAATATGAAATTAATATTTTATTCTTTACGTGGTTTGAAATATTTTGCGAACAAAATAGAATTAAGAACCCTTTTATTACAGATATGGTTATAGATGTTAATATTAGATTAACCACTCAATGGAAGACTTCAGGTAAGGAAACCATAGAGTCTGTCCATCCTCCTTTAGAAGCTTTTAAATTTACCCCTCCTAAAGAGAAGGTAGAAATACAAGCAGCACCTTTTGGGGCCATTACAAATCCAAATAAAACAGATCTTATAAATAAGATAGATGTTAATAAATTACATTCTCAGTTGAATTTTACAAATCAAACATTATATACTGTAGCCCAACAATTAGATCATATTGAGCTATCTGCTCCTCAACCTATAAATATGAAAGACTATAAATTAGATCCTAAAAAACCCATATATAATTATAATACTCTTTCAACTAAAGAATTAAAAGGTATTAACTTAGGAAATGATCATACTCAAAAGATTGATGATTTAGTTAAAAGATAAGTGAATTTAAAATAGGAGGACCCTCTAATACATCAAATGTTAATACTCTTTCTAGAGAAGAAGAATTTGATAACCTGGTTAGCCGATTTGGGTTTGCACCCAAGCCTAAAACTAGGAATTATTATAATAGGCCTTCATTTGCAGATGTGCAATTTGAAGAAAGAAATCAATTTGGTGCAAATCATTTTACAGGAAACGCCATATCCGAATGGAATATAGATGGTGCTTCTGAACAACAAGTTTTAGACACTATTCAAAGCATGACTATGGCTGCTACCGCTTTTAAAATCCTAGGTAATAGCGATATAAAAACTAAAGATATGTTAGTTACCGGATTTACGGGGCAGTTAAAAGGATGGTGGGATAACATTATTAATCCCGAAGATAAAGATTTTATAAATAACGCCATGAAAACTGATACAAATGAAAGTATTTGTGTAACCACCTTATTATATACTATTACTAAATATTTTATTGGTGAGCCAACTAAATTTCAACAAAGAGCTGGAGAGCAATTAATGAATCTTTATTGTCCAACTATGTCAGATTATAGGTGGTATAAAGATATGTTTCTTTCTAAATTATGTCTTAGACAAGATGGAAGTGCTAATTATTGGAAAGAAAGATTTTTAAGTGGATTACCAAGATTATTTTCAGAAAAGGTAAAAACAAATATTAGAAATAGTTTTAATGGAGATATTCCATATGCAGACTTAACCACAGGAGAAATATCTAATTATATTATAGAAACTGGAATACAAATTTGTACTGATTACAAATTACAAAATAAACTTAAAAGTGAAAAATTAAATAATAAGAAAGAATTAGGATCGTTCTGCGAACAATATGGGGCTACCCCTCTTAGAGCTCCTAGTAACCCTAAAAATAGAAAGAAAGCTGTTAGTAAGGGAAGAAGTAATTACCATTCTTATAATAAAACTTATAAAAATAAAGATAAAGAAGAATTCTATAAAAAAAAAACCCTATAAAAAGAAATCTTATGGTAAAAAGAAACCTTATAAGAAAAACATTAACAAAAAGGAAGTTAAATGTTTTAAATGTGGACGTAATGGCCACTATGCTACTGAATGTAGAGTTAAAGAAAAGATTAATCAATTAAAAACGTTAGATATGTCTAAAGAATTAAAGGAAACTTTAATTTTAGCTTTAGAAAATATTATGTTAAATTTAGCCAGTGAAGAAAGTTCTTCAACAGAAGAATCTTCTTATGAAGAAATTAATAAAATTAGTAATTCTGAAGAATCTTCAGATGATTCTGAAGACTGTATAGGATTAGATTTCTACAATTGTAATAATTGTAGTAAACATATTAATGTCTTAACAAAAAAGGTCTTGACCAGTAGTCAAGCAGATACTTTAATTACTATCCTTAATAATATGGAAGAATCTGAAAGTAAGAATGCTTTTATGGAACATCTTAAGACCATTATAGAAGATAATGATATTGTTAAAAAGCTATAGAATTTAAAGATGTTATGGAACTCTTTAATAAAGATAAAATAAAACCGGTAAATATTAATGACTTACAACAAGAAGTTAAAACTTTGAAAAGAGAAATTCAAAGTTTAAAAACTCGGGAAGATGAATTAGAAGTAAAACTTTTAGAGTTAGAAGGGCATATGATAGTTCAAAACCAGCGTTTGGACCATCAGTTTAATATTAAGAAGAATAAAGAAAAAGAAAAAGAATTAGAGATAGAAAATGAAAATGAAGATAAAAAGTATTTTAATAGCATTGAAAGGATTATTTCTCATAAGTGGTTTAGTAAAATAGACCTGGTTCTCCCGGATAGAACTTATGAAATGATAGCATTAATCGATTCTGGTGCAGATTTAAACTGCATTAGAGAAGGATTAATCCCTACCTAATATTATGAGAAAACTACAGAATCATTAAGAGGTGCTAATGGTGCTAGACTACAAGTTAATTTTAAGTTATCTTCTGCAAAGATTTGCAAGGATAAAATTTGTTACAATACTTCATTTTTATTAGTAAAAAATATTAATGAAGATATTATTTTAGGAACACCTTTCTTAGCTCTATTATACCCGATAACTATTAATGAAGAAGCTATTACTACCCATGCTTTAGGTCATACTATTAAATTTAATTTCTTAAATCCGCCTAAAATTAGAGATCTTAATATTTTAAAGGATAAACAGATTTCTTATATTAATCTTATTAATAATAAGAAGAAACAGATTAACTTTTTAAATAAAGAAATACATTTTAAAAGAATAGAAGAACACTTACAAACACCCAATATTATTAAACAAATTAATGAACTAAAAGATAAATTTGCTAGAAATCTTTGTTCTTAACAGCCTAACGCTTTCTGGAAAAGAAAGACACATGTTATATCCTTACCTTATGAACCTACTTGTAACACCCATACTAAATTGTCTAGAATATTTATCATGTGTATTAATCTGATACTGGATACATTAAAATTTTCAATAATAATAATACAATACAACTGAATGAATACGAACAGGCTCGTATACACAACCAATTAAGTACCATAAAATACACTTTAATATACATAAATTGTCTGACAACCTCCCGAGCTGGTACAAGACGAGCATCTTCACTCCATTCAGCGTCTCCCTTGTAGAAATTCTTCACGAACCTCTTGCTTCCCTGAGAACCTGCACCAGAAGGATTGGGATGAGACATAAAGTCTCAGTGAGCTCCACCCAACCTACTGTTGGCAACCACGGGGAACCTAGGGTCGCCGTGCCTACTTTTGGCAATCTTGGGGATACCTACGATCACCGTCATTCTCTACATATCTCGCGATCAAGGGAAAGTTAGGATCGTTGTATGTCTCTTATCATAACCTTAATCTTATACTTAGTGATCGAGGGGAAGTCTATGACCACTTTCTGATGACTACTTTGTCTTATCTCTTAGTATATAATATATATACATATTCATACATATTCATCTTTTTCATATCATAAGTTAGAAGTTAGCGTTGAACAAACAATACATTATCTTGGTTCATTTTACGGAGTGCATCCAGGTGGAGTAACCCCGAAGTACATCTCCCATCATACCGGTGAAATTCCTATCATATCAGGATAACACCAGACTCCTCTTACTTTTGTGTGGCTGTCCTCACGGACGGTAACTTCACCGTTCCAGATGTCCTTTCGGACGGTAACTTCACTGGAACCCCCTGTATTCTAACTAACGAGACTACAGGAGACACATTTAACTTTTTGACATTGATGTGTAGCTGCCCTCACGGACGGTAACTTCACCATTCCAGCTTAATCTGGAACCCCCTGTATTCTAACTAACGAGACTACAAGAGACACATCTAGTCCTTTTATTAATTTGTTTTTATTCTTCTTTATATATGTGTTGTACCCTAATTTTGTCCAAGCTTTTTCAAAAAAAAGAAGTCAACAAAAAAAAAGAGGAAAGTCAAAGTCAACACAAAAAAAGTCAACTTTTTTCCTTTTTAAATAAATAATAAATAATAATAATAAATGTTTTATTATTATTTATTTATCTTTATTTTATTTTATTTTATTTTATTATTACTTTTATTTTATTATTACTCTTATTATTATTACTTTTATTATTATTTAAGTTAATTTTCAAAAAAAAAAAGAAAGCAAACACAAAAAGAAAGCAAACAAAAAAAAAAGGAAGAAAGAAGAAAACAAAGAAAGAAACAACACGTGCCTAGCACAGGTGTTCAGACACAAGGAAAGAAGAAAAGAAAGAAGAGCTGCACGTGCCAGCACATGCATTCAGAAGCAAGTGGTGCTGCCCAGGGGCAGCACTTCATCCCCTTCCATTTTCCTGCTTCTGACCCCAGCTTTCCAGCAAACCACCTTGCCATTTTCTCCTTCTCTTCTTTATCAAAACCAGTCAAGGGTTGCTGCAAAACTGCTTGCCCTGGTTCTGAAACTGCTTGCCCTGTTTCTGAAATTGCTGCCCCTGTTCCAGCATTTCTTCTTTCCTTTGTGTGCAGCACCTTTCCCCATTGTTTCTCCCAACCTCTGCACAGTGCAGCACACCTTTTCCATTGTTTCTCCCAAGCTCTGCACGAGCAACACCCTGTTTTCCCATGTTTCCAGCAATTCCTGTCAAAATCAGCTTCAACTGGTTCTGAATTTAGCCAAAGTCTTCACCATGATCACAAGGCAAGGTCACTTCCTTCCTTTTGCATTAAATGCTAGCCAAAGTGCTAGTCATAGCACACAAAACAGCCCTGTTTTAAGGGATTTTTCATGATTACAAAGATCACATTTTTGCCTATATAAGAAACACAATGCAGAAGGATTGAGGACAAGAATTTTCATATAAAAACACAGTTAGGTTTTGAATACATTTCAGACAGAATTTTCACACAAAAAACAGTTTTGCTCAAACACAATTCAGAAGAAAAAACAGTTTTAACACACAGTTTTAACACAGTTTGGTTAACACAATTCAACTGGATCTTCTGAGCAATTTTAGAGGAGAATTTCAGAGAAGAATTTGAGGGATTTTAGAACAAACTCAGAATCAACAGAAACATTAGAAAAGCTCTGTTTTTCTGTTTCCTTCTTTCATAAACCATCACAAACCATCACAAAGTAATCAAGCAATCAAAACCTCCATAAACATCATACCCAGAGTAAGGAATAACAGCAAAACATCATTTGTTGTTGCTGTTCTTATTCTTCAACAATTCCAGCTTTGCAAAAACCACAATCATCCAAGGGCCCTTTCATTTTTCTTGCACCCAAAGCTTTGGGCTAAGAATTTGTAAGTCATCTAAACCTTTTATCTTTCATTTGTATTTCTGGTTGCATTTGTTCTGCTGTTCCTATTGATTCAACATCCTTTTTCTGCATTCTTAGTTGTTTTTTAACTCATTTTGAACTAAAAACATCTTTTGAAACTCCAAAGAAATCCCAAAGTTTGCAAAACACCAAAACAGAAGTGGTTTGCTTCTTTTTATTACTGAATTCGAAAGCTTTTCACCCTTTGAGGTTCTGAAAATTAGAATTCAGAAGCTTCTGAACAGTGCTTCTGAAGTTCTGAGTCTGAACAGTGCTTCTGAAGTTCAGAGTCTGGGGGTCAACAAAAGTCAACGTCTGAACAGTGCGTCTGATGAACAGTGAGTCTAAGGGTCAACAAAAAGTCAACGTCTGAACAGTGCTTCTGAAGTCCAGAGTCTGAACAGTGCTTCTGAACTTCAGAGTCTGAATAGTGCTTCTGAACCTCAGAGTCTGAACAGTGCTTCTGAAGCAGCTTCTGGGCATTTTTTAAGGTTCAGAAGCAGCTTCTGGGCATTTTTAAGGTTCAGAGCTTGTCATTTTTTTGAATTTTTTTGAAAGGGTTAAAACTCATTTTTTTCAAATACATAACAAGTGTTTTTGCTCTTATTTGGAATTTCACAAGTTTGAATAACAAATTTGAACAACAAACTTGTTCATAAGTTTGAACAACAAACTTGAACAACAAACTTGTTCTTAAGTTTCAACAACAAACTTGAATAACAAACTTGTTCATAAGTTTCAACAACAAATTTGAGTAACAAACTTGTTCTTAAGTTTCAATAACCAAGTGTTTTTGCTCTTATTTGGGTTTTCTTAAGTTTCAACAATAAACTTGAATGAAAAAGGAATGGTTTGACGTATGTCTCTCCATTCCCCGATTGAACAAACACTTGACGTATGTCTCGTTGTTCGGACAATCGTCATTCTATTTTCAAAAATACAAAACATAAAACAAATCCAACACACCATAACCTTTTCTTGGTCCCCCGTGACCAATTGAACCTATTCTTGGTCCCCCGTGACCAATTGAACCTTTTCTTGGTCCCCCGTGACCAATTGAACCTTTTCTTGGTCCCCCGTGACCAATTGAAACTTTTCTTGGTCCCCCGTGACCAATTGAACCTTTTCTTGGTCCCCCGTGACCAATTGAACCTTTTCTTGGTCCCCCATATCTAACGTTTTTAATTGATTAATCTTTTCTTTAACTCTACATTCAGTAGCATAGTGGCCATTACGTCCACATTTAAAACATTTAACTTCCTTTTTGTTAATGTTTTTCTTATAAGGTTTCTTTTTACCATAAGATTTCTTTTTATAGGGTTTTTTTTATAGAATTCTTCTTTATCTTTATTTTTATAAGTTTTATTATAAGAACGGTAATTACTTCTTCCCATACTAACAGCTTTCTTTCTATTTTTAGGGTTACTAGGAGCTCTAAGAGGGGTAGCCCCATATTGTTCGCAGAACGATCCTAATTCTTTCTTATTATTTAATTTTTCACTTTTAAGTTTATTTTGTAATTTGTAATCAGTACAAATTTGTATTCCAGTTTCTATAATATAATTAGATAGTTCTCCTATGGTTAAGTCTGCATATGGAATATCTCCATTAAAACTATTTCTAATATTTGTTTTTACCTTTTCTGAAAATAATCTTGGTAATCCTCTTAAAAATCTTTCTTTCCAATAATTAGCACTTCCATCTTGTCTAAGACATAATTTAGAAAGAAACATATCTTTATACCACCTATAATCTGACATAGTTGGACAATAAAGATTCATTAATTGCTCTCCAGCTCTTTGTTGAAATTTAGCTGGCTCACCAATAAAATGTTTAGTAATAGTATATAATAAGGTGGTTACACAAATACTTTCATTTGTATCAGTTTTCATGGCGTTATTTATAAAATCTTTATCTTCAGGATTAATAATGTTATCCCACCATCCTTTTAACTGCCCCGTAAATCCGGTAACTAACATATCTTTAATTTTTATATCGCTATTACCTAGGATTTTAAAAGCGGTAGCAGCCATAATCATGCTTTGAATAGTGTCTAAAACTTGTTGTTCAGAAGCATCATCTATATTCCATTCGGATATGGTGTTTCCTGTAAAATGATTTGCACCAAATTGATTTCTTTCTTCAAATTGCACATCTGCAAATGAAGGCCTATTATAATAATTCCTAGTTTTAGGCTTGGGTGCAGACCCTAATCGGCTAACCAGGTTATCAAATTCTTCTTCTCTAGAAAGAGTATTAACATTTGATGTATTAGAGGGTCCTCCAATTTTAAATTCACTTAATCTTTTAACTAAATCATCTATCTTTTGAGTATGATCATTTCCTAAGTTAATACCTTTTAATTCTTTAGTTGAAAGAGTATTATAATTATATATGGGTTTTTTAGGATCTAATTTATAGTCTTTCATATTTTTAGGTTGAGGAGCAGATAACTCAATACGATCTAATTGTTGGGCTACAATATATAATGTTTGATTTGTAAAATTCAACTGAGAATGTAATTTATTAACATCTATCTTATATATAAGATCTGTTTTATTTGGATTTGTAATGGCCCCAAAAGGTGTTGCTTCTATTTCTACCTTCTCTTTAGGAGGGGTAAATTTAAAAGCTTCTAAAGGAGGATGGACAGACTCTATGGTTTCCTTACCTGAAGTCTTCCATTGAGTGGTTAATCTAATATTAACATCTATAACCATATCTGTAATAAAAGGGTTCTTAATTCTATTTTGTTCGCAAAATATTTCAAACCACGTAAAGAATAAAATATTAATTTCATATTTCTCTAAATGATTATAAAATTTCTGTCGGTAAAGATCAGTTTTTTCTGTAGAGAAATTGGAAAAATACCACTTTCTCTTTTCTTTATTATAATCAGCATAAAGTCCTCTTTAATCCATTCTTTATCTATTTTAAAAGGTTCTTCTAATGTAAGAGTTCTTATCATCTGTTATTCAGTTGGTGAAGGAGATCTAGATGATCTTTCAGTAAAGATAGGTCTTGGAATAGAAGGAGTAAAATCCACACCTGATAAGTTTGACCTAAAAGGTATATCAACAGAAGATCTAGCATCAGAAGTTGATCCTAGACTGCTTAATCTATCAAATCTCATAGATTGACTTCTATTCATAGCAATGGAAATGGTACCATCTGTATCTTGTATAATTTGTCTAATAGTTCTTGCTTCTATCTTCTGAGGTGTTACTATATCCTTTAATATCCACTCATGTGGTAGTCTCGCTAAAATTTCAGATGCTTTAAGAATTTTAGGAGTTGTAATATCAACTTTTTTAAGATTAGCTTCAATAATACAAGTTTCATTTCTCGGAGTAGATCTTAGAGTTTTAAAATTATAATTTACCGTAGAGACTTTATAGGTCATTCTACTAATAACATCTAAATTAGACACATCTGGGTTGAAGGTATCTTCAAGCCCTTGCACATGATCAAGTAATGAATTTTTAGTATTTTCATCACCTAAACTCATAGAAAAGTTAGGATGACAATTAAAATAAACTGGTCCATCATTAAGATTTGATTCTATGATAGCTATAATAGATTCTTCAAATTTAGCAAGTCTATTATCCCTAAGAATTAATAATATAGGAGTATTAAGTCCTAATTTATGTAAAGGTTTAATTGCAACTTGAATTAATCATAGATGAATATATTTATAACCTTCATTAAAATGTTCTTCTAATAAGGTTCTATCAAGTATATTAATAGTTTCCATTTTACTACTAATAGATTTAGCCATCTCAGTAGTTTTAATAATCTTTTTACTTTGATAATCAAATTTTCCAACCTGATAGACTTTATTGTATTTAATTTCTGGGATAGTCCAGTTCATTAATCTATTTTCCATTTCTTGAATTTCTAATTCGCTATTTTGATAATTATCTTGATCTATTGTAGACTGTTCACTAGTAGGTAGGGTAATTAAAGGTTGATTCCTTGAACTACTACCTAATCTCGAACTACTTCCTAATCTGCCAAGAGTTCGGCTAAATAGAGACATGATATCTCAATCTACGAAACAGATTTTAAAGTTTTGCAAGAAAAATTGCTTAATTATTTACTCTCTAACTCTTTCCCCCCTTTAAATTGTTTCTAGATGGTCTACAATGAGCTAAACCAACGGTTTTACTGCCTCTCTTGGGTCTTACTACCTGGACCACTCACTATTCAGTAGGTTAACACCTAGAAGAAAACCTAGCAGGGATAAAGGAAGATAAACAGTAAATAATGAAACTTTTAATTCTCTTAAAACCTTAAAATAAGTTTAGCAAATAAAGATAATATATCTCAATCTAACCTGGCTCTGATACCAGACTGAGGGTGGATCGGGACTAGAGTATCAGGAATATCTATTGTGAGTAATTCAAAATCCAAATCTAATATAGGAGCGGGTTTCAGAGTAATAATATAAAGAGTGGAATCAGTAAAAATATTAAGTTCTTTTAAAGGTGGAGTTAATTTAAAAACTATATGTTTTTTACATTCAGAACATACTAATAAATAATGAAAATCGGAATCAACAAAAACGTAAATAGTTTTAAAAGACATAATTGAATAAAGACAGATTTTATTTATAAGACTTACAATGTTATAAACAAGGGCTTCGAAATGCTCAGGGAAGTTGAGGCTTGTTTTTCGAATGTCTTACTCTAAGACTTACATATATAGACACACACACACACACACACACACACACACACACACATATTGGCTGTATAAGTTTTTAGTCACTAAAAATTTATGAAGTTCGCTTTTAGTTTCTCTTTTTTCTCTGAATTTTTAAAATTTTCCATTTTTTGGGTAAAGTGAGGAATTGACAATTGTCATTGAAAACTCACACACGATTAGAAGAATTGAGATTCGAACTTCGGTCACGGTGTCAGACCTAACAATTTCGACATCTTTGTCAGTTGAGCTAGGACTTATGGACAAAATTCACAATTTCTATTGTGTATTTTCTTTTTTAAAATATCTCATTCACGAGAATCTTTCAACGATAAAAAATGATTTTTTTACTAAAAAAAAATACAAATTTCAAAAATTGGAGATGTTAATACATTATAATTGAAACGAGAGATCGAAGTATATCAATTTTTGGAGGATCAAAGTTATTCTTTTTTTAGGGGTGGAGACTCGGTTATATTCACCCTAAAATTTTAATTGCATATATATATATATATATATATATATATATATATATATATATTAATGAATTAATTAATTAATTAAAGTAAAGTAAATGAAGACACACTGCCACTCCAAAAGGAAGCCTACCTGCAAGCCCGAAAATGAAAGGTGAGTGAGAGAGTGGTGCAAAACTTAATTTTGAGGGTGTGCAAACTGCATACAATACATGAAAATTAGTGTTCTTTTCAAAATTTGAGGGTGTGCAGGTGCACCTCTGGCTCCGCCCTTGGTATCATCTAAGGGTTAAAATGATTATCCTTAATAAGTTATAATAAAAATCTTATAACATACAGTGTCATAATGAAAAAGACAAATGAAGTATTAATGTCCAATTACTTTTAAGACCTAAAAAAAACAATGGAATTCAGTGGAGCACCCGAAATTATGGGGTCTTTGCTCAAAAGCATTGGTGCTAAAACTTGTGTGAATTGAAAATTGAGAGTTTGGCCATTTATGTCGTGTGTACACAACTAATAATAATGCTCTTCGGATTAAATAATGCACGCCATACTTTAACACCAATTGAACATATAAAATCAACTTCAAAACTAGCTAACCCTTTGGACTCTGATGAATCACGTTTCAGGCTTCTTGTTTTTTTCCTTTTATTTATGCATCTACCCTTTCTCCAAGAAATTTGTTTTTTGCCCTTTTCAAAGCTTAATTCATGTCTAAATTAAACATGTCGTGTTACTAGTCAAAGAGTTTTGTATTTGTGGCAAAATAAGAAGCCATAACTAGGGGTGGGCAAAAAAACTAAAAAACCGAACCGAACTGTTGAACTGAACCGAACCAAACCAAAAAAAACTGAACCATTACTAACAGTTCTAGAACTGAACTGAAACAGTTCGGTTCGGTTCGAAACAGTTCGGTTCGGTTTTACCTTCTAAAATTCGATTTTGTTTGGTTTTTTATATTTTTTTCAATGGTACCAATAATAACAGTTCGGTTCAGTTCGAAACAGTTCAGTTCGGTTTGGAACAGTTCGGTTCAGTTCAAAATCCAAACAGTTCGGTTCGGTTCAGTTTTTATCCCGAACCGAACCATGTCCACCCCTAGCCATAACAACTTGATTTTCTTTTTCTTGCCCTTAGTCTGAAGAAAGAGACATTAGAGTTAATTTTATAAAGTATTGTTCATTTGTTCTTTGAGACCCAATTGTGTATAGTTCAAGAGGTTTTGGTACTTGAAAGTATAAGGCTATAATAATTGAAACCGTGGTAGTTGAAAGTGAACCAAGTATGTCTATTATATGTCTACTTGTCCTGTGGTGCTCATAGCCTAATTTGTACAAATAATGCAATACCTTTTAGATGGAAATGGTTGATCGCATGCTAAGGAATAGGTATGCCCTTCAACACCACCAAACCCACGAATGAAATATAATAATAATAACAACAATAGACTTTGAGGAAATTCGGCTACGGACCATCATTTTAAGTGGTCCATGATGAATTATATTTTCATTGCTAGATTTTGTTGTCTTACCAAATCCTGTTGTCTAACTTGTTTTGTTACCAAATTATTTTTCCTTTCTATTCTCCCCTTTCTGTATGCTGCCTCCTTGTTACCAAATGGTGTCGCTGCAACCAGAGCTAGGCACTAGCACCGCGCAAATGGGTCATACTTCTCGCGAGTTTCGCATGAAGACGTGATTTTCCGCTCGACAATCGCTCACTCCTCTCATCATGTACTCTCCTCTATCTCTCTCCCCCCTCGAACTCATTACTAGAAAAATTTAAACTAGTGATTGAAAAATATGTAATCCATGATTAGGAAATTAGAGAGGAATTTTCTTTTTGTCCATAATTCATTATTATATTTCTACGCAACCCCCCACCCCCCACAAATGATCCAGAAAGAGAACCCTAATTCAAGAAATTAGTGTTTGTAATGTATAATAACATCTGTAAACTTATTTGATCTAAAGGTTCTGAAACATGGTATTTTGTGGATAGTGGTCGCATCACTAGCCTAAACTTTGCTACATACTTGATCGGCATAGTTATGATATAGCATAGATCTTATATGAGAAGTAACGTGGGTAATTCTTACGGAGTTGAATAGGCCATTCCATATTTGGGGAGATGATTTTACACATTTTGTCTTAAAGGTTCTATTGAGGAATGACTTGGGTAACCATGCAAAGCCATTGCTATTTACACTGAAGGCTTGACAAGAGTACAAACATATTGCCTTAATTTAGACAGTGATTGATGACCAAGAATAAGAATTTTGCACATATTAAGAGAAAGAGAAGGGAGTGTATTTATTGAGCCTCATCTAGAAGAGTACAGTTGTAGTTGCATCTAGCACATGCCCTGTTCTTTATGGCACCAGATTTTAGCATATGGTATATAAATATGGAAATTAATAATGGAGTGCAGGTGTGGGGAAGCTTTTACCACAAGGGAGAATTCATGATTCTTGTACTATTAATTTCCAGTCGTTCTGTTATATACTTGTAAAGTACTAGTTGGAAGAGCTAAAGCAAATGCTTTTCATTATTACCATTATTCCAAACATAGTAAAGAAGCAAATGCTAAAGGCAGCCTGAAAATATCTAAAGACATTAATTTTCTAAGGTTCGTGCACTAAATTAATTTCTTCTTTATTTGCAAAAGATTCCACAATATACCAAAATGTAGGGAGTTTAGATGATCTCTGGCTGGTTTAGGTACCTTGCCATTACTATTGCCCTTGTTACACATGTATATTTTTAGAAATATAAACGACTACATGATTAAATATAAGCAATAATTTACAAACATGAATTCATTACGGACCATACCAGGTGTCATTATATTTCGCCGTTGTTTGCTTCCCTTGTTTGGCAAACATTAGGGAAATGATCTCTAAAACATCACTACGAAAAATTACGACCTATACAGTATAGATGACACAGGCGTAACATTCAACCACTGCAAAAGTGTACATGGCCAAATCTTTCCTCAAACACATACGCACCCAAATTATAGACAAATTATTGACTACAATTTACAGAAAAGGGAATCGCCATATATTACCTTACTGCAGACATGTAAAAGGGGGGGAAGTTTTCTTACAAACAAGGAATTTCTAAGGAATGTCATGCAATTCAACTTAGCATGGGGAGAGAAAAAACTGTCATGGATCGCTACCCTTCACCCTGATCTCCATAAGTTCCTCAATTGGCTGACGGCATATAGGGCATTTATTGGATTGAAGCCGCAGAGCTTTCGCACACTCACTGCACAAACACTGTAAAGTACAACGATGTAATATGAGAATAGTCACAATAGAAAATGAAATATGGAGAAATGATCATCAATCATCACATATCAACTATATGTAATGCAAGGATCTCTACTAAGTAATTAGTATTCGCCACTAGCCAGTGGAATAAAGAGTTATACTTGACCACTTTTCCACGGTTATATAAGTTCTGACATGCAATTTTATGTCCCATGATTTTAAACAATACATGTATGATGACATGACATACAAAGAGTTCCCATCGCTGAAAATAAATTAAGATTATACCGCAGGAGATGAAGAAAACAAAAATTGAAGGTAATATAAAGATTAAGGAACAAACACCATCCATTTTACAGTCAGGAATATTAGCAATGACATTGGTTTTCTATAAGCTAACCCATCCAAACAACTGATGCTACATCAGCGATTATATACGTGTATTAGTGTTGTCATTCGCATATGGCAGAAAATAGCACGTGCGCTCAAATTCTGCTAACGCAACAGTACTATAGCGTTGTTTGACAATATTTTGCACTAAATAGCGTATCGCAGAACAACTGCGATTTCTTCAAATTCTGCTATGCTATAACACTACGGCGCTATTTAACAACTCAGATGTGTATGAGCCATAATGAATATTATTATATTTAAACATAATGTGCAGTAGAAATGCTAAGACCGTAAAATGCGTTTATTCCAGGAAATTGATTATCTACTCTATATATGTGTAAGTAGCTTTGACATAAAATCTTACCATATGTCGACAAGGTAAGACAGCTGTATCCTTTGGTTCAGTCATGCATATTACACACTCCTTCCCAGGATCACTGTCATCAAAGCCTGCAGCTTCTGAGCTTCCTATTCCATATAGTTCTCTCAACTCATAACGAACACCATCAATCCACAGAATCTGTCTAACTACTTTTATCTGGAAAGCACCACCACCATTGCTTTTCTCCAAGACAGCTTGAGTAATTTGCATGTGAGGGGATGCATCTAGCACGGAATCATCAGGAGTTTTAGGAGTTTCGTTTTCCGAGGGAGTTTCCAAACATGTTTCAGCGCATATTACAAGAGGAAAGACATCTTCCCCAGGTGAAGGCTTTGAAAGATCATCTAACTCAAAGAAGCCTAGGTCAATCCCTGTTCCTGAAGGCTGAGCAAATTTCTGGCCAACTCCTTTCTCAAAGGGGACTTTGACTGGCACAAATGCATCAGGAAAGAGTGGAACAAACCTACATTTATCTTCTTCCTTCGCAAAGTAAAAGACAGTAATGCTGCAAATTACAAATACAATGAGTAAAGAAGTTAAGAGAAGCAAAAACATTCCATTACAATTATATTTATCCATCTTCAAACGGTCTCATTTTAGTAAAAATACAATCATTTCATACAATTAGCCAATCAAACTAATCACAACTTCAACCCATAAACTGTGGTTCTATTTTGTTCTTCTGTTAGGGATGTAAGCTTACAAGTTACATGAAACTGCTCATAGCCAGAACACAGGTAAAACTAATTTGAGAGATCAAGCAGTTGTTATACAGAATATTGCTGTGACGAGTTCTTTACAATGAATGATGCATACACATTAAATTGCCAATATGGCTACATTTAGACGTCAACAACGTAAATGTAATATTTACATGGACTAGTGTACAGCTAAAATATGTATTTTATACATTTCAAGTTCATCCAACCAATAATTCTAACAGCAGTGGATTTATTTTTCTAAGATTTAATAGCCTACCAAGAAGATAATTTCTACTAGATTCACAAAAAAAAAACAGATTAATCAAGATAAACACCAACGAGTTATCTCAGACGTAGAGTCCATCAAACATGTTTCTTGTAATTTTTCTAGTCACTGTTGAATTAGGATTTATGTCTTCCTCGCTATTTTAGATTTTAGTGAAGGTGCGGTAAGCATTTATCTCACAAGAAATATAACCATGTTTATAATGCATGTGATGGAAAAGCCGGAGAAGCTTTTAGGTGCAAGGAAAAGTGTCTATTAGACACAACTGTCTATCAGTTGGTTATTTTGTGACTTGTGAATCTACCAATATGGTTCAAAATCAAGAGTTTACTGAATCAAGAATAACAAGTGGAGTTCTTGCTAAGCAACCATAAATTGAAACCATAGCAACCTTCATTCAAGTAAAAGTTCTTCCACCATATACTTGGTATATTATACAATATCATGAAACTCCTACTAAGGAACTTTCAAACTCAGCTAAAATAAATGCTTACCGCACCTTCACTAAAATCTAAAATAGTGAGGAAGACATAAAATCCTAATTCAACAGTGACTGTAGAAAAATTCAAATTCAAACTATAAACAGCACCTCAGTCCCTTACGGATATGTTAGAGGGGTCTGGATCATCCTATTGTTAGAGGAGCAAAGTCCCTGCCATTAACTAACCACTTTAATTCAAGTTGAGACTTGAGAGACAAAGGTATGAGTTCCAAATTCAGAAAGAATCTAATCAATTCTTCATATTGCTAATTGATATAAAATAGTATCTTAGTAGGTTCAAAAATTGAAATATAATTGCATAAATTATTTCGTAACCATGATTTTATCTTCTATCCTGGAAAGGGGAGTCGGTTCATTATTAAGATCCTCACACTTCTTAACACACGAACAATGTTTTACCCAAACCTGACTCGTGGCTGTACATTTGGTATCTCGGAGACCGACTTTGGATATGGCTTTGATCGTCTCTTAGGGTTATTGGCATCAAAACTGTCTCCTCTCATCAATTTGGAAGTGTTTGAAGATAAATACGGTTATACAAGTATATTTGCAGAGCCTTCCTGTCTGTTCTGCATAATACATGGATGTATATAATAAATACACACACACACACACACACACACACACAAGAAAGGAGTAATGTTTGTTTAAGAAAATGAAAGTTTTGTACTAATTTATTATGATCATTATATAGATGTAAGACCAACGATGTTGTATGAGACATATTGTTGTGTGGTAAGATACCAATACGAGAGTAAATTAAGTGTAGCAGTGATGAAAATGTTATGCAGGATGTCTGAAAATACCAGGTTATAGGATTAAGAATGATAGTATTAGAGAGAGTTGGGGTAGCACATGTTGTACAAAAGATGAATGAGTACATTGTAGGAGACCCATGGATTCTATAGAAAGGAGAATACATCAGGTCGAGGATAGTCGTTGCTAGAGGCAAAGGAAAACCAAGGAACCTATAGGAGAAACTATCAAGAAAGACCTAGAGGTCAGTGGTTTGGATAAACATATGATATATGATAGTGCAATATAACGTCATTTGATCCATGTAGCCGACCCACCTAATGGAATAAGGATTGTATATTTCTGAATTGTAATCATCACATAGATCGAAGTCATTCTGAATTTAGGATCAAGACAGAAATCCCTATAATGACAGACATATTTGAAGACTTCAACAATCTAACATGTTAAAGAGGATGTAAAATTACAAAACAATTCACATGGTTATATAATATACCCCACCCCCGTGCATTACAATACATTCCACACCAACTTTTCTACTGATTCCAGATAAGAATTGTACAAACTTAGTTATGGTATTAGTATGAACTACAGAGTATATGTAATTTCTCAACTCTCAACTCAATTGATGAATTGACAAACAAATGCACAAAATTCCCTCGTTCATCAACATCTTATCCAGTATCTTATAACACTAAGCTACACATTCCCTAGCAGATTACACAAACAATTTCAAAGAAGAGGTTTGAATCAGTTAACATTAGTTGCTCGTTACTACTTAGAAACATATCACTTCTTCTCCATCACATCACAAGGGTTACAAAACTATTAGTGTGTGTTTGGTTATGCGGTGACAAAAATTTAATGTTAAATGAATTTACAAAATTGATTTTAGTTAAAAGTGATTTGAATTTAAAGTGGTTTATGTTTGGATACATCTTTGTAAAAGTGAGTTTTGAACAATAAATTTGAGTGTAAAAATCGTCAAAAGCTACAAACCCTAGCTTCAAGTTAAAATTAATTCTGGAGACAAGATGCAAGTTCGGTTCCACTTCTAATGTGGCTAAAATTGATTCTAAAGTTGTAGAATTGATTCCAACATGTTTGATTGCCTTCGAGTAGAACTGATTGATTCTACTTGAAGCTAAAATTTGTAGCTTTTCAATTCTAGAATTGATTTTACAAATTTTTAGTTCAACTAATGTATCCAAACACAAATCATTTTACGTTCAATTCACTTTTAATTAAAATCAATTCACTCAAAATCAATTATTGTCATCGCAGAACCAAACATACACTAGTTCTACTAAAAAAACATGGAAACATTTCAAAATCAATTCTACACATCTAAAATGGAACCAAACATACATAAACAAGTGAACTCAGTCCAAAATGATGAAACAAATTGACTTACCTTCCATCAAAGACGGCATCGAAAACGAAAGAAACAAGGTAATGATCAGGGTTATGCTGATCAACCTCAAGGCGAAGCGTATCTTTATGAACATTTACATTGTTTCTAATCTTTTTAGCAGTTTGATGATCAACATAAGGAGGTGGAGTGGAAGAAGCAGCAGCAGGAGCATAAAAAGAAGGAGGAGGTGGAGGCCATGCATATTGCGGTTGTTGATTGAGATGATAAGAAGGATGATATTGAATGCGATTGGTAGTAGAATTGGGAGGATAGTTGTGGTTGTTGTTGGTGTAGGAATGGTTATTACTATTAGGGTTGGAGAAGTAGAATGAATGGGGTTGTGGTTGTGGGGTGTAAGGAGTAGTTGAGGGGGGATAGTAGTAACTTTGTTGAGGTGGTGGTGGTGGTGGTGGAGGGTGTGATTCTGTTGAGTAATAGTAAGGTGGTGGTGGCGGTGGTGGTGGAAGTTGGGGTGGTTGTGGAGGTGGGTTTTGAATGAAATTGTTTCTTCTTCTATTACTCCATGAAATACCCATTTGATAAGGTTGAAGAAGAAACGGTGAAAATAACAAGATGCGGTGGCGGTGGTGGTCGTGGTGGTGGGTGAGATCGCGGTGGTGAAGTACCTTAGACTAGTCCCTTTTTTTTTCTTAGTTTTTTCTATGAGAGAAAAAAAAGAAAAAGCACGACTCGGTGGTTAAAGAAAGCGCGTAACGTATTGTTGTCGTCTTTTGCCTTTATTGAGTTTCCTTACAGTGTATTTTTTTTATAGAAAAATATCTAAATAATTGACTCCCTTTTGATTTTATTGTTTAACTAAAGTATTAATTAAAGGAAAACATTTTTCTTGGGTACTACTTTTTTGTAATTACCTTCAACATTTTTCACCAATTCATTCTCTTATTTGTAAAAATTGAATTTCTTTCTATTGTTTTGAAAAAATAGGTTCAATGTCTTTCATATACAATAACATCAACAATACAAAAAGGACTGTAATAAAAAAGATTGATGTGTCTCAAAATTTTATAGTGTCATAGAAATTAATCACTTTGTTATATTAAGACAAAAGTGAATTATAACCTCAATTCTAGTTTCTAAGAAAATAGATTACAAATTCCATAAAGAAAAATACATTATAGATTTTGAAATAAGAGGGGAAACAAATTTTAATTTAAATTGTATCAAGAAAAAGTGTAGAAATGATTTTTTTTTCCGTTACTAACCAATTGATAATATAAATACTTTTCACAAATATGTTTATACATTACAGTGTGATTTTGAATTCTAACAAAAAGAGAGTATGATTTTGAGTCAAATAAATTAAGTATGATCACATTCTTTATTTTTTATAACAAAAAAGAAAAAAAAATGTTCTTTATTTTATTTTACTTTTCCTATAAAAGAGGGTCTAACAAACCTAGGGAAAGAAATGTTAGAAGTATCATCAACTAAAAGTTTTCAACTAATCCGTAGAAAAGCTATGAAGCATGAGCAAAATTATATTGTTCAAGTTAGGACTAAAGTTTGTAAGGCAATTCGCACTATGATTCTCCTACATCAAGTATGGTAGAATTTGATGTGTCAATCCTTTTTCATCAGTTTTCAAATTCTCCGAATCAAAGTTGGCAAAATACAATTGTTTGTCATCTCATGAGTATTTATTTCAATTAAGGCCTCATTGTCACTTCCACCACAAGGTTTGTGACTCCATCACCCAAAGTTATCTCAACTTCATGCCACATAACCCTCAATTCGAGCATCACAATGACCAATTTATAAGCATATCCTTAGATCCAACGATCCGAGAGTCTCTTAAATACTTGGTTATTTATCATTAGTCAAAAAATCATTTATTATATGGCATAATCATTTTATTTTTTGAAATTTGTAACATCAAATTAATCTAATAAAATTTTAAAAAGACATCAAATGAAAAGTCATAATTTTTGTTATAGTTTACATTAAATTAATCTGATACAAATAATAGATATTGAGTTATTAACCATTTGCGTTGGAGTTCAATCTCGAGGTGTATGAGAAAACACTTACCGTAATATTAGTTTTTTTTTAAATAACTGTAATATTAGTTACGTGTAAAATATTTTTTTTTTAAATTAATTCGAAGCAAATAGAAATTAAAAAATTTAAAAATATTTTTTAAAGCACGAATAAGGGCTTTTAGCCCTTTTGTAATAAAAAAAAGTTTATACTTTTTTTTTTTAGGAATAAAAAAGTTCATACTTATTTTTCTTACGTTACGCGTTGCGAAAAATAGAGAGCTTCGAGAAACAAAATCGCCCAACACCTCCGATCCGATTCTGCCGTAATCATCGGATCTTTCTTCAACCACCGTCTACCGCCATTCATTACCACCATCGCCGCCGGTAACGTAATTCTCTGATCGGTTGCAACTGAATTGATTATATCGAATTTCCACTGTTTCCAATAGCACCACTTTCTGATTCGTTTTTTTTTTCATCAATTTCACTGTTTTTCATATATCTCTTACGAGTTTATGGAAATTAGAGATTCGTATTTCTGTATTTGTATCATGCATGTAATATATAGGTAGTTATGCGAATGTTTGAATGAATTACACTAAGATCTAGCGTAGCTTCTAGCGATTCAGAAATCTCTTGATTGAAAATTTATGTGTATGTTTGGTTCTCGACAAAAATTGATTTTGAATGAATTGATTTTAGTTGAATGTAAGTGGGTTAAAGTGATTTATGTTTGGATAGTTTATGTAAAAATGAGTTGAACAATAATTTAAGTGTAAAATTCATTTTTGGACTCAAAAGCTACGAATCCTAGCTTCAAGTTAGAATCTATCCTAGAGGCAAAATCAATACCAAACATGTCAAAATAAATCCTGGATGCTCCAAACGTGAGACCAACCATAAGTGTATGTTTGGTTTTGGCGTGATAAAAGATGATTTTGAGTGAGTTGATTATGTAAAAGTTAGTTGAACAATGTATTTGAGTGGAAAAATCAATTTTAGAATCAAAAGTTACAATGTCTAGCTTCGCATTAAAATCAATAGCTAAAATTTGTAGTTTCGCATCAGAATCAATTTTGGAGGCAAAATCAATTCTACTATAGAGGAATCAAAATGTCAAAATCAATTTTACACCTCCAGAATCAGTTTTAGATGCTCCAATCTTGGAACCAAGCATAAGCGTATGTTTGTTCTTGATGTGAGAAAAAATGATTTTGAGAGATTTGATTATGTAAAAGTAAGTTGAATGTGAAGTGATTTTACTTTTGGACATTTATGTAAAAGTGAATTAGACAATGTGTAAATATCAACTCTAGAATAAGCAGCTAATCTCTAGCTTCAAGTTAGAATCAATTCTAGAGGAAAAGTGAATTCTACTCTAGAGGAAGTGAGGAACGAAACGTGACAAAATCAATTCTTCACCTCTAGAATCAATTTTGGCTCCTCCAAAAGTGGAACCAAACATACACTAAAAATGAGAGAAAAATACTTGTTTTATGGTGATAATGTTTTTGATCAGATTTGTGCATTGCTAAATTGAAAGTTGGAAATTTCTGATGTAACTCTTAAATTGAAATTGTTGTGTTTATAATTAGAGGCATTCTTATTCAATGAAGGTTACTGATTTTATTTTTTTTTGTGTAGGAGTTTTTAATGCTTATGAAATTGTGAACCGATGAATAGGACTCTAGCTTTCAAGTAATATGGCATGAACTTCATGTTCTTCTATCCTTGAAGGTTGATCTAACTTAAACAGGATAAGGATGTTTTCGTTATTTTATGGACTTTGGCAGTTCATGTTCAGCAAGTTAGAGCTTCGTGTACTCATTTTAGGGATTGACAAGGCTGGAAAAACGGTAATATATCTTTCAATCCCATGTTTTTAAGAAACTACTGAACTTTGTCTCGTGGCTGAGTTGTTTCATAATTTCTATATAATGAATAATTGTGTAGACTTTGCTTGAGAAGATAAAGTCAGTGTACACGAATGTAGAAGGTCTTCCTCCTGATCGAATTGTTCCAACTGTGGGATTGAATATTGGTCGAATTGAAGTGGCAAATAGAAAACTTGTGTTCTGGGACCTGGGAGGTCAGGTATCAGAAATAGATAGGCAATACTTATCTTTGTAAATTCTATAATTATGATATTTGGATGAATTGTTAATTTGATTTGTCAAGGTAATTTTGTTCATTGGCTCTAGCTTTATGGGCTGCTTGTCAAAATCATTTCATTCTAGAACTTCAATAGCTAATATAATAAACATCTACATTACATAGTTCCCGAGGTCTTATTTTTTTATGTTTCTTTATAAAGTTAAAATGAAATTAATTAATGAAAGAACAAGAAACTGTTTTGCTCTCTGAAAAAATCTTTGAGAAGGCTACTCCACTAACCTAATTGGCTTAGTGTGTGTTTTTTATTTTAAATTATAAGTTTGTTATTTTATCTTCAATGCATAAGAACTGTTACTTTATATACGCTTATTTATAAGAACTGCTAATTAAACTATGTTATTTGGACCATCTATTTCACCCTTTTTATGGCTGAAGCTTGAATTTACAAGAGATTTTGTGTTTACAAAATTAGTCCAATATGCACGAACATTTGATTCAGTACTTCATTTTTAACTGAAATATAAGCCTGCACACTTGTAGTAGCAGGAATAGAATGTATCATTTGGTTCACCTCATACTTGACCCTCTTTATACTGATCTTGCTATCATTATGTCCCTTTTCATATAATAAGATGTTAATTTAATTTCTCCGTTTATCAGCTTGGTCTTCGCTCAATCTGGGAGAAATATTATGAAGAGGCACACGCTGTTGTATTTGTTATAGATGCATCTTGTCCCTCACGATTTGAAGATGCAAAGTCTGCACTTGGTTAGTGAGACTTGATTTTAGTATTTGTAAATAACTGAATATATACTTCTTTAAGGAGTTGGCTTGCAGTTGCAAGTTTGCAATAGTACTAGATATGTTGAAATTAAACAGCACAGTGATAATTTAGTAACTGATCTGTTTACCAGAAAAGGTGCTTCGACATGAGGATCTCAAAGGAGCCCCTCTTTTGATATTAGCAAACAAGCAAGTGAGTGTAACTATTCACTCCCTGTCCTATAAAATGTTTGGTTTCCTTGTTTGTTGTGATCCTATTTTTTTTTCGCCCTCTTTGGTGTGTGTATCAACACAGTGATGGCTGCATGCTGAACATTTTTCTTATTGCAGGATCTTCCTGAAGCAGTATCATCTGAAGAACTAGCTCGGTATCTAGATTTAAAGAAGCTGGACGAAAGAGTCTACATGTTTGAAGCCGTGTCAGCATATGATGGGTAAGTGAGAGGTTGTTTAAACTTTTCAAATCTTAACCTGTGATGATCCATTACCATTTCATTTTCAATAAGGATTTAGATATCTGATGAAAGAAAAAAATAACCATTAAGGTACATAATGAAGTACTTACTGACAGAACTTTATTCTGATATGTATATGTTATTACTTGAGGGAATTAGTTAGTTAGTCTGTTTGTTATTATTAATTAACGAGTGATAGGAGAAATAAGACATGTTAAATAATAAGTGGTTTTGAAAGGGCCGCTAATCATTTGAGTGAATTGGGGCCTTTGGGCATTGGGAGGGGGCACATACCCTTGAAGTTCTGTGTTATTGTCCTGTAGTCTAGGGGATTTTTTTCCTAATTCTTTGTATTACATTTCCAGTTCATATCTCTTTTTCCTTTGAAATGTTGCAGGCTGGGGATCAGGGAAAGTGCAGAATGGCTTGTGGAAGTGATGGAGAGAAGCAAGAGGACTGAAATGTTGAGATTGCGGGCAGGTGCAATGGGTCCAGGTTCTGCCTAGAGGTCCGGACAACAAACTAAAATGACTACTCCATTCATTTATAGCTTTGTATATCCAAATTGGAAAGTACGTGATTAGAAGTCTTTAAGAAGAAAAAGAAGACAAACAACTTGGTGCTACATGAAACTGAGCCTTGAAATTATGTCAACCTTTGTAATTCAGCTGTTTCATACGAGGCTCAGTCTCCAGTATCGCGTAAAGCAAATTTTCTTCAGACATGCCCTTTATTATCAATCCATCAAGTGCTTGGACTGGAGGGTTTTCTGCTTCTGCCTCCTTCCATCCTTTTGTCAATTCTAGATTTAAATTTCCTATTTGAATAAATTTAATTTAATTTCCTTTTCTGTAGCATTATATGTACACTGCACTGCCATACAGATTCATGTAGTGATGTGGTATTGTGTAATATACAAGTTCTGAAGTAGTTAAACTTCGGGTGTAGCTGAACTTTTGTGAAAGGAGTCTGATTAGGCGAGCTACATATGTTTGATTATTATTTTTACAGTAAAGAAGATTGATTTCAATGTATGCTTGAGGGAAAACAATTACATTTAGTTTAACCCTCTATCAAGGAGTAACTATAGGACAGAATGTAAAAACAGTCTGAAACTTTATTTTTATTATCAGTTACAATTTTATCTTTATTTTGTTGTTTCCCTGAAACATAGATTCTATGGAAATATGGGGTGATTTATTTAGTCATAAAAGTAAAAGAGAACAAAGCTCTCAAAAGCACAACAAATGTAGGCACGTAGCTACATACTCCAAAGCTACCCCCATTACATGATACTCGCAATATTACAACTAACCATGGGTTTTCCTTTGAATATCTTGCTGCAAGCGTAGGATTGATTTAGCGTGGACAACTTGAATATTTTCCATCTCTTTAATAAAAAAAAAAGTTGAATATTTTCCATCTCTCTCCCTCTCTCCCCTTCAATTCTTTTCTATGTTTTATCTTAGTTTTTCTAATTACCTTTACTTGGACTACCGTATATCTGCCTTTTCTGTTTTATTTCCCAAGTATATTTATTTATCATTTATTTTAATTTAATTAGTTTGTTAATCAGTATATTTATTTATTTTATCTAAATTTGGAAAGAAAAAAAAAGTTCAACACTAAAATGGGTAGTTAATTTACAAATTCTCTATAATTATGACTAAAATTATATGTTGATGGAGAAGATCGTGGCCTAACTAAAATAAGATATGAACTGAACTTTAGAATTCATTTGCAAAAATGATGATATGATAAGGTGGGCGGTTAGAAGGTGATAATTTTTAATGACCTCTTGGATTTTATTACCTTCCTACCAAAACTTGCTATTAATAATGGGTTAGCAATTATTTGTGGCAATTTCTTAAAAAAAAAAATTATTTGTGAGCAAAAGCTAAATAATCTAAATCTCAATCTTATAAAAAATTACATGTCTAGGTGTTTGAGAAGTATGAAATGAGCATACTTTGATAACTTGTCAAGCACTACTATGATAGCCTTGAATATGTGCAATTTAGGAAGTGCAGTTATGAAAATCATTGTCAAGTCTTCCAAAACAGCAACCAATTATGGGAAGGAATTGTATTAGTAGCAACCCAGCAGGTGACTTTGTTTTTTGTTAAATAATACCTGAGCAATGAAAACTATCAACTAGAATCATAGATCTCTAATCACATTGTTACAAATTGTAGCATGCTCATCATGTTATATCAATATGATTAGATCAAGATTGTCTACCAACAATCAAGGTAGATTGTATTGTTTTTGAACAGGGAGGTTACTGCTTCATAGATTTCAGAGAAAAATGAGAATAAAACCATTCTTTACCTGATGTGCATATATATGTCAGTCTGTAAACAACATATCATGTTCATCATCAATTGGTCAAGAGTTATAAATAATTAATTAATGTTAATCCATGTGATTTAAATATTTAATCTAATGTGGCCTTTATTATATATCTAAGAAAATTCATATTGTAACACATATAAGCATGATAATGGATAGGTATGTTCTGCAATTTAAAACACACCTGCTAAAGGAAAATACAAACAAGAGTTGCATTCAAATTCAGCAGAAATCAGGCCTAGTTCTCTTACAAACTGAAATGCAACCTCTGTGATGATCCCTTAAGATCCTAATCTCAGAAGACATCTTCAAATCTTCAAGGCTAATATACTGTTGCTTTACCATCCTCAAGGAATCACCCTCTATATCATGAATCCATATATAAGGGTGACAAGTCTCATCATAGTAATACAACAAACTCTTCATTCCAACATTATTGCTTCCACTTCTACTAGGCATATATGCCTTATATATGCGTTTACTTTTCACTCTCTTTGAAGACCCTGGCTTCAAAATATGAACCTTCTTCAGAATTGATCCCACCCTTATCTGTAGCTCCACTGGCCTATCACTGAGGTTCCAAATCCTTGTCCCTAATCGATAGGCTTGAGTCTGATCATAGCAGCTGTCAAAGCAACCACCAAGAGATTGAAGGCTCAAACCTCTCATTTTCCCCATGAGGGACTCCAACTGATTTTTAGTCATCTTAAGCTTCCTACAAAAAAGTTTGTGCTATGTAAGCTTCATTTATATCTATATATAAGCTTCATCAAATTATTCATGCCCTTGTAATAAAGATGATTTCTTTGACTTGTCAATATGTATTAATATGATAACTTGATAAGAATTCAATAACTAAGCACCAATAATATGAAATTCTTAAAGGAAACGTCCAATCATATCGTTTTATTTTTGTTGATAATAATGTCCAATCATATCTTATCAATATTTATTTCATATTTTTGAATGATATTTATGACATACTAGTATGAAGAAATATGACTATTGAAATTCCTGGCAGGACTGGTTTTGAACCGTAAAACAGAGTACAATAGTTCAGAAGCAGAATAACAGAAATAAAAGACAAAAAATAAAATGGCACAGATGATTTGTTAACCCAGTTCGGTGACAACCACACCTACATCTGGAGGCTATCAAGCCAGGAAGGAAATCCACTAAATAGTATCAATTCAAAGACCTATGACAACAACCCCTGTTTCTCAGTCTTCTCATTAATCACTACCCGTATAGATTTCTACCTAGGAACTCCTAGATATAAGATCACACTTACTTCCTACTCAAGTAATCACTGCCCCAGTGATTATCAGACTCTTAAACAATCAAAGATGGAGACACTCTCCTAAAAACTCAGTACGTCACTTTTGCTTAAAAGCTTCAAGTGATTACAACTCAATAAACACAAACAACCAACTCTAAACAGTTTGAGTGGTGTACAGAAAACAAAGCACTAAGCTTACAGACTCAAAACACTAAGTATGACTCTCTCTTCTGTTTTGAATGAATTTCTTCAATAGCAGCGTCCTCTATATATAGCTTCAGCAGCAACATAATTCTTGAATCAAATCTTCTTCAAAGATATATTCCCAGAATTCTTTAGAAGCAAATAGAAGCAATTTATTTTCCAGAAATATATTTTCCAAAGATTTCTTTGAAAATATATTCACAAATAATTGAATCCAATCTTCAGATTATATCTTGCGAAATTAATCTTTCTTCTAGAAACAACAGCTTGAAGAATTCCTCAATTAAATCTTCAAAAGATAATGTGAGAAAATAAAACAACTCCAAGACACAAGAAAGAACGCAGCTTCTGAACGCAGAAAACCAGCTTCTGAACGTGCTTCTGAAATGAAGCTTCTGAAGGTTCAGCTTCTGATGAACAGTGCTTCTGAAGTTCAGCTTCTGATGAACAGTGCTTCTGAAGTTCAGCTTTTGAAGTTCCAGCTTCTGAAGTACTGTTTCCAGCTTCTAAAGACGCACAGCTGAGGACCAGCTTCTGAAGACGCACACATGCTTGTATATTTGATTTTAGCAAACATGAAGCCAACAACCAAATATCCAACAATCTCCCCCTTTGGCAAATTTTTGGCTAAAATCAATTTGAGCACAGAGAGATACACAAACAAATTCTTCACACATCAAAATACGCAACCATGTATAACAAAACACAAACGTAGCAACAGAGTCAGCAGCTGCATAAACACTAGGTTTCACACATATACTCCCCCTGAAACTCAGCTTCTGTAAACACATACTCCCCCTGAAACAGAGACTCCTTCTGAAACAGATCAGTAGTAGCTTCTGACACACTTATTTCTCCCCCTTTTTAGCCAAACAATTTTGACAAGACAACTAAGTAATCACCAGGAGCAGAAAAATAGCAGAGGTTACAGAGCAACCATCACAGCACCATACACATCAGTAACATCAGTGACACTTCTCAGACCAGCAGAATCACACAATCAGTACCTACACACAGGCTTCACAGAAGAACAAAAACAAGAGAACACAACTGCAGAGTATAATACAAACTTGCAGACCAGAAACACAAAATGCAACCCAAATCATAAAGCCAGCACATAGCTTGCAGTCTTCAGACTTAGCATCAGAAGTTGCACAGTTTTATACTATGACTCTTCAAAAAAGACAAATGCCCAGTTGACCCCTCAAATTTTCAAATTGCTTGGCATTTAAGGCTTTTGTAACTATATCAGCACCATCTTCATCACCCTCAGCACACTGAACATAGGGCATGATGTTTTGAACATCTTGCTCAACATGATCCTCAGACTTACTAGGATCCACTTCCTTTCTTATTAGTGCCTTCTTCTTTGGGATAGGGACCACTACCTTGCTCCAGACTTTAGATGGTCCAACAACAGCACTCTTCTTAACAACAGGAGTAAGCCTGCTGTCAGCAGCAACAACCTTTCCTTTCCTATTCTTGTCAATACTTTCACATTTTGGTCTTCATACCTTCTTGACATTGACTACAACAGGTTCAGATTTTCTTTGCTGAAAGTGCTTGGGGTATCCATGCAGCTTGTAACAGAATGGTTTTATGTGCCCCTTTTTACCACAGTGATGACATACCCAAGGATGAGATGTCTTCTTGCTCTTAGATCCCTGAGGTTGGTTCTGGTGTTCCAACTTAGGTTTATACATCATAGGATCACATGTTTTCACAGCTGGAATGAATTTTTTAATTGGATTTTGCTGTTTGTTCAAGGTCCTATCATCAAATCCTATACCATTTGGTTTCCCTTGGTTCTGACTCTCCAAAATCTTTTCAAGCATATCAGTACCAGTGTTCATCATTCTGATTTGCTTCTTCATGTGATCAAGTTGAGAGTTCAAATGGGTTACCTCATCTTTGAGATCAGAAATTTGTCCCAAGTGTTCACTTCTTTCAGCCTGAAGTTGACTGATGGTCTTCTTCTGATTTTCCAGTTCCTTGCACATTTCTTCATTTCTGAGTGAAGTTCTTCATAAGAGGCAACTGGTTCTTCAAAAGACAATTCTTCATCACTGGCTTCAGACTCTGATGGTGCTTCAGACTCTGATAGTGTTTCTGAACCCATAACTTCATCATTAGTCATGCACCTACCAATAAAGGCAGCAACATGCTTGGCTGATTCATTCCCCACTTCTCCTTCTGAGTCATCTTCATCAGACCAAGACACAGCCAAACTTTTCTTCTGATTCTTGAGATATGTGGCACATTCTATCCTGATGTGGCCATATCATTCACACTCACGACATTGAACACCTTTGGATTGATTGTTTTTCTCATCAGTTCTTGTCTTCTGCTTCAGAATCTTCTTAAATTGTTTACTCAGCATCACAAGATCCTCTGATAGGCTTTCATCATTTGCTGCAAAAGCAACACCTTTCCCTTTCTTATCAGTTCTGGCTATTTCAAAATTCTGAAGAGATCCTATCAATTCCTCAACCTTCATGCTGGAGATGTCATGTGCTTCCTCAATTGCAGTCACCTTCATATCAAATCTCTTAGGTAGGGATCTGAGGATCTTTCTCACAAGTTTCTCATCAGATATTCTTTCTCCAAGAGATTCAAATGAGTTAGCCATATCCAGAACATTCATGTAAAAATCTTGTATGTTCTCATCCTCCAACATTCTGAGATTTTCAAACTTGGTGGTGAGAAGTTGAAGTCTGGACAATTTTACCTTTGAAGTGCCTTCATGAGTAGTCTTGAGAATCTCCCAGGCATCCTTAGCTATAGTGCACTGCTTGATCAGTCTGAACATGTTCTTGTCCACTCCATTGAATATAGCATTCAAGGCTTTGGAGTTTGCAAGAGCTAATTCATCTTCTACCTTGGAATCTTCCTCTGGTTTTAATTCAGTTGTCTTCTTACCATCTTTGTCTAGCACAACAGGATGTTCCCAACCCTTCAGAACTGCTTTCCAAGTCTTACTATCTATAGATTTCAGGAAAGCACTCATACGAGATTTCCAATACTCATAGTTGGAACCATCCAACAGAGGTACAAATCCTCCTTCTTTCTCCATTATGCCAGAAAAACCTTCCCTGGAGCTCACCTTAAAACAGGCAGGGTGCCTGCTCTGATACCAATTGAAATTCCTGGCAGGACTGGTTTTGAACCGTAAAACAGAGTACAATAGTTCAGAAGCAGAATAACATAAATAAAGGACAGAAAGTAAAATGGCACAGATGATTTGTTAACCCAGTTCGGTGACAACCACACCTACATCTGGAGGCTACCAAGCCAGGAAGGAAATCCACTAAATAGTATAAATTCAAAGACCTATGACAACAACCTCTGTTTCTCAGTCTTCTCACTTAATCACTACCCGTATAGATTTCTACCTAGGAACTCCTAGATATAAGATCCCACTTACTTCTTACTCAAGTAATCACTGCCCCAGTGATTATCAGACTCTTAAACAATCAAAGATGGAGACACTCTCCTAAAAACTCAGTACGTCACTTTTGCTTAAAAGCTTCAAGTGATTACAACTCAATAAACACAAACAACCAACTCTAAACAGTTTGAGTGGTGTACAGAAAACAAAGCACTAAGCTTACAGACTCAAAACACTAAGTATGACTCTCTCTTCTGTTTTGAATGAATTTCTTCAATAGCAGCGTCCTCTATATATAGTTTCAGCAGCAACATAATTCTTGAATCAAATCTTCTTCAAAGATATATTCCCAGAATTCTTTAGAAGCAAATAGAAGCAATTTATTTTCCAGACATATATTTTCCAAAGATTTCTTTGAAAATATATTCACAAATAATTGAATCCAATCTTCAGATTATATCTTGCGAAATTAATCTTTCTTCTAGAAACAACAGCTTGAAGAATTCCTCAATTAAATCTTTAAAAGATAATGTGAGAAAATAAAACAACTCCAAGACACAAGAAAAAACGCAGCTTCTGAACGCAGAAAACCAGCTTCTGAACGTGCTTCTGAAATGCAGCTTCTGAAGGTTCAGCTTCTGATGAACAGTGCTTCTGAAGTTCCGCTTCTGAGGAACAGTGCTTCTGAAGTTCCAGCTTCTGAAGTACTGTTTCTGAAGTTCCAGCTTCTGAAGTACTGTTTCCAGCTTCTAAAGACGCACAGCTGAGGACCCGCTTCTGAAGACGCACACATGCTTGTATATTTGATTTTAGCAAACATGAAGTCAACAACCAAATATCCAACAACTATAATTTAGATTATAAATACTTTTTTTAAAAAAAAAAAATTTCACATGTTCTCTATCTATATGAGGTAATCTTGTTCAAGACATGAAATGTAAGAACCTCACTCATTCCAGATCCAATTTATGACATAGTCGTATGATTAAATACATATTGTTTATGTTTTTTGGTTTATAATATGTTTCTTCTATGGAAGGTAACCATGTTCGTGACACTATTGGGCATGAAATGTGAACATCTCTTCATCAAAATTTGAACATTAGTGTGCTAAGTTGTCGTAGACTAGCTTCTTCCACTAAACCTAAACCCTAATTGATTACATATTCTTTTTATCAACTACCAGCGTAAGATGAGTTCTGCTATTTTTATAACGAATCATGTTCGTCTTTTTCAATGACACCAACACTATTGTATTATGTTTATAATTTAAATTTATTTAAAATGTATTTTTGACCAACGCAATAAGTCACACCAAAAAATGTATTCCATCTGTATAGTATAGAAAAGTACACAAAAAAAAGTTATTAAACTCGTATTTTGAAATTAAAATAACTCTTTCTTGTGGCTCACCCTAGTGATTGGTAAGTGTTTTCTACAGTTTGATCATAAAAGAAAATAAAACAGATTATGTAGAGACGTGCACTTTAGAACCCTTTCCCTCACTATGACAAAATAATTCTTATCCCTTCCATTAAGGAAATGGTAGGACCCTATGAACCCCCAAATTTCAACACAAGAAAACAGTGGAAAAGTTAACTTAACTTGCACTGACAAAAAAATTAAAAATTCCTAAGAAAATTGATTTTTCTTTGATTCTTTGGGGTATGAAAAGAAGCCATATAAGGGATTCACAGATTCATGATTACGCAGCATATGGTGTTGCCTCACCTTTTATCACAAGGGTCGTCTTTTATTCAATTCAAGTTTCAAAATAAATCACTTTCCCCTCCAATAAGAAACGATTTTCATTTTCTTATGTAAGCATTGAGCTCCTAAATTTTTTGGACTATACATTATAGTTAGTGTTAGTGAAAAAAATTAAACAGGTGCCATGAAAGTTACAAATTGAGAATATGATGGTTAAAATTGTTTATCTATACAAAAATATTTTTCCCCTCAAAAAATATTTTTCTTTTCATTTTTATATTGTATGTGTGAATTTATGTTTTCTTTGCTTTAAGCAATATTGTTGTGAAAGTAATAAACAATATTCATCCAAAAGAACAATTTTTTTTTCACAGGGAAAAAACTACTTAATTAATCCTTGTTTGTAACTTTTAAGGATCGTTTGGTTTATTAAGTTTATCTACTGACGTAATTATTTGTGGAACTATATGTGAGAACTTATGAAAACAACTTATGACATTTTCATAAATTGTTTTGTAAAACAATCAGACTTTATTTTATCTTTTAATTATAAAAAAAGCTTACATATAAATGTATATGTTATAAGCGTAAAATATACAATATATATATATATATATATATATATATATATATATATATATTTGTCTTAATCTTTTGGTTCTCCGAAGAAGAATGCTCTATTAATCTAAAATTTAACCAAAAAATAAATCAATAAATGTTTTAGTCGTGATTCAAACTATGATTATATCAAACGGTTTGTTGAAGTCATTAACACTTAAGATCAATAGATGACTTGGTCAGAAAATAATTATTTGATTATGTATATAAATAATAATTTTAGAATATACGGGAACTAAAATGGACACAACAAGTGTCACGGGTCATAACCAAAAAATATAGTCTAACCTCCACTTAGTGGAGTCCACTATGTATAATATATGAAATCATATATTGCTGATGTGGTTTTCTTTTTCTTTAACCATGTGAGCTACCACACATAGAACATAGGAAAGTACAGACATCCATATTTATTCTGATTTGCAAATGATGCAAACACACATGTTATGATATTGATATGCATCTTGTGTCACATGAAATTTACTATTCTAACAAAAACAAAGTGAACTAAACTGTTCTCTATCAGGGCAGGACAAATCTTGTAGCCATCTAACGACAACCCAACCCTCAGGAATTGGCTTGGAGTGTAGGAACTTTGGAGAGTATTTCTTTTAAGTCTTAAATTCAAATCCCTCTTATGTTAATAGTTTCTGTGTTGAGTTAGTCCATACATAGTTTACTTTGATTTTAATTGAACTCCTTTCAGTGGACAGAGTAATCAATCTCTCTGAATAAGTTGGTCTTGAACTAGATATTGAGTTTTTTTTTTAAATCTAATGATGGATTTATTTTTTTTCTGACCCTAATGCAAAAAAAAATTCCATGTCTGACCCCCTTTGACATTTAAATTAAAAAATTGACATGTGGCACTGCCAGCCGCCTTTTTCTGCATTTTTTTTTAAAAAAATAGCCTCCCAGGAATCGGAATCGAACAAGGGACCATTTGGTAAATTGGCAAGTGCTCAACCAACTGAGATGTGTGTCTTTGATGAAATAATTTCATCGATATAATATAAATAGTAAAACTGTGCTATAAAACTTTTTGTTGTTATTTTTTTTTAATTTGCAATTTAAGTAACATTAATTAAACTAAATTTAAAACATTTCAAGCTACACATGAGAAGAACGTGTAATATATCAACGCCTTATTACTTAATGCATAGCGATAACGAAAAAATGTTATTATTGATTTGTTGAATAGTCCATATTTTTATACTCATGAAATCTTAGAATATGGACTAAGAATATCATTGTATTTTAGACTAACAATAATTTTTTTTTAGTCCATATTATGTAATATGGAATAAGAATATCGACGATATTCTTAGTTCATAATCTAAGATTTCATCAGTATAAAAATATGGACTATTCAACAAATCAATAATAACATTTTTTCGTTATTGCTATGCATTAAGTAATAATGCGTTGATATATTACACGTTCTTCTCATGTGTAATTTGAAATATTTTAAATTTAATTTAATTAATGTTACTTAAAGTGCAAATTATAAAAAAAAAACAACAAAAAATTTTATAACACAATTTTACTATTTATATTATATCGATGAAATTATTTCATCAAAGACACACAACTCAGTTGGTTGAGCGCTTGCCAATCTACCAAATGGTCCCCACGTGTCAGTTTCTAACAGTACCATCATTTGAAATGGCGGTAATGAACCACTACAAGACAAAAAAATCTAAAAGTGGGTCATTTGTGTATTTAAATGTCAAAGGGGTCAGACATATAAAAAAATTTTGGCATTAAGGTCAGAAAAAAAAAAATATCTAACGACAGCCCAACTTTTTTTTTTTTGTGACCTACTCCCCATTTTAGACAATTACCTAGTGGCCAGTGGTCCAATTGCACAATATTTGCTACACATGTAACAATGGAACTGTTCTCACACCACCAACTATCCTTTTCTTAAAATTTTGCAGATTTTTAATATAATTTTACATTTATCATTGATTTTTTTACAGGATTTATCATGTGTTAAAATCATGTTATACATGTAAATTCAGTTTAAGTATGTCATGTAAACTAAGTTTAAGTGTACATGCTTAAACTCCATTTAAGTAAGTCATGTAAACTCAGTTTAAGTATGTCTTGTAAACTGAGTTAAGTGTTGTTTTAACTTCCTCAATCTTGTTTAAATGATTCTACGTAATCTTATTTTAAGTAGGTATATAAAAACTCAGTTTAAGTAGGTTATGTAAACTGAGTTGACATGTACCTACTTAAACTCAATTTATAAAGGTACTCACGTAGTTTAAATTAACATGCACCATCAAATAACTGCCGTAACATATCAACACTTGAACAACAAGAAAAAATAAAAAACTCAGCATTATTGAAAAAAAGAAGAAATTCACTTACTTACGCACAATAGAGTTTGAATGAAAAACATTTCGATTCACTCTTTAATCTTTCATTGAGATTGATTGAACATTCAAGATTGTTTGTAGGTGAAAGATGATGAAAGTTTATAGTGTCAACGAAATCAGTATATTAAGAAAATTTATATGAAAATGGCAATTTTTATATTATTGTAAATTTTTAAGTAAATTTGGGTTTAACCAAAAATGTATGGGGTGTGACTAGAAAAATTCAAACTTATATTGTCACAATCATTTAAACCTATTATTTAAATACTCACACATAAATAATATTGTGATCATCCAAGATTTATCAGAGAAAAGGAATTTTTATGACACTTTTTCTATGACAGTAGAACAACTAGCCAGGATTAAAGTCCCAAAATGGCGTAGGGTTGAAACTTAGACACCTATGTGGCTATGTCAACAAAAACTTCATTCTGCAAGCTGGTTAGTTATTTCCTGACTTCCTGTAATGTCATGGTTGGTGACGACACAATAAATAATGAAAGATCAACATGTGAATGAACAGTGCCACATGTATGTAAATGTATGCAACTTGGTTGAAGGCAAATTGACAAGTCACTTTCAAAGAGTACAATTATTGTATTTGTATCATATACTTCTATAGTATGGCAATTCATTCTTACATAAATTTTGTAAAGGATCGGTTATCCAAACAAATAAATAAATAAATAAGGTTAAAAGATCATTTAATTGCCCCCATAGGAGCATCTCCAATCGAGTTTTTTACTTAACAAGGACTTCACCATGTTAAGGACCCATATTGAAGGAACAAAAAATGGATACATATTAGTTAAGAAACAACTAACGGGTCTCACGATCAAAAGAAGTAATGAAACATGTATAAGTTAGTCGGTCCTTTCAAAAGAAGTAATATTGTTATTAACACCACCTTTTGTGTAATGATGCAAAGTTAGTATACGACCTATTTAAATACTTTTCATTGGAGTCCTTGCTAGTGTGAAATCATTGGATTCCTTAATAAGTACTTTTATTAAAAAAACTATAAATAAATGATGTGTACACATAGGATCCATTTAAGGAGTCCTTACTAGTTCACTACCATTGTGAATCACTGTGAATGCTCCTAAGAAGCAATGTGATTCATTGTTTTATTTACATTTTTATTCAGCACACTACTTGCAGAACTTTGCAATAGCTGAAATTCTCCCAGAATTAGTATATTCTAAGCCTTAATGGCGAAATAGATGGAATTCCTACATTTCAAAATCTGAGTTGCTGAGAAATCCTCATACTCAAACGAAAAACTATTTTGGATTGTGCAGTCTAAATTAACAGTCCAGATATGGCTGCACGACTGAGGGATGCTTACAAAATGATTTAAGAGAATCAGGAATCGTTCATAATATCATGAACTTCTTCGTCAGTCAATAATGTCATCTTGATTGTAGGATTAAAATCCTGTCACATTACTATATTTCTAATGTTGGAACTGTACAAATCACAAATAAATAGGTGGAGCTGGTAGCTATCTCTTGAACATCAATGAAAGAAAAAACATCAACTATGAGGAGAGGAAGAAAGAATTTACACAAAAAATGAATTTACTTTTCATGATTGTCTTCAGTAGAATCTATCTTAATTATGAGTGGTTGGTTCAGATCTGATGATGGTTCGGCAACAATTGGTAACTCCGGTGAGGATGTAACCCCATCAATATCTTCATTTTCGGCCAAGGCTTTATCCAAAGCAGACTTAGCAACTTTGGTAACACATATCATAAGAATCACTGCACATCACCCAAAATAACCCAACTTAGAGTACAGAACCTATTAATTTAATACTAATTATTTGTTATTTATGCCTAATAAAACAGTATATTGAAAACATAAAGTCAAAATAATAAATATGCAAAACAATGTAACTTACCAGATACTATGAGACCAATAATGATAAATGCCTGCATCAACAAGAGAAAGAAATGTATATCATGAAAATAAACAGACACCTAGTAGATCTGGTTAAGAAAATTGAACGAATGTCTCTAAAGCATCTTAGATGTTCATCAATAAATATAAGGTAAACTACAGTACTTGAAATACATTAATATAAGTAATTGATGATTATCTCATACCCAACGAGACTTCGAGAATTCATTCCAACCATGTGTTACGTCAGAAAGATCTTTAAGGGTTGTTCCAACATATACAAGTGCCAGTGTTATTGGCTGCAATAATAACAGTATCAGGTATTAACATATATTGCTGTAATTGCTATGCCAGAAAGCTATAAAAACATAAGGAGCGTAGTTTACTGTACAAACCAGCTGATTTATAGAGTCAAACCCAAATATGCAACAAGAATAATGCCATCCTAAGCACTAAGAAATAATAATTTTATGGTTGTATTTCTACTCGTTCATATAGATCTATTCACCTAGAGAAGTTAAAGCGCTTCTTCAAACCCAATTGAAATTCAACCGACACAAAATCATATGTAAGAATACCAACAACAAATGCACTTCCTTATAAAAGCTAATTGAATGTACCGTCTATCAGCCTAAAACGGATTGGCAATATGTGGAACTCATCTATATTTTATGGCTCTCACTGTAAAGCAAAATCCAAAACATTTCACAATATGTATTTGTATTGTATAGTCCGAATTCCATGATTTGACAATTCAAATCACAATTATATTGATTAGAGATTAGAAAGGTTTCAAGATAGCTTTCAAAGGTTTCAAGATCATAACTAAGCTTATGCATCTTTTAGTAAACAGCTAGCACAAGTGATTGCTAGAAGAAATCCAATCAGGTATAAATGACCTAGAAATCATAAAGCAAAATAGAAGTTTATCATTTGGAGAATTCCCGGATATAAAATTGCTCAAGGGAGAAGAGTATACCATCATTCCTAACCAGGAAGCCAGCATGTATTCCACAAGTGAAACGGGAGTCACCGATAAGAGATAATTTAACATGTTAAATGGTAGCAGCGGAACAAGCCGAAGCAGTAATACAATCTGTAAGGACAAAATAAGGAAAATTTTAAAGAAAACATATCAGATGATAAAAAATAACCGATAGGAATATTATTATACCAAGTCATGTGCAAACAAAATGAAGCAAAGAAATATCATAATAATGGACTTCTTAAGCAATGTAAATAAAAATGTCACAAAATAAGCCATTGGCAGTGTAATAGGGATAAATAGTTTTATGAACACCTAGAGGGAAGACACAATCTCTTATTAGACATCTATACATTCTAATCCCCAAACCACATAGCTGGATAAGATAAAGGTTGGATTATGTTGCCTCAAACCAGATGCATGTTTTAATTACCCCCCCAGAGGATCCTTATGACTAATAGATACATAGTTCCACTAAACAATAAATATTAACAATTAAGATCTATAACTTGAGTAAGATTTATGAAATTATAGGAGTATCATTTTGTGCAGTGGTCTACAGGACACCAGAACGAGGGCATGCAGGGCCAAGCAATTTATAGTGGTGCCACCAAAGAAGGGACACTACATATAATTTCTGGTTTAGTGAATATTAACCAATCACGCTAATTTAACCAACATACCTAGATGACCGTTAATTAGAAACTATTCATGCTAATTTAACAGCCGATCATGGTTTTTGTCTTTTTGATAGTTTAATTGCCAGATGGCATCAATGGTCCATTTAGGGCCCGTTTGTTACGGATTATAAAAAAATTGATTTTGATAATCAATAATTTAGAGATTTTTTTTAAAAAAAAAAAAAAACAGAAGTTGTTGTGTTTGTTTACCAGAATGAAAAACTCTTCTTAAAAAAAAAAAATGAGTTATCAAAAATGATTTTCTGGAGAAGCTACTAAAGACGGCCTCTTAATTGAAGCAGTTTTTAGATTTTTTTCCGAAGTCTCAATTTTATTTTATTTTGAAAATTCATAACGGATGAAAACTTCTAAAAGTGAATATTTTATTTTAAAAAGTGATATTTTTCACGGAAAAAAAACTGTCACGAGCGGCCTCTTAGGTGACATCACCAAGTGGCTTAAGCTTAGTTTTTGTTTTAACAGGCTATTAAACAATACTACTTTAATTATAGGTTTAAATATGTTTTTAGTCCCTACAAATCACGAGCTTTCAAGTTTAGTCCCAAAAAACAAAATCGATTTTAGTCCCTATTTGCATGTTATAGGGACTATTTTGAGGACCAAAAGCATCCATTTTTGCAAAACGTTTTCAAAATAGGGACTAAAACTTGAAAGCTTGCGATTTTGTAGGGACTATAAACGTATTTAACCCTTAATTATACACCAAAATCACAAAAACGGTTTAGAGTTCTGAGTTCGGAAACAAGGATCCTAAGTAAAAGGTAAAATCAAGATGAAATTTGAAAGGTAACACCAAAAGACTCGAGAATATTAATCAATAAGAAGCCTACAAACCTTAAAGCCAGATCTCCGTATTGCAATTGCCACTGATTTAAATTTTGGATAATCCTTCAATCTAGAAACAACAAACGGTCTTCCAATCTGTACAATTTGACAACGATTTGAATAAGTAACCTCACAGGACACAAATAACAATACCATCATATAGAATGATGTGGATCAGAACGAAGCCCAATTGAAATGAAAAGAAGATAGCAAAAATCATATAATAAAGACAACTGTTTTAATCAAGAAAAACCTATCATTTAGCTATTCAGAAGCAAGTAGCGAGACAAAACTTTGTATTATTTTGACAAAAATCATAAATGTTAAACTCGAAAACTTACTGTTCTACCGAGAAGAAATGCAGCTCCTGCACCAACAGTTGCACCAATAGAGTCGGCAACAAAGCCAACTGGAAGCCCAAAAAGATAACCACCACCAAGCTGAAAAAAGAGTATATTGTAACTAGTAAAGAGACTTGAAGTTACTTTGCTTTTAAAAGCTTTCTTCTAATTCAAAATGCATTGTAATAGAGATGGAAAATAGAAAGGTGAAACGAATAGAAGGGTGAAAACTGAAAATAATAATTACAATAAAAAAGTTGTAACATGAAGAAAATCACAAAATCTATAAAGAATGACAAAATGCAAGTCCTTGCATAGGGAAACCATCTCTCTGATTACTTATTTTGCTAGCATCATTGATGCATGCTTCCTTTATCCCGAGTTACAAACTGAATACAAATATCAAAGTTCAACCATTGAAGAAAAGGATTGACTTTATAGAACTTATAGTTAATACTAGGGATGGTGGCTGTGAAGTGGTCATTCATGTTGTCCAGCGACCATCTGCTGCAGTAGAACTACTCATCCATTCCCTCTCTGTTCTCGTTATTTAAACGGCAGCATGCTTTTGTTGGAGTAGATAAAGCACATTTATCATTTAAATCCTAATGACATTGAGTTCCATGTGGTAAGAACCAGCCATTATTGGAACAAGTGCTTATTTGGATCAATTGATTGTTTAGAAGTGTTAATGGTGGATTTTAGGACTGGTAAGTGTTATCGTCGATCATAGTTTCAGTCATAGTTGTTAATGTTATTTATTTTTCTTATTTCTTTTGACAATTTTAGGGGCCCAAAGAAATCTGTGAAAAGCCAGAGAACAGGGAGAAATTGTAAGTTCATAATACCCTATGATGAGGATTAGGGACAAGTAAGAATGGTGGCAGGGAGCAGGTTAGTACTCCCCACCCTCACCTTGGAAGGGTGTCATATCTCAGCAACATGATGTTAGACCACTTAGACAGTTATTATGTTATTAGGCGGCAATTATATTATTAAATGGTAATTGAATAAATTTGGGAACTATTTATTTGGGATTGGATAGTTGTTGAGTGGTTATGGGAGGGAGTGATCAAGATCTCCAATTCTTGGAAGGAAGCGACCAAGACTCTCCAATTTCTTGGATAGGAATTGCCTTGCAACAGCCAACAGTATACTATCTCTTTCCTAAGCTTATGTTTTATTTCCTAATTACTATTGTAAAATAACTCATTCTCTGTTCTAAGATAACGGTATAGAGATTGTTATAAATAAATAGTTGTGCCTACTAATTCTATCACTATAGATACCCGTTTCTATCACATGATAACCCATGATGAATTCAATTTCGAATTTAAAAAAACCTAAAGTTGATACAATTATCTAACAATCCTAAGCAACATTGTAGGCAGCAGATATAAACAATTTATGCTAGTACTTGAGAATATCATTTCACAAAAAATAAACAAATTTTGCAAGAAATGCCAAAGTAACAATAGTTCTTAGTTCTTACAGTAAGAACTGAAGCTGGAACTGCCAAGACAGTCAAAGGAATGTAAGCAACAGCCCTGAAAACCACCCAAAAATATTGAGTTATGAATTGTGCCAACAGATACATGTAACCCGCAGCACCAAAATTAAGATCAATATGTTACACACCTCCTACTCTTTCCAAAAAAGAAAACCTACAAAAGCATTTCCAAAATTGGAACAATTTTGTCAAGTATCAACACCCATGACACAAGGACCTTACAATCTAATGAACGCTCAACTCAACATTCATACAAACCAATAACCCTACTTCAAGCATACAGCAACATTTCAGACACATGAACTTATATGATAAGAAATAGCTTCCAAAATAGGCTTAGTAGAAAAGAATAGCTCCCTAACAAATTGAAGATTGAATCATCACACTTATCAATAGAAACAAGATATAACACAATAAAAAATAAAGTCATCTTTCACCTAGCCAGCTTAAACACGTCAAAATTCGCATGATTTTTCAGCGCTACCATAAAACCTAAATGATGTTAGAACTACAACAATCCTTATGCTAGTCATGACACAGTATCAGAGCTCTAACAACACATATTTCAACGAATCTAGTAAGCTACTCTGCCACAAAATATTTCCTAAAACTCCATCAATTGCAATTTTACTAACCTACACAAACTGAAACAAGGTCTCACAACTATTCAACAACAGCAACAACAATCAAGCCTTATCCCACTAAGTAGGGTCGGATACATGGATCAAATGACGCCATAATGTTTTATCATACACCATTTTCTATCCAATTCATTAATCTCTAGATCTTTCTTAATAGTTTTTTTAGGTCTTTCTCTGCCTCTAGTGATCTGATCTACTCTCCTTACTAAAGCATCTACAGGTCTCTCTCTACATGCTTAAACAACCTAAGCCTAGTTTGCACCATCTTTTCTGCTATAAGTGTTACCCTAACTCTCACGCTAATGTTGTCATTTGTAGTCCTATCCCGTCTAGTCTTCGCAAATAATTCTACCAATTGCAATTATTTATAACTACACAGATTGAAACAAGGTCTCACAACTATGAAACTCCAAAAATTCCAACAATATACCAATTTTAGAGCTAACAAAATGAAAACTAACTTACAAAACAAGTGGCCCCCATGCCCCAAGATCACGATCAACCCATAGTAGAAAGTCCTTCATAATCTACACCAAAAAAACATGAAAAACATCAAAATATCAACAAGGGCTATAAAATAATCAATAAATTTGATCTAAAAATCTCAACGACCCAGAATCAAAATCGAATAGAAAATCCAAAAGGGTAACAGAAAAAGCAAACCTTTTCAATAGGAAGAGTGAAACAAGCGACAACAACAGCAAGAAAAAGGAGAAGAAGAAGAGTGATCCTGAAGGTAGAAGCCCAGGAAAAAGCCATGGTGAATCTTCGACGCCAAGGACGACACTCTTCGTCGTCGTCGTTTAAATCAAGGGAAGGTTGCTTCAATGAAGAACGAGCCCTTAATCCTCCAAGATTTGCCAGGTTTGAAATTTTCTCTTTCTATATTCAACTGAAAATAAAAATGCAGTTTTTTTTAAGGTTTATGTTTTGGGATGTGACATTGATTAAGGTTGTTTTATGATTTGAAAATGTTTGTGTTTGTTGGGAACAGAGATTCGGAGAAGAAGAGGAAGATGATGATGCAAGAGATCGGAAAGGGTATTATTGTAATTACATTACACGCGTTTGATCCACTCTAATATGTGCATTTAACCGACATACTTGGAATGGATATTGGATTTGGATACTCTAAGAAAATGCAAACTTAGCTATTAATTAATTAATCAGAAGGTTAAAGAAAAAATATGGGTATTTTATTTTCACCTACCTTTGATTTTTTTTAAACCTACCTTTTATTTAATTTGTTATAGTTTAGATTACTATGTTACAAATTCAAAGTTTTGGTTTGACAAAGAATTGATTCGTCCGTAAAGTTATACGTTTAATTCTCGTTGTCATGTGAGAACATCTTTAATGGTGATCTGTAAGTACATCTATAAGCGTTTTTTGTGCTTTGAGACATTCCCAAACCCTAGTGATTTTCGGAGCCTACCTCATTGATTATCATAGAATCACTTAATTGAAAATTTGTTTTTCAACTTTTGTAACTTAGGTTCGATATCTGGCACACCGAAAAAAAATACGAAGTTTCTTGAATTGTCTTCGTACATGTACCGGTTAGAGATCAAACTCACTATCACTTTATTAAAGGGTTCAAATATCTTACCATTTAAAATATGGTTTTTTAGCTTTTACTTTTATTTTTAAAAACCATGGTTTTTTAGTTTTCTTTTTCAATTTTATTTTATTTTTTCTCCTCAAAGAGATAAAACAAAATCCGCACACATACTAAGTTTAAAGAAGTAGGAAATTACATGTTCGAACATATGTTTAAGTATTCAAATGTTTTTTAATATATTTTTTACTATTTAAACTGTACTTACGGGACAATGTGAGTTTTATATATGAATTTGATTACATCTACTCAATTTTATAAATGTTGAGTTTTTTTTTTTTATAAAGTAATTGTAGGGATATTTTATGTATTTAAACAACAAAATGATATATGATGAGATATGACTAGATGCATGTCTATTTATTTTACACAAGTCGTGTATAAAAACTAAATCCTTGTATAATATTTTGTCAAACACTAATACAACTTTTTTTTTAATGATAAATATTAGTATGTTAATTGTTGTTGTCTCCGTAGCTTCACCCTTAATCTGATTTCAACCCCAAATCGATGTAATTCCTAAATCATCTCCATGAAATCACCTTCCGCCCCAAATCTCGTTCACCCCCAAATAGCTCGCCGCCCCGTCGCCCTCACCCCCAAATCATTTTCACTGGTAGTCGATTATCCCTTAACTTCTTAGTGACCGCCGGTTGGTGTTTCCCCTCTTTGTGCTCTGGCAGTTCCTCTGCACCTTCGTCAAGCCTTCCTCTGCCAGATCGTCCACCGCTACATCCATCGCCTCTGTATCTCGCTGTTATGGATGTCATCACAATCATTGAAACGTCAACTGAGTGTCCCTCTCGAAAGCCACCATGGTATCCCTGTTACTGGGCTATTCTATCATCATTGGGTTTGATATATAATAAATTTGTGGTTGTTTTTCTGGTTTTATTGTTATGATGTTCGGCTTGGTTTTTATGTTCCTTATTTGAGTTCAAGTTTGTACTTTATATGTTTGCTAAAATGCTTTAGAAGGACCCGTTCCACAGGTACTATATTACAAGTAAGAGACTTATGGAGGTTATCACCAAACTTATCATCCTCACAATCACGCAATTGCCTTCTCAACATGTGGAAGAATTTGTCATTTCATAGATATACAATATAGGGGAATGAAGGTGAGAAAAACACACACAAGAAGGGGGGGTTGAATTGTGTGACTCAAAAACTTGTTCTTTTCTTTTCAGAATCTTAACACTAGTTCAGAACCAGGTTCTGAACTGTTATCAGAATTAAATGCAGCGGATTAACAAGTTAAAAGATAAGGGAAGAGAGACACACAGGAATTTTATATTGGTTCCTTCTCAATGTGAGAAGTAGTCCAGTCCCCTTGTTTTCCAACAAGAGAGTTTCACTATAATCTGAAGATTACACTTGCTCAATCACTTAAGAAAGAGACTTCCAGTTGCTCAACCACCAAGGAAGAGGCTTCTAGTGCTCAACCACAAAGGAAGAGGCTTCCACTGCTCAATCACTAAGAAAGAGACTTCCAATGCTCAAGACACTTAGTCAAGAGACTTCTCAATGCTCAAGACACTAAGTCAAAAGGCTTCTGACTCAGACCACAAAGGAATGATATACAGACTGAGACTTTAGGGACCAAACTGGTTTACAAGTAAAGGAGTTTGGGATGAACACTTGATAAAATATCAGAGGTGTTCTCTTAATACAACACAGGTTAAGACTCTTAACCTTAAGAAATTCTAAGTTACAGAACTAAAGAATTTCTAAGAGTTTTTGAACTTGACAGTTTTTACACAGAAAACAGAGCACAGGTTCAGCAATGTAGTTTCAAGAGTCTTAGACAATTTTCTTCTTCAAATCTTCTTCCTTTTATAGATGAAATATAGCTGTTGAAGATTTGCTTGATTTGAGGAAAGAGCCGTTGCAAGCTAAGCTAGGATTTCTGCAAATGTGTACTGCACTTTTTCAAACAAAACAGAGCAGCAGCCATTTTTGAAATGGCCTACCTTAAAAGCTGGAGAATGTTTGGGTCAGGGAGACAACTGTTCCATTGAGTTGTTCTGACATATCCAGGCATTAAATGTGCACAGTACTGGTCACTTTCCATGCCACATCAGCTTCAGAAGCTTCTGTGTGAACAGTGCATCAGAAGCTGCTGCATCAGAAGCTGCCTTGTACGGATCAGAAGCTGGCTTCAGGAGTTGACTCTGCGTTGACTTCTTCAGAGGCACCCAGACTTCAGAAGCTGCCTTCAGACTCAGAAGCTGCACTTCAGGAGCACTACTTCAGGACCACTTCAGAAGCTCTCAGTTCAGTACCACTACTTCAGGAGCACTTCTTCAGGAGCACTTCTTCAGACCCAGTTTCCTTCTAGCTTTGCAACATTGCTTCTTAGCTTTCCTTCCTTGCTCTAAGCTTGTTCTTCCATAACCATTCTTAATAAATAATCATAAAGCACATGGTTCTGAAAACACTTGAACAAAGCATTAGCAAATAACCAATTTTCTATTTAACACTTTGTTATCATCAAAACCATAAAGAGAGATATGTTTACACATAAATGTTTCAACAATCTCCCCTTAATTCATAAGAGACTTGTTAAACACATTTTGTTCCAACAATCTCCCCCTTTTTGATGATGACAAACATAAGTATTAAATCAGAAAATTGTTGTTAACTTAATTAACAAGTTAACTGCAGGGTGTGAGGTTTGTAAGCTCCCCCTGAGTCTGATCCAAGTTAATTAAGTTCAGTTAAAAACACAAATGTGAAAATTTCAGAATTGTTGTTAAGTTTAATTAACAATCTGACTTCAGAAGAGGTTTGTAAGCTCCCCCTAGGTCTGACAATCCTCAAGGTTAGGTTTGTAAGCTCCCCCTGATTCTTATCCATGTTAATTAAGCTTAACTTAAAACAATATAGTGAAATTTACACTCAGAATTCAAAATGACTTGTTGACTTCAGGTTCTGAGGTTTGTAAGCTCTCCCCCTAAGTCTGATAATCCACAGGATGAGTTTTGTAAGCTCCCTGAGTCTTATCCAAGTTATTTTAAATTCAATTTACTCACTAAGAGTAATGTATCTCACAGAAATGTATCAGAGCCAGAATTTCACTTCAGAGGCTAAGAGTTAAAATCTGTTCTCATAAGTTAAATTCAGTCAGAATTGTATCAGAGCTTAACTTATGTAGGGGGGGTTGAATTGTTCAATAGTTCACACAAGAACCTTAGGCTTTAATACCTTTTACTCCCCTTTCATAAGTTAATATACTGACAGAATTTTAACTTATATTTGAGCTCAGGTGCTTTAATACTTGTTTTACTTTCTCCCCCTTTTGTCATCAACAAAAAGTTCTACTTACTCTCCCAACACAGAAAATTTCTCCCCCTTTGTCAAAAGAGTTTGAAAATATCTGTATCAGAGCAGAAAAGAGTTTTAAAAGAGTTTGAAAACATGTATCAGAGCAGTTCAATTTCCCCTTTTTTTAAAAGAGTTTGAAAAACATTTCAAAGAAAAAGAGATTCAGAGCATATAGGAGGGGGTTGAACAAAAGTTTGTGAGATATTTATGCAATCATATGGATAATCAAGCAGCAAAGATGAGTATCAGAGCATACTTGATTTTCAATGAGTATATGACTTGCATTAAAAGTAGAATGTTGTTCAGAAGCAGAAAAAGTTTAGAGCTTCTGATCAGGTCATTCTGTGTTCAGACATGACTTGTTCAGTACAAATGGTTCAGTATCAGAACAAAACAACCAAATAGTGTTCAGTATCAGAGCAAAATATGCAAGAAGGTATCAGAGCAATTCTTGCAAGAAGGTATCAGAGCAAATCTGAGCTGGTTTAAAGAAAATAGTTCAGATCAGAGCAGGTCTAACTCATTTTTTAAAGCAAAATTTTTCAGATTAAAGACCAACTGATAGGTTATATCAGATCTTGATACCAATTGAGGATTTTATCTCAGAGTCTGATACCAAAATACAATTTTAATGCTGCTGAACTTGTATCAGAACCTGATTTCAAAACATGAAGGTTTACCTCAGAGTCTGATACCAAATTGACATTTCAGTGCTGATAACAAGATAAAATAAGTTCTTAAGACTGAACATGTCTGAAACACTTTGAGCATTTTTAAAAAATGTGTCTGTGCTAAATAGTTTGAAAACAAACTGATATCAACTGAAAATTGTTTGTCAAGCAATTTTAACATTTAATATCAGAGCAGAAAATCACATTTTTAAATTGATGACTTTGGGAGGATTAGAGTATAAACTTTCAAAGCTTTAATCATCATTGCCCTTAGCTATACTTATCAGATTCTGACCAACATTAGATTTTTATCAGGTTCAGAAGTCAGAAAATCTAGGTTCTGATCCTTCAGACTCTGAAGTTTTTCAGGCTTAACTTTCTTCAAACTCTCAGAAGGTGAGTGTTTGATAAGTCTTAGCTTATGATAAACTCAGAATCAAGGATTTCATTCAATTCAAGCACATTTTCAAGAGATAAAATGCATGTTCAGATTCTTTTTAATAAAATTGAATCTTTCTTCTGTTAGGGGTTTTGTGAATATGTCAGCCCATTGATGATCAGTATCAATGAACTGAATATCTAAAACACCCTTCTGAACATAATCTCTTATAAAATGATGTTTTATTTCTATGTGCTTGGCTCTAGAATGCAGAATTGGATTTTTAGACAGACATATAGCAGCAGTATTATCACAATAAATAGGAATATTGTCTGCATGAATCTGATAATCCTCTAATTGATGTTTCATCCAGAGCAGTTGTGTGCTACAACTTGCAGCTGAGATGTATTCTGCTTCTGCTGTTGACAAAGCAATGGTTGCTTGTCTCTTGCTGGCCCAGGATATCAGATTCTCACCAAGAAACTGACAGTTTCCACTGGTGGATTTTCTTTCAATCCTGTCCCCAGCATAGTCAGCATCACAGAATCCAACTAGCTTGTAATTTAGAGATTTCTTGTACAGAAGTCCCAAATTAGTTGTTCCCTTCAGATACCTAAAGATTCTCTTGACAGCAGTCATATGAGATTCTCTAGGATCTGACTGGAATCTAGCACACAGACATACACTAAATAAAATATCTGGCCTAGAAGCAGTTAAGTATAGGAGAGAACCTGTAACATCCGGTGGCTCCCAATGGGCTGGCCTCCCTATCTTTCAAGGGCCGCGATGTACTCATGGACTTCTCCACCCCCCAAGTGGAGTTTCATGCCTTCCGTGGGAATCGAACCACGTACCCTAGGGGCTATAAGTACATGGCCAATGCATTCCCACTACCAATTGATTGTGGGAATGCATTGGCCATGTACTTATAGCCTCCAGGGTACGTGGTTCGATTCCCACGGAAGGCATGAAACTCCACTTGGGGGGTGGAGAAGTCCATGAGTACATCGCGGCCCTTGAAAGATAGGGAGGCCAGCCCATTGGGAGCCACCGGATGTTACAGAACCTATCATACCTCTGTACAGCTTCTGATCTACTTTAGAGCCATTGTCCTCTTTGCTTAATGTGCAGGTAGGATGCATTGGTGTTGTCATCAGCTTGCAATCATCCAACTGGAACTTCTTCAGAAGCTCCTTGGTGTATTTGGACTGATGAACATAGACACCATCTTTGCATTGGTTGATTTGAATTCCCAAAAAGAATTTCAGCTCACCCATCATGCTCATTTCAAATTCATCCTGCATTAACTTAGAAAATTCCTTGCAAAGGGAGGCATTAGTAGAACCAAATATGATATCATCAACATAGATTTGAACAATTAAGATTTCTTTCTTAACAGTTTTCCTAAAAAATGTATTGTCAACTTGACCTCTTACAAAATTATTTTTAATTAAGAAGTTGCTTAGCCTTTCATACCAAGCTCTGGGAGCTTGTTTCAGACCATACAAAGACTTCTTAAGTTTAAAAACATGATTCGGATATTTAACATCTTCAAAACCAGGAGGTTGTTTCACATACACTTCTTCAGAAATTACACCATTTAAGAAAGCACTCTTAACATCCATTTGATATAAGATGATATCATGATTAATAGCATAAGAAAGAAGTAACCTGATTGCTTCCAGTCTTGCTACTGGAGCAAAAGTTTCAGTGTAGTCTATTCCTTCTTGCTGGCTGTACCCTTGAGCTACTAATCTAGCCTTGTTTCTGATCACTTCTCCTTGTTCATTGAGCTTGTTCCTGAACACCCATTTTGTTCCAATGATGTTCTTCTGATCAGGTTTTGCAACAAGATCCCATACATCATTCCTTTGAAACTGGTTCAGCTCTTCTTGCATTGCTACAATCCAACCATCATCAGCAAGTGCTTCATCAGCAGTTGTGGGTTCAATCATGGATAGCAGGCCAAGCATAGACTCATTCTGAGTGAATGCTGATCTTGTCTTCCTTGGACTGTTCTTGTTTCCAATGATCAACTCCTCCGGATGTGAAGACTTGTACTTAAATGAGGTTCTGGGTGGATTAACTTCTGAAGAACCATCAGGGATTTGTTCAGAACCATGCTGATCTTGATTAGCTCCAGGAGTAGTGTCATTGTTGGAGAGTTTCTCAGATTCTTCATTGTTTTCAGCTTCTGAACCTTTATCAGAACCTGAACTGGGTTCAGCTTCTAAAGGCTCTTCTGAGATTCTGACATCTGCAAAACTCTCAACCAGCTCTGGTATTTCACTACCAGGCTTCTTATCATCAAACCTAATGTGTATGGCTTCTTCAACAACATGTGTTTCAGAATTATACACCCTGTATGCCTTAGATCTCTCTGAGTATCCTAAAAAGGTACCCTTTTGAGCCTTGGCATCAAATTTCTTTAGGTAGACCTTATTGTTTAGTATGTAACATGTACAACCAAACTGATGAAAATAAGAAATACTTGGTTTTCTTCCTTTAAACAATTCATATGCTGTTTTATTCATAATGGGTCTGATATAGATCCTGTTCTGAATATAACATGCTGTGTTTACAGCTTCTGGCCAAAAGTACTTAGCAATTTTAGACTCATGGATCATGGTTCTTGCCATTTCTTGTAAAGACCTGTTCTTTCTCTCTACAACTCCATTTAGTTGTGGAGTTCTAGGAGATGAGAACTCATGGAGAATTCCATGATCTTCACAAAAGTTTTCAAAAGGTTCATTTTCAAATTCACCACCATGATCACTTCTGATTTTTAAAATTTTCAAATCAGTTTCAGTTTGTACTTGTTTGCAGAATTTGTAAAACACATCATATGTTTCATTTTTGGTTCTGAGGAATTTAACCCAAGTCCACCTACTGTAATCATCAACAATCACAAGTCCATACTTCTTCCCATTGATTGAAGTTGTTCCAACAGGACCAAACAAATCAATGTGAAGGAGTTCTAGAGGTTTAGAGGTGGAAACAATGTTCTCAGCTTTAAAAGAGATTTTAGAAAATTTTCCAATTTGGCATGCTGAACACAGAGCATCTGAGTGATAATCAATGCTGGGTAAGCCTTTGACCAGCTGTAACTTGCTAAGCTTAGAGATGAGTCTCCAGTTAGCATGTCCCAGCCTTTTGTGCCAGACCCATTTCTCATCACTCACAGACAGAAGGCAAACTACCTTCTGCTGAACCAATTCATAAAAGTTTATTTTGTAAACATTGTTTTTCCTGCTGCCTCTGAACACTACAAACTTATCTTTGCTACTGATTACAGTGCATGTGTTCTTATTAAACATGACTTCATAATCACTATGACATAATTGACTTATGCTAAGTAGATTATGTCTAAGTCCATCTACCAGCCAAACATTATCAATGTACAGGGAAGAATTACCTATCTTACCAGTATCAATGATCTTTCCTTTCTGACTTCCTCCAAACCCCACAGTTCCTCCCTCTTTCAGAGTTAGGGTTTGGAACATAGACTTGTCCCCTGTCATATGATTTTTGCATCCACTGTCCAGGTACCAGGACCTTTCCTTTTCTTTGGATGTTAAGCATATCTGCAATTGAAATTATCTCAGACTTAGGTACCCAGATTTTCATGGGTCCTTTGGGGTTAGTCCTGAAAGGTTTTGGCTTCTTGTGTCTGAAGTTATGATATTCAGACTTGTTCTGATACTTTGGATGTGAATCCTTGTATCTTGAATAAGTCTGAGTTTCAGAACCTGAGTGCTTCAGAACCTGAGTTCTCAAAGGTTTGGACTCAGATTTCTTCAGAACCTGAGACTTGAAGGTCTTTGGTTCTGAGTTCTTTAGAGTTTGAACCATTGAGCTCTTTGGTTCTGATCTCTTCAGAATTCTAACTTTGTTTGCTTCAGACACAAGGCAAGCTTCAGTTTTGCCTTTCTTAAAACAATCAGAAGTATAAAACTGATTGGTTTGCTTTTGCTTGCTTTTCTTAACATTCTGAGATTGAAAATGTTTTGTGTTGACTGGTTTAACAGATTTTGAAGTTTTAATAAACCCAGTCTTAGAAAAATTTGAATCAGATTTATTCAGATTCTGAACATTATCAGGTTCAGAGTCTGATTTCCTCTTACTCTTAGGCTTGGGACCTTTTGGCTTAGATTTAGGCAGGGTTTTAACATCTGCCTTCATCTTACCTTTAGGTACAGAAGCTTCAGAGTCTCAGTTGTTCAGAACTTCATACTTAGTCTCAGATTCTGATACTTTCAACTTCTCAGAGTTATCAGAAGCAGGCACAAAGCATATACCATTGCCTTTTAAAATATCTTCAGAACATGAAGGTGAGTTTAATTCATTTGAAGGTTTAAATGAATCATAGCCAATGCCTTCACCTTTGTTTCTGATCATATTATACATCATGGAGGCAATTTTAGTTCTATTGAACCCAGTTAACATGAAATCCTGAAGAGCTATTTCCTATTCATTAGGAACCTCTTCAGATTTCTTATGAGCCTCTTTTCTGAGTTCTTCAACTTCTTCATCATATTCAAAAATTTGATTCTGAAGTTTAAGATTTTCCTCAGACAGCAAGTTAGTTTGACTTTTCAAAGATTTAATTTCTTTTAACTTGCTCTTAAGATGACTCATAAGATCATTAACTGTTTCAATTATTCAGATCTAGAGAGTTCAGAATATACCTCATCTTCTTCATCAGAATCTGAGCATGATTCTGCATCAGAAGATGCAATTGACATCAGGGCCAGGTTTGCTTCTTCTTCATCAGATTCTGACTCATTATCCAGATCATTCCATGTTGCCATGAGACTCTTTTTAAGCTTGTTTCTGAAACTGCTGGACTTTGAGCTGGACTTCTTTGCTTTCTCTTTAGATTTTTCTTTCTGAAGATCAGGACAATCAACAATGAAGTGACCAGGCTTTTTGCAGTTGTAGCAGCTTTCCTTCTGGATATCCCTCTTTGAACCAGATCCTCTAAAGTTGCTGCTTCTGTTAGAGAATTTTTTCTTTCTATTCATCAGATATTGAAGTCTTTTAGAAAGCATTGCAAGCTCATCAGCATCTGAATCTTCATCAAAATTTCCCTCAGGAAACTCTTCTTCAGATTCAATAGCTTTCAAAGCTTTAGCAGGCTTTCTTTTAGACTTCAGAGCTAATGTTTTTGGTTCTCTAACAGACTCATCCTCATTGAGTCCCAGTTCATGCACTTTGAGGGAGCTTATAAGATCCTCAATACTTAAAGTATTCAGATCCTTAGCTTCCTCAATAGCAGTCACTTTAGGTCTCCATTTGGATGGCAGACTTCTTAAGAGTTTGTTCACATGATCAGCTGTGGTATAACTCTTCTTCAGAATCTGAAGTGCAGAAACCAGAGTCTGAAATCTTGAGAACATAGTCTCAATATTTTCATCCTCTTTCATTCTGAACAGTTCATATTGCTGAACAAGAATGTTTGCCTTAGCTTCTCTAACCTTCTTATTACCTTCATAGTTAGAGCAGAGGGATGTGAATATGGCTTTAGCAGTTGACTTGTCACTCAGCTTCTGATACTCTGAGTGAGGTAGTGAATCCACAATAATGCCTCTGACATTATGGTGCTTTCTATAAATCTTCCTCTCAGCATCACTGAGTCCTCTTCTGTTGACAGCAACACCTTCTTCATCAACTGGAATGGTGATTCCATCTTCAATGATGTCCCATAATGAATCATCAATTCCAATAATATGACTGTACATTTTACTCTTCCACCAAGAGAATTATTCTGGGTCACCAGTAAACATAGGAGGTTTATTGTGTGACCTAGACTTCTTTTCTTCAGTACCATAGTCATATTGTACATTTCTTTGATTTCTGGGAGAGGGTGGAGGTGAACCACTAGTTGAGGTCATGTTTTTCTCAGGATCAAAACTGACACACTGTTAAGTGTTAATATCAGAACCGGAGCTCTGATACCAACTGAAGGTGAGAAAAACACACACAAGAAGGGGGGGTTGAATTGTGTGACTCAAAAACTTGTTCTTTTCTTTTCAGAATCTTAACACTAGTTCAGAACCAGGTTCTGAACTGTTATCAGAATTAAATGCAGCGGATTAACAAGTTAAAAGATAAGGGAAGAGAGACACACATGAATTTTATACTGGTTCCTTCTCAATGTGAGAAGTAGTCCAGTCCCCTTGTTTTCCAACAAGAGAGTTTCACTATAATCTGAAGATTACACTTGCTCAATCACTTAAGAAAGAGACTTCCAGTTGCTCAACCACCATGGAAGAGGCTTCTAGTGCTCAACCACAAAGGAAGAGGCTTCCACTGCTCAATCACTAAGAAAGAGACTTCCAATGCTCAAGACACTTAGTCAAGAGACTTCTCAATGCTCAAGACACTAAGTCAAGAGGCTTCTGACTCAGACCACAAAGGAATGAGGTTACAAATGCTCAGTATACAGACTGAGACTTTAGGGACCAAACTGGTTTACAAGTAAAGGAGTTTGGGATGAACACTTGATAAAATATCAGAGGTGTTCTCTTAATACAACACAGGTTAAGACTCTTAACCTTAAGAAATTCTAAGTTACAGAACTAAAGAATTTCTAAGAGTTTTTGAACTTGACAGTTTTTACACAGAAAACAGAGCACAGGTTCAGCAATGTAGTTTCAAGAGTCTTAGACAATTTTCTTCTTCAAATCTTCTTCCTTTTATAGATGAAATATAGCTGTTGAAGATTTGCTTGATTTGAGGAAAGAGCCGTTGTAAGCTAAGCTAGGATTTCAGCAAATGTGTGCTGCACTTTTTCAAACAAAACAGAGCAGCAGCCATTTTTGAAATGGCCTACCTTAAAAGCTGGAGAATGTTTGGGTCAGGGAGACAACTGTTCCATTGAGTTGTTCTAACATATCCAGGCATTAAATGCGCACAGTACTGGTCACTTTCCATGCCACATCAGCTTCAGAAGCTGCTGCATCAGAAGCTACCTTGTACGGATCAGAAGCTGGCTTCAGGAGTTGACTCTGCGTTGACTTCTTCAGAGGCACCCAGACTTCAGAAGCTGCCTTCAGACTCAGAAGCTGCACTTCAGGAGCACTACTTCAGTACCACTTCAGAAGCTCTCGGTTCAGTACCACTACTTCAGGAACACTTCTTCAGGAGCACTTCTTCAGAAGCACTTCTTCAGACCCAGTTTCCTTCTAGCTTTGCAACATTGCTTCTTAGCTTTCCTTCCTTGCTCTAAGCTTGTTCTTCCATAACCATTCTTAATAAATAATCATAAAGCACATGGTTCTGAAAATACTTAAACAAAGCATTAGTGTCGCGTCGAATTTCGGATGTCAAGCTATGGGGAAGCATTGAATCACTAATTCTAAATTACGACTGAACTTTTAATTTTTCGGGGAAAAAAGGAAAAAAGTTCTAAATTACCTTGAGAAAAGATTTTAGGTTCGAAAGTCGATTATGCGAGGGGAAGGTATTAGCACCCCTCACATCCGTTGTACTCAACGGGAACCTCTTAGTCGGCTTAGGCTTAAAATGCATCGATGTTTTACTTGCGTGTTTATACATGTATAAAAGGAAATATATGAAAACATAATGCGAGATGAAGAAAGAGATAAAAACGAACGAAAGGGAAAAACAGGTTTTTTATTAATGGGCTTGACAAGATGTCGATCTTGCTCCTACGTATCTCCCGGTAGTCGGAGAATTCAAAGCGTACGTAGTTCTTTGGTAGAAAAAGTTTGTATGTTGGTTCGTTTTAGTTAAAAAAGATTTGATCGCGTCCGAGCGAAAAAGTTTGAAAAAAAGAAAAAAGTAATGAAAGTAAATGTCAACTGTTCGGGTTGCTGCCGAACTGGCCATTGACGACAATGCATAAAAGTAAATGATTTGATGAAAGGATTTGCGCTCGGACTTGAACAAAGGTTTTAAAACGCACGAAGGCGTACAAAGCTTTAAATGGTGAAAGATGGACGCTAGGCGATAAACTCGCGCAAGGCGTGAATGTTTTTAAAAATAAAAAGACAAACGCACAGAGGCGAAAAATTCGCGCAAGGCGTAAATGGTTGAAAAATAAACGCGCAAAGGCGCGAAAGGTTCGGATTGACCACGAGGGCCAAGAAAAGGGTAAAAATGGCCACAAGGGGGCCAAGGGGAGGTTTGAGCGTGCGAGACGCGTCAAGGGTGGAATGACGGTTGCCCGAGCGACGAGACATACGTCACGCATTCGTGCAACCGAGGTTTGGGGAGACATACGTCAAGCCATTCCCGTTTCATTCAAGTTTGGTTTTGTCGGGACTCTAAGGAATCTCAAAGGGAACCAAAATGTTTCAAAAGGAAACTTAAAGAAAAGAAAAGAACACACGAGCAAATTTGTTGTTCGAGTTTATTAAAATCATGAACATTGCTCGTTACTTAAGCTATCGAAACTCAAGAACGAGGGTAGTTCAAGTTTGAATGAGAAACAAATTCATAAGACATGCACAAAATTGGAAAGTTCATAAGTTCGGCTCAATTCGAGCTTGGTTTTAAAAGAGTGAGCAAGCTCGGCTTAAATTCGCGTTTGGATTGAAAATCATGAACAACATGGTTGTTCAAGTTCGTTTTAAAATAGACGAACTTTTGCTTGTTGCTCAAACTTGGTTTTGAAAATATTAAAGAACATAACTTGTTTCACAAGTTACTCAAAATTTATCGCACGAACTTGTGAAATCTTCAAAGTTGTGCATGATTATGAATTGGGTTTGGACAAAAATGGTTTTAACCCTCTTTAGGTTCTGAATCAAGGGCTGGAACCCCAAAAATTTGACATTTTAATGCCTGATTCATGTTCTGAGTTTCACATACTTCGCAGAGCGGCCAGAACTTGGCTCTGCGAAGTCAGGTTCTGATGTGTTCGCAGTGCGAGCAATACTTTGCTCTGCGAAGTATGCGAATTTTCAAACTCAGAAGCTGTTTCTGAACAGAAGTTCAGAAACTGCTTCTAAGCAAGCTTCAGAACCTAAAGGAGGTTAAAAAGCTTGACAAAATGGAAGAAAATGGGGTGGAAAAACTCAGTTTCAAAGCTTGGCCCCTTTGAGGTCCCTTTTGAGTTTCAAAAAGGGCTTTTGTGCACAAAACAAAATTGAACAAAGCAAGTGATGAAAGCAGCAAACACAATGAAAAAGAAAGATTATAGGAGACTTACAGAACTCCTAGCTGTGCTTGAGCAATAGATTGGAAGTGGTTTGCTTGCTTGGTGAGAGGTTATGAACAATGTTCTAATTGGTTTGTGATGGACTGATTTTGTGCTGCAATGCAAGGGATTTTGGTATGAATTTCGTGTGAGTAAGGCTGTGTATTTCAGGTTTTTTCAATGTGTAATGGCTCTCTCTAATCTTTGGGCCTTGGCATTCCTTTTATAGGCCAAAATGCAAATCTATGTAATGATGAACAATATCCTAAAACACTAGCTGATTTGGGCTAAATTCAGGCTAGAACACTTTGCATTTAATGCTAATGGATAGAGGTTACTTTGCCTTGTGCCAAGGGGCAAGATCTTGGCTGATCTCAGCCACAAATGCCATTAATTCTAGAAGGTAATGATGAGAAAAAACTGTAAAACAGGGCAGCTGCAAAAGGGGTGATTCTTGGGATCAATCCTTGCAATCTTGGAAGGTCAAGCAATGAAAACGTGTACTGCCATGTACAGGGAGATTGGGGGAAGCAAAATGAGCATGTGGGCTGGTGTGTGGGAGGAGAAATCCAGCTCAAAACAGGGCACACCAAACAGCTTTTTGGGCAAGAAAACCACTTGTGTTTGGCTGGTTTTGGCAGAGAAAAAGGGAAGGAAAGGGATCAAGCAGCTGGCTGGCAAGCTTAGGTTGGGTGATGGGTCAATTTGGAGGGACAAGAGCTGACCAAGGGCAGCCAATTTGTTTGATCACATGATAGGTTGGAAGAAAATCCTTCTTTCCTTTTACCTTTAATGTCACACATTAATTCTTGCCTTGCTGCACCAAATCAGTCACAAAATAGCAATAATAATAGTAATAATACTAATAATAACAATTGTAGTTGAAAGCGAAAAGGATAACTCAATAAATAAAAATCTGCAGAAAAATTCGCAGAGGTCGCAGTGCGAAGGTACTTTCGCACTGCGAACTCCCCTTTTTTTTGATTTTTTTGTATTTTCTTTGAAATGAAATAAAAATAAAAGGTAAAAGATAAATGAATAATAAAACAATAATGATGATGATGGATGATGCAAATAACAAAGATGGGAATAATAGTAAAAATAATATAATGATGGTAAAGGTTAATAATATTAGTAATTAAAAATAAATGATGATAAAACATTAATAATAAAAGGATAATAATGATATTATTAAATGACAAATATAATAACAATATAATATTAGTAAAAATGATGATAATGATAATAATAAAAATGATAGTAATAAAAGTGGTGAAAAGTGTAAATACAAAATGACAAAAAATGAAATAATGAAAAAGTGATAAATGATGAAATAATAAAACAAAGAAAAATATGAGTCAAAAAATGGGGTATGACAATTAGCAAATAACCAATTTTCTATTTAACACTTTGTTATCATCAAAACCATAAAGAGAGATATGTTTACACATAAATGTTTCAACAATCTCCCCTTAATTCATAAGAGACTTGTTAAACACATTTTGTTCCAACAGGGAAGTTTCATTGAACAACATTGTCTAGAAGATATGGTTTGTCGTCATCAAAAAGGGGGAGAATGTGAAGAAGATTTCCTTCTTAGACTTTGGTTGTGTATTGATGATGACAACACCACATTACAAAAAGAAGAAATAATCATGGAGGCTCAAGTTAAAGAATAAAGATTAAGGTTTAGGCTTTATTGTTATATATTTTGTAAGTATGACTTTTGTCTTTTGATTTATCATTCTTAACTTATAAAACAACTTATAATGCTCAGAAAATAATTACTAACATTTTTCTAAGTCCACATATGAAGCAATGCCTAAAGCACTCATAAAAATAAATCAAACACTCATAATGATTTTAATTTAAATGTGAGTTTGCATGAAACTATATTTTCATTAAAAACAATAATTTAAATTTTGTTTGGAAAATTGCATAATGGTAGCTGTTGCTAATCATTTTTTTTAGCGTATCTTAATGGACTTTGTGTTGGAAAAATGATTTTGGATTATAATCATTTTGTTACCGTTGGAACACACCTTTAATTGCACAAATTGTCTTTCCATAATTTGCCAATGGCCAATATTTTGATTCAAGTGCACACAACAGCTAGATATTTCCTAAATGCATTTCATGCTCATTTTTATAAATAGGTGCCATTTCAAATATATTTCTATTCATTGGTAATTCTTTTTGAAAAAATATTATTTCTTCATAAACATCTTTTTAGTCTCTATAAATTCAATTAAGAATCAAAACTATTTAACACAACAACTTTCATGATCTCAATTGACATTTTCAATATCACTTGCACCTTCATTCAAGCGTTTGGAAAACTTTGCCCTCACTTTTTCATTCATAAAGAAAGTTTTTTGAGCACTAAATGCATATTGTTAAAGTGATATTGATTAAGATAAACAGACATACATTGTTATTCTTCAATTCTCTTCAGTGGCGGATATTCTCAAGAGCCCATGGTAGCCATGGCTCCCCCAGATTTAGTATAAATACTATATTAGGTATAAACTATAAGGCATTTCGCAAGTGTCGCAGTGGAAAGCGAAGGTGTTTTGCAACAAGAGGTTGTGGGTTTGATTCACTATATCTCCTTTTTCTGCATATATTTTTATTTTTATTGACAAAAAATGTCCTAGCCAAAAAATATCCTAGCAGAATTTGAACCATTGCTCTTAAGGTAGTATTAAGCCTTGCGAACCGTTGCACCATATAACAATTTATGCTTATTCTATGAAACAATTTATATATATATATATGATACAAATATTTGGCACCCCCAACATTTTTAGTCAAGATCCGCCATTGATTCCCTTATAAAAAGTTTCTCGCCATTGTTGGTGGGAATTATTGTTAAAGATAGTGGGGTGCTATCTTGTGATTGTTGTAAAAGGTTCTTTGATTCAGGGAGATTCAAAGTCCACCAAAAAGTGTTTGGTGTTTGTGTTGTAATCAAGAGAGAGTTTGTTTCTTGTGTTTATGTTAGAAAGATTGTTAGGGGGTCTTGGGGTGAGATTTCTTGTAACAAATATTCTAACATAGTAAATTCCTTCACGGGGTATGGAGGGAGTGGATGTACCTATAAGGAAACCACTATAATTTCCTTGTGTTCTTTCTCTTTCCCTTAATCTCTTTATTTTTCTGCATTTCCATTCAAACCTTCATTATAAACTTTCTGAAAAAAATATGAAGAACACTAAACTTAGAAAAATTATCCTAAAAACTTCAATAACCCAATTCACCCCTAAGTTATAATCTGAACTTACAACTTGCTTGTTGGACAAGCCTCAATGTCCTATGCGACCTTGGAGAAATGATCTAGTCCAGAGAAGTTATGTGGACATGTGGGGTAGGGATCGATATCAACAATGTTCTTAGGGAATCGTGCCTTTTCTTGGACCGTGTATTTGTTTCCTGCTGCAACGATGAGAATATTGTCCCACTCCATGATCTAGGTTTTGGTCCACTTCATCACCAAGAACATGTATACCCATTCACTAAATATTCCTCTGAACACTAAAAGTAGTACTGACAAGTTCTTTTGATCTTCCTCTTTCTTCTTCTTAAGGGCTCGAACATTGTCAGTTGTTGACTTATTCTTTGGAGGGGCGACTTATCGCGCTGCTTACGGTCTCTCTCTTTATCATTGGTGTATTTCCTAAACTACCTTTTGGAACCTGCACCACTTAGACTTATTATCCCCCATGCGATCACGATGCTTCATAGGGTACTCAGCTCCTTCCTCCCTAAACTCTGCGTTTATGCATTCCTGAAAGATACATTCCGGGGAGGAGTTGAGGGGAGTGTACCCCTGGTGTTTTTAACGGTATATTATGTTAGGTTTATCAAACCTATCACTGCCCCTCCCAGACTTATTGTCTGGAGGATTGTCGACCTCAAACATCTTCTCATACTTAATGTACCTTTCAGCCCAATCCATGAGATACTTAAAGTCTTTGGGTGGTTCAAGGTTGATGTTCTTAGCAAACTTAGTACCTAATTTTTTTTTATTAAAAGATAAATTTTCATTTTCCCTATTAAGTTGGATGACCTCTTTTTTGAACCTTTTATTATAGCCCTTTAGAGGCTCTACTTTGTTCTGACGTATAGTGGTTAGACTACCTACGGACTTTAGTTGTTTCCTTGAGGCCGTGAAATGAGACCTGAACCGCTTGTCCGATTTGGCCAAGATATCAATAAACCGAGGTTTGAGGGTCTTAAACCACGTCATAGCTCCTTCCGTCAAGGCTAAGACAAACAACTTACAGTTCACTAGACTGTGGGCATCACGAACCAACAACAATGTGTTCGCGGTCTCAATGTGGTCTTCAAGATCAAACGTCCCATCATAGGGCTTGGCGTTAAGTGGCTTATGAAGGGACTTTGGCACCGAATAGTCGTTGATTCGACGTGTGAATGCATTGGAACGAATCAATAATTACCAAAATCTCAAGTTAAAAACTAAATTGATACTCGTGGTTTAATCCATAACTAAGCAATAGTCGGATATTTTTGAAATTGTGGTAGATGTAGAAATGTTTTTGATGTTGGTCATCAATGGCGCAAATGAGAAAGGATCCAAAAACTCGGACGAACACCCATAAAAAAATTTCGAAAATATATGATTCAAGATTAATATATATGATTCATTGGAATATAATACGCGAGAGACACATGACATTTTAAGTGAACACATATAAGCCTTTGGATTAAATGGAATCAATGGATGTGATTTGGTGTCAACGATCCTGACTCATATATATATATTTGATAGATAGAAAAAAACGACAAAAATAAAGGAACTAAACGAGGGATGAAAATCCTTCTACAATCATCAAACAATAACAACTTAAGAGAAAAAGGAAGGACCGTCCCAAAACTTTCGAAACATGTAAATAACAACACCACAACCCTTCTATCCTACCAACAACTATTCATGGAACAATAACCAGCATCTCAACCCAAAAGATAACCTTCCAGCAACTAAACTTGGTATTATCTCAATAGACACTCTCTCAGGTTCCAATACCATTCGTAACACAAGAAAGTAGGGATATTAATCCTAACCAAACTTCAATGCCAAGTTAACACCTTGATTTCGTCCACTATCTCATCCACCTCCTTCACCTCATTCTGAAAAAACTTGATGGTTTCTGGCCCAAATGACCCAAATCGGCCGCATGCCAAATGAGCCTAAAACCATTCTTCAGCCTCTTCTTACCCGCCTCCCCACTCTAACATTCCCAATGAATGAATATGCTAGCATAATGAAACTCATCCACAAACACTCAAAGCTAATCCTTTCGGGGGAAGAATATTCCTACTATGTAGGTTAGTTCTAGCTGATATACGATCCAAGAGAACTTTCCAACTCAAAGTCACCACTTTTAAGGGAGTCGGGTTCTTCCAAATGTTTTCGAAAAATTATACTTTTAAAAAATTATTATATTTTTTATATTATATATATGCCAAATATTGCCCCCACACCTTAAAATCCCTAGCTACACTACTGTCTTCTTTTACCTTTATTTAGAAACATAGGGGAATAAAAGTAACTATTGTAGTGATAAAATAGCTTAAATATCATAAATGTAGGTCAGTTCAACTGGTAAAGAGTTGATTTTTTCCCCAAGAGCGTGACAACATCTTTGGTGAGTGATCTGTAAGTATCTCTATAAACATTATTTAAATCATTAGACCCGCCATGATCCTAACGAACTCTCAGGACTCAACAATGAAGGTTGACTTAGTTAATAAGGAGTTGACTCTCCCTCAAACATACTCTAATATATATTGAGGTTTGCCACTTTGCCCTGACCCTAAATGAGCTTCCAAACCCAACTCACTTAAACTTTTTTCGTAAACAAAAAACACACTCCAATACAAAGGAACATTGCAGTAGCTCACTTCTTGGCATCTATAACACAACGAAGTTCCTTCCCTTGATTTTGAATCAATAATAACTAGTTGGACTGTTGAAGGGCTAAAGATTGTGATATATATTTAGAAAATTGCTCTTCTCCCATACAAAATTGCTCACTCCCACGTGAACTGAACAAAATACCGTCAGCGTGAGTTAATGCACGTTCGGTATACCCCCACGCGAGTTAACTCACACTGGGCGTGAGTTAACTCACGCCGAACCTCCGTGTGAGTTAACTCACGCTTGAAATTGCTTCTCAAGTTTGAGATATATCTTGGAATTAAAGTGAGTTGATGATATGTATATAACTATGACCGGACATTATCAATGGATTATTTTAATACCACTGTACTAAATCAATTTGATATTGTATATATTGATTAGATCAACGCTAAGTGTTCTTATTAAATTTTGGAAATTTATACCTCCTAGCATAGAAAAATAAAATTAAGATACTGTAATTTGTTTTGGATAAACCAATGTATTATCTTGCACCAAAAAAAAATAAAAACCAATGTATCAACACATATGCAGATACTAAATATTCGAGATAGCCAATATAACAATATTGAGAAGTAATTTCACAAACCAAACACTATGAGCCAAATAGAGGTTGAATTGATCGAAGCTATAGATGGAAGTAGGACACCTGGTTTGTGAAATGTTGCAAGGTAGCCACGTAGTTATATAAGATGATGACTACTCACTTTGATTTTCAATGCATATCCGTTTAATAGTTATATACATATCATCAACTCACTTTAATTCCAAGATACATCTCAAAATTGAGAAGCAATTTCAAGTGTGAGTTAACTCACACGGAGGTTCGGCGTGAGTTAACTTTCGTGAGAATATACTGAACGTGAGTTAGCTCACGTTGAAGGTATTTTGGTCAGTTCACGTGAGAGTGAACAATTTTGTATGGTAGAAGAGCAATTTTCATATATTTATTCAATACATAATTTATTTGTGGAAAAATCAGGTCCAGAAAAACTAATCTCTTTATTTTTCAATATTGAGGAGACAGGTAGAAAAAATTGAGTTTTTTTTTGTCCCTAAAGAAAACTTGTTAATTTGAGTCACAATATGTAAACCAGAAGTCGTTTTCCTCCTAGACGGTAGAGTTTAATGGCAAATTGAACATACATAATAGATAGACGTCTTTATATTGTCAAAGTGGCCTTTTCACCATAATTAAAATATGTAAAGATTAGAGTGTTGCAAATTTTGAGACATAAATGAAGTAGCATATAATATTATGCCGAATTCCATTGACATTTTGTGAAAAATGAATATTTTTTTATGTTTACATAGTTTTCTTATCCTTTGATGCAATGGATAGAATTTCATAAAATTTAAAGCTAACCATTTTATGTGCTCCATACTTGTTCAATTGTTGCAGATAAAAAACTTTAATTTGTTGTTAAATTTTAAGTTGGGTCGTTTGATGTTGAGTTTGTTATACGAGACACGACGTGATGTTATTTAGAGTTTGAATTTTTGTATTATTTTGTCATATATATTTAGACAAGTATAAACTTCTCATCCATGGAAATTTATTAAATAAACAAAAAAAAATCTACCGTATGCTGTATTAAACATTATCCATGAGAAAGGGGAAGAAGTTTTGTGTAAAAGGAAAAATAAAAAGTAACTTTAAAGGGTTGTTCTAACCGTATATGATAAGTCTTAAATTCAGATGTTTTAAGTTCAAGTCTCGTTAGTTTTCACTTAAAGAAGGTAAATATAAATTTTTTTTCTGAGTGTTCTTCCCATCTTGAAAACACTATCTTTTCATCCTTAATTCTTTTTTAATGAAAAAAGGGCCTGCAAGTTGTTGGGGATGTAAGTAGGTGAATGTTGGAAACAAACCCAACCCAACAAATGACACGAATTGGCGTGTTATTGCAGGCCGAAAACACTGAAAGGTCCAGTATCTGACTTCCCAAACTGGCCTTTTATTTTCCTCCCTACCCAATCCTAACTAAGTCACTTGTGATGACTGAAGGTCTAACATCCCAAACCCACGTTCTGATCATTCTTGTGTTTTGAAACAAAAAAAAAACGGAGAGAAATAAGCATTGATATTGTTTTTTAATTCAAAGAATTCGTTCAAGTTGCAAGAGACTTGGAATCTTTAAAGAAGTAGTTAGGGGTTTGATTTCAAGCTTTGTATATAAAGAAAATTCGGTTAGGAGATGAGAGCTTACCTTATGTGCTCCACAGATTCCCTAACCAATATTAGTATTTGCTAAACGGGGGTGGAAACTTTTAAATATGAAGAAGTCTTTAAATTCAATTAGAAACTTTCACAATATGTGAACTAGACAATTATTAATTATTATATGTTTAAGCTATGCAAATGAACAAAAAAAAGTTTAATGTACGGAGATAGATTTTTTGAGAGGAATGTACCAAGATAGATGAACTTGCAAGTTGCAAGTGCGATGATTGTAAACACGAAATTGGTTATAATTAAACGTATATTAAATTTACAAAATCAAGATAATGTATATTTATTCTCTGGTGGATCAGGAGATGAGGTGTACCTTATGGCTTTGTTTTAGAGTCTGGTGGGCCGATCGCTTTTGATTCGAGATCGGGAGTCAGTCCTCGACTCTAGTTTGTTTTTGGGATATTTATGGTGTTTTCTCTAGTGGACCGGAGGATGAGAGGTGGTGGAACCTGAAGGAGCATATGAATAGGACTTTTTGGGGTGTCAAATTGGGCTCAATTATGGTGATGAGAAGATGATGGTCATGGTGGTTTTTGGAGGTTTTTTTGGGGTGAGTAGCAGACGATGGATGTTTATGGATTTCGTTTTTAGTGGTCGTTCTCGATGGAGTTTGGTTTGGGTGATGAATTTGGGTTTGGTGGTTGTTTTCTTATGGGGGTTGAACGTAGGTTTTGGTTAGGTGGGGTGTGTTTTTGGTGTTTTTTATGGTGTTCCTTTTTTGTGTTCCGCTTATATATGACGCCTTATTTTGTAGTTTTTGGATTGTCGGCCTTTGTTCGTCTTGTGTACAGACTAGACTTTTAATAAATTTTTCCGTTTCAAAAAAAAAAGAAAAAATAATGTATATTTTAACAAAAATAAAAATGATATTCGTTCTGAATTTGACGAAAGCCCCGTCAAATCCAACAAATGAATGAGTTTGTCTCAAGATAGCAAGTTACCACATACTATGTTATGAAGATGCCCTAGACCACATTCAAATAAGTCTGAAGACACAATCAGTACTATGTGATAGATATCATATCATGATTTGTCAACAAATGTCTCTGATGACAAGTATCTAATTAGGGTTTCTATTTGAAAAACACCTCTTAATGAGAAACGAAATCAAAGCGAAGGATGTGGCACAAACATTAAAAGTTTAATGAACTAACACCCATTTGAAAACTCTAGTTTCTTTCCTTTAAAAGCTAACTCATAACTTAGGTCAAGAGACATATTCTCAAAATCCTAAAACCTGCAGGTACACCACTCTCTATATGGAGCAGTCGTTGTCCTCAGCCACTCATTCGTCCCTTAAACGGTTGATCAACGTTACTCGATCATTTTTTTTTTAATAAAATAAAATAAAATATAAAATATTATCATTTTTATTTTTTATATCGTCACTTGGCGCTGCATATGCGCATAATGTAACACCAAGCCGCAATTTGGCATGCTAATGATGCACCCACAATACCTTGTGAAATATGAATTGTGACTGATTACAAATTACAAATAAAAGTAGCCCTTTGGCTGCATAAAGCCATAAACTATACATGAAGTCGGTACAGTTTATAGTCCAAGTTTAAAGCAGATTTTATTCTTAACTTTAAGTCTAAACCGTTCGATCAAAATGCAGCAACTTTGTAACTGCCTAAAGTTTCAACTTGCATGCAAACCGGATCCCTTATTTATATGTATACTAACTATAACCTATACACATGACCATGGTGTTGACAAATATAATAAAAAAAAATTATGCACCTCAAACATCAAGAAGATTCTATTAAATTATAAGTCCTTGTGTCTGCCATAATTTCCTTTTATTCTCCATGCTTTTCTGTTGCGAATTCGATGAGTAATGGAGAATAAAGAAATTAAGACTTTCAAATATTGGTTAGGAAATTGCTAAATGAAGAGAATATAAGAGATAAAACTCATTTTAATTATGGCTTTAAATGGTGATGTCTTAAATCAAATTATCCAGTTGTGTTGCTTGGCCTAAATCTTTTACTAAGCTGTTGTGATCATAATAATCATCTTAAATATAGTTACATTCAGTATTATTACTTTTATAGTTACATTCAGTATTATGTTATCAAACTGCATCAAAAAGCAACAAAAACAAAAGATGGACTGCAATAAAAATGACAAATCAAAATAAAAATATAAACAAAAGCATGCACCAAGAAAGAAAAAAAAAATCGTTATGTGGTAATTAAATGAAAAAATAATAATGAAAATGAACTGTAATAATGAAAAGAAACTGCTATCAAAAAAGGAATTGCAATGGCGTTACTGGCTTTTAAAAAAATGTCATTTTCATGTGCTACCTGATTCAATTCCTTGCAGACTTTTTTTTTCTTCATAAAAATTAATTAGGTCCGTCAAAAAGGGCGGGGTTACGATTATTAGGTTCAATTGCATGATGGTGAGAGAGATGAAAGTGAGTGAGAAATGATTTAGGGATTGTGAGATTGAAAGAAAGAGGACCCGAGATTTGTGTTGAATACATAACATTGAAGCAATTACATGTCATAAAAAACATTAGTACCTTGGTGGTAAGAGTTATGAATTGGAAGTATGTGGTACCTAGTTCAATCCCCACCAAAAGTTGAAATTATATAGATAATAATTACTTTTCTTTTAAGGGAGATAATAATTACATGTGGAATCCATTTTGAATTGTTATTGATTGTCTATCATTAAGCAAAAAATATGTGAATTTCATAAAAGTGGTGTGCTATATATTTTGGAGTCAACTTTTATTTTGGGTGACAAAAACAAAATGATATTCATTCATGCAAAATGATAGTACATTAAGTACAATCACATATTCAACATCTCTGAAAACATAAACGATGAATTTGCAAAAACAAACTCACAACACTCAAGTTAATAGCATACAACGACAAAATGCCTACAAATATATGATGAAATCAAAGTGATCAGAATAATCATGCCTCCAGAATGAAGCTCGAATACTCCAAAATGGAGACGTACCCGTATCGGATACGTATCAGATACCGTTACTCCACAGATACTCGCAGATACGTACCCACAAAGTATCATAATTAATTATTTTAATTTAAAAAAATATTTGATCGGATACTTATAGGATACTCCATAGATACATAAGGATATTTTTAAGATATTTTAAAGATACGTATCCTATAAAAGATGAAGAGTAAAAATGTGAGACAACGTTGTGAAAATTCTGTGGAAATGTATATGATTCAATTTTATAAGAAAACTTAACTTTTTTTATTTTGATCACATGTATTATTTTTTTAAAATTGTGACTTTTATAATAATATAATAATGAAGAGCAATCAATGCTGATTTTCTTCAAGTATTTTACGTGCATATAAGTTTTAGTATAAAAATTTTGTTAACGTATCTTAGCCGTATCGTATCCTAAATTTAAAACATTCCGCGTATCCGCGTACCCGTATCATATCGTACCCGCACCCGTATCACGTATCCGGGCTTATTGTCCAGATCTACAACGTTGACGTTCAAGTCATTGATTGAATCTGTAATGGTTTGAAGTTCATTTTACAATAGGAATCAAACAAATACCGCAACAAGACGATAAATCAAACAACATTGTACAAGATGACGAACACCACAACATCACTCTTAAATGACGAAATCACAAATAAACACAAAATAATAAACTTGATTTATGTGAAAAACACTTATTTAGTTTAGATTTAAAAAGGGAGAAAAATTCGCATGGGCGATTTTAGGCCAAAAAATTACTCAAAACCGTCTACTATGGTGAGTTGAGGAGAAATGAAATTTAAAGAGAATGTAAAGTTTATATCTCTAAAGAAAACAAGGGCCGGCTGCTAAGTATAGTAGTTCATTTGACATTCATAAGTGGAGTCAACTTAAACCAACTCAAAGTGGGTGAACCATTGAGGAGTTCTAAGTTCTCTACATGAGTTAATTAATTAATGGTTAAACGAGTTTCTACATATTTAATTCACACAACTAGGCAATAGAGACTCAGGAATATGCACTTAAATTGACATGTCCCTTACTCATAATTAAAAATATCCTGTTCGCATATTGGATTCTAGATTAGTTATTTTAAGGTTAAACTAGGTTCTACAATTGTTATATTCAAGTTGTAAACGAGTCTTTTAAATATACTAACATTACCAGTAATTAATACGAATATATGGCCGATGCAAAAATAGAACAACGCACTACACTTGTGGGGTCGTTAGGAATCAAAGAAAGTGACTCAAAATTCAAGAAACGACCCTTCAATAAAGTATAGTACTGCATATGAATGTGCCTTACTTGTTTCTTTAAGTTATTCATTATTATAGTAAATCATAGTATGGAATAGAAATTTTGCACGGGTAGAGCCTTTTGGGGTTATCATCATTAATCATGAATTACAGTTTAATGATGGGTATTGACTCTATAATTGCTCATATAGGTCTATAGCAGTATGACATGACTGGTTTTCAATTCAGCCGCATTGTTAGTATTTTTTTTATGATATGGTCGTGATTTCTGTAAATACATTGCATATTATTGTAATTAAACTATAGGAGAAGTAAACATCACAAGTTATAGTCGAAATGACCATAATGCTTTTTGATTTGGTGGATGTGGATGTGAACAAGTGAAAAGACCGGCTAGAAATGATTGCAATAATATGCTCATCACACGGTAAATTATTGCAAACATAATTGTTGGGTGACATTTCACAAGGAAAATGATTGCCTTTTCCACCATAGAAAAGTTTTTTTTTTTACCGTTAAATTAAAGAGGAGCACAAATGTTATCATGGTTTGTTCACACTATATATTTTTCCCTCATCATTTTCAACTTCATGAGAATGCAAATCTGCAATTCACCACCACCAAGAGACTACAATCCATATCCATCTTCATCGAGTTGTTCTTAAAAAACCCAAAAAATTAAATCAAAGAACAATTCAAAAACAATCTTCATGTAATTAAAGAAACACGCTCCAATTTCTTCAACATCACTATCCTCTCTTATGTTCACCTTCTCTCCCGTTTCAAAACCCATTTTTCCTTTATTGATCTCAAATTTCTACGATGATCTTGATTTTTATTCTTGACTTTTGTAAATGGGATTTGGGTATTGAGAACCAATTTAAAATGGTTCAAAAAAATCTAATTAGAAAAAAAGCATAAAAAACAATTATTAATAACCAAATCTAATGGTTCTTGATGAGGAAGAAGAGAATGAGTGTTCTTGATGATTCAACTCAAGCAAATGTATGTAGTTATACAGTGTATGATTTGGTAAAGAACCTGTAATTGCAAATTGTGATTTAAGATTCATAAACACAAACAAAAACCAACGTTCAATTTATAGAAAAAATAGTGACCCATTTGGCACTCAATATTGAAGTAACAAATATAGAAAGAGAGAAGACAAAATACTGGGAGAAGTTTGTGAAGATTTGTGTGATTTAATTTGTTGGAATGGTAGCCATGATTGGTGTGATCTTGCAAAGGCTGGTGGTGGGTGAGTGATAAAGGTGAGATAAAAAAATATGGTACATAGAAGTCTATGATAAAGTTATGTTCCTTACTTAATCTAAGGGTCAAAAAAACTTTCTCATGATGGGAAATGATTGGCCTTTCCCATGTGAAATGCCACCTAATTGTTGATAACTTTCTTAAAAATAATAATAATTGTTAACAACTACATCTTCCGGTCACTATATATTTTAGATTAATTTAATTAATGATGTATGTTGAATCATTTTGAAATTTGAGATACTTAAAGATTGTCTTGGAAACACTCGTTAGCAACACCTTTTATGAATTTTTATCACTATGAGATGTTTATGGTAGATATTTACAAATCTTCATCTTACGAGTGGTATTAGAGGATACTTCATCTCACTTCACTCCTTCACCCTCAGAGTTTCAACCGGCTACAACAAGTCATCTAAAGAGCTCAACGACTTAATCCAATCCTCCAATGCTAGCTGAATTGATATTTTAGTTGGTTAGGAGCTAGATATAGTCGGAAACTTGCTATGCAAGTTACTCAATTTACACTGACTTGAATATATAGCAATGTTATAACTACTTTACACTTTAGGTCATTCAATCAATCTGAGTTTTTATCGGTAACATCCCGCTTAAGACTTAGTTATTTATCAGGTCGGGACGAAGTATCAGAGATATTTAAGGAAAAGGCATTTTAGTAAAATTGAGGGCTGAGGCTATATAAAGCCAACCAACCCCAATTTTCTCATTATTCTCATCTCATTCTCTCTCTAGAATTTTTCTTCTCCACTTCTCTCTACTCCCTCCCACGATTTCCTCCCCTTACCATTTCAATCTTCATCTAATCATCATCCCTTTTGGTCTAGCCCACTTGCAAGCACAAATCTTGTGATTCTTGAGCCAATTGAAGCTAAGGAAACAAGGAAGGAAATAGGGATTTGAAGCTAGGGCTTGAGTAGAAGCTTGTCAAGAATCAATCAAGTTGTTCAGGTGAGTTCCTTAGATTAGATCCCACCTTGGGTAAGTTTTGGGTGAAAATCCTTTATTTTGAGAAGTTTGACATTTTGTGCCCCAACCCTTAATGCATGCTAAATCCTTGTTTATCCATGAATTAAATCATCAATTTGCAGTAGAAAATCATTTCTAAAGTTGTTGGGAAGCTTGGGTAAGTTTGGATAAGTTAAAATGGTGAAAAATCACGTTTTGAGCATTTTCTATATTGTAAGGTTCGCTACAACGAGCTGGAGCTCGATGCAGCGAGCACAATGTTTTTAGCTTCTGGACCAACTCGCCATGGCGAGATATAGCTCGCTGGGTGAGTTATGATAGCTCCCTCCTGAGTTGTTGAGCTTCATACAGCGAGCTGTGCGCGCGTTAGGCGAGGCATTTTGCAACCGTTTTATATGAAAACCCTAATTTCTAAGAAATACCATTTTGACATATCTGAAAGGCCTTCAACAGATAAAAGTACAGGGGAACAAGGATTAAGCAATGCATTAGAGGTACGAGAACAAAGGTTAGATGAGCAAGGAAGTTATTACAATTGAGATAATAAACCCCTTAAGTACGACATATGACAACAATATGTCTAGAACCTAATAGGTTAGCAAGAGTAAGAATGTAATATGATAAGCGTACGAAAGTACAAGGAATGTATTTCAACATTCATAGTTCAGAAAGTTCAGATAAGACTAAGCTAAGTTGTGCCTCTTATTGTCCCACTAGTTGGTACTTTGAGAGTCGCGTTCAAGTTAAGAAATTAATTAAAAGTTAAGTTGTGTCTCCGATGTTCTCGCTAGTTAGAGCATGGGGGTTCCAGATACAGCTGGAACAGTGTAGTTACCATCCACGAGGATAGCTGCACAAAAGCAAGAGGAGTCCGATGACTAGCCTCAGATAGGTGTTTTCACTGGTAGCAGAGGGATGTACTCCGGGGTTACTCCACTCGGATGCATTCCGTAAAATGAACCCAGATAATAACTGTTTGTTACATGCTAACTCTCTAACTTAATAATAACAGAAAGATGATTATAATACAATGAGACTATGTTAGTTATCAATAGTAATATAGTTTTCCCCGATTACTTAGTAAAGAAAACAAGAACTTGTATAAACCCAAAATGGAATGAGATTAGAATATAGCAATCGTAGAATTCCCCGAGGTTGCCATACAACCTAGGATATGGAGCTCACTGAGACATTATGTCTCATCCCAATCCATTTGATTCAGTTTCAGGTAAGCAAGCGGTTCGTGATGAAGTTATCAGGAAGAAGCTGAGTAGAGTTCAAATGCTCGTCATGTACCAGTTCAGGATTTTGTCATTATTTATGTATACATGTAGACGTTAGTGGTACTTTATCAGTTGTACGAAACGAGCAGATTTGTATTCATTTAGTAATATCTTATTAGTATTGAAAATTTTAATGTATCCAGTATCAAGTTTTAATACGCATGATAAATATTCTAGATAAATTTAGTATGTGTGTTACAATTGGTATCAGAGCAGGTCTATTTAGATCGTGCCTTGGGTCATTAAAAAATTCAATAGACGTATTGGGACCATTGGGTTCCGGATGTTGTTCTAAATGTCACATCTAGTTGAGTCTGATCAACTTAATCTAGTATATGATCGTTATGACAAATATCTGAGAGCTGAATGGGACCGTGGAGGAATGACGCGTATGAAGAGCGAAGATTAAGGTGTTAGATTTTTAAGAAGGAAATTGGCGAAGAAGTATTCAGTTCCAAATGGTGGCCATTGAACCGTAAAGTAACGGAGCCTGTTGATGGCAAAGTTTCAGGAATATTGGAGATATGTAAGAACAATGCGGAGTATCTCAACATCATTGGACGCGTCGTTGGGCGATGCCTTGTCTGTGGAAAACATAAGAAGTAAGAAATTATGGAATCTTCTAAGGAATGAGTTGGAATCTTAACGGGAACCGTAGTTGAGAGGTGGAAGTGAGGTGTAGACTAAAGTAATAATTTCGGGTACAAAGTTAAAGAGTTGCAGTACCAGACCGAGAAGCTCGGAATGAAGAATTATCGGCCGATTATCAGAACCTTTAGACTCCCAGCGAAGATAGAGTATGTAAGAATCGAAGGACTCACACACTTGAACCGGACGAGATTTTAATATCCAAACAGTTAAGAGATTAATTATGGATTAAGCGAATTATTTGGACAGATGAAGCTAACCCCTCAAATGTGGTCATTGAGCGTGAGGCACAAGTAAGTTAAACCCTGTCAGATCAGCCACATCTCCCGAACCTTAAGCGCCAGATTTGTGAATTAAGAAGAGAAGATGGTATGCAACCTAAGAACCAAGATGGATGAGTAAGTAGTAGTGATAAGACCTGTTTCATATCGAAGCGTGATTCAGATGTGTCCTTATTGGCAAGAAGATTGGAAAAGAAGATAAGCTTAACTGGAGCTTTTCAAAATGAAAAGTGGATCAGACTACCTTCCTTTAACATGGGTCATTGAGATGTTGTTGTATGAGAAACGCAACCCTAGAAACAAGTGAATGAGACCCCAGAAATGGCAAGAGACGAGACACAAATTTTTTCCAACAAAATCGGGAAATGGAGATTGAATAATAAGTTGTTGGAATTTAGTGAACTGATGGATGAACAATATCAAACTTCTTTGATTGGATGTAAACGGCAAGTTTAAGATAACGCAAGACTATAGTAGACCAGTATTTTGAGGATTAATCGGAATTTTAGCCGAGAATTATTTTGAGGCTTTATCATTAGGGAGATCGTCGCTAGTACACAAGTTAAGGTTGTGGTTAATGTTAAGGAGTTTTATGGCTTCAATTGATGGGTCTCCTTACGCAATTATTCTAGAAAACCGAAAGCGATCACCTTGTTTTGGCATGTTTTAGAAGGTGGTAGAATGTATATACCTTGGATTGTTCAAAACCATTTGAAGAAGACAATAGTCGAAAAAAAAAACCTATGGAAATTTCTTAGTATAAAGGGAGAATTGTTCAGATAATAAGATCAGATTTCGAATAGTGAATGGAATAATGAGATACTCAGAGGAAGCGACTATCTGATGGAGTCGAGAGAGAGTAGAACACATAAAGAAGTGTACCACCTACTGAAGAAATTGAATAGGTGATGTTAAAGTGCTGAGGTTTAAGATCATTTAGTCGGGTACTTGAAGAGACCTAACCTATAATTGGGCTTACAAGAGAGCCGGTAAAAGTTTGAGTCTATTCTAGATGGATTGTTCTCGGAGGAACTTGAAGAGTAACCTAAAGGACATGATATAGTTATGGAAATCGAAGTTGTCTCGGAAGAGATTATGAGTATGGAATCCTTACGAATAAGAATAAAATGAATGGGAACGAGTCTCGAGCCATCAGTGGGTTTCAGTATGTGAAAGATGTGAATCTGGAAGAGTAATCAAGAAATCAATTCGCGAGAACAAGTATATTGTTTACGTCTAAAGGAAAACACAAAGTCAGGAGATGACCAGTCAGTAAGGTAAGTATTGTTTCGAAGCATTACACAGTATGAAGTTAACCCTTGTTATTAGTATGTGAGCTTTGAAGGACGATTACAAACACTTGGGTAAACAGGTAGTCTAAGCCACAAGTGAAGCAACGAACCGTAAGATGGTTATGCTATGGTAACTACAAAATTCTAAAGGAGTAAGAGTGGTCAAGAGATTTTATATGATAATAGTGGTGTATTACTCCTATCCCAAAGCGAGTTGTTAGAATTAGAGTTGCGCAGCGGAGAATTAATCAAGAATGAAGTAACAAACAACTCGAAGCTGAAGCTTTGGGAACAAGAATGCTTGTGAAGTCCTTGCCATATGAATTGCAGGAAAGTTATTCAATGCTCAGTTCTCATAACACAGAATAACAATAAGCAGTGACGACTTAAATACACCATAAGTTCTAACGAGAAATCTTAAAAGTTAAGCTGGGGGATACTTCAAACCTCGAAACTCATGAGTAATGGAATATCGAAGTAGTTTAAGAGTATGTGGTAAGAATATGGAAGATGTGTTCATAACATGTTAAGTCTAAAGCGATTGAAGTCACCGCTAGTACGGTAATCTAGCTATTCAACTCAGTAACTTCAAGGGGGCTTGAAGAGTAAGTTTAGCCAAAAGAGAATTATGCATGAGGCAACAACAATAAAGGTTGCACTTGCAAGATGATATTTTTGGACTTGAAGCATCGATCAGGAACGACAAATGTAGTGGCATATGAGTTTATTTCACATTGTACCCACGTTATGTAAACATGTCTCATGTACCAGATTATGTTTAGTATTATGTACTCGTCAGTCAGTACTCATACTACTCAGACAGTTGTGTATCATATTTTTTCAGTTATGTGACATGTATCGCTAACCGTTGTATGCGGTCATTAATGTTTAAGTGAGAAGGTACTAATCAGATCAGGGTTTTTGATACCGAACACGTTTTAGCTGAAGAGTTCGGAAATTTTGAACTCGATGTTCACAAGTAGGGGAGAAAGAACTTTGTTGCGCAGATTAGAAATCACTCGTAGTCTACAGTAAGGGGCTACACAAGTTCAGGTTACGAATAAAGGAATAAGAGATTGATGGGATTAAGTGTACCACTATAGTAGCGGTCAGAACAGAGTTTCCTTTTCGAAAACAAGGTGTATCTTTTGAACGACATAAGCTAAGTTCTAGAAGAGATCCATGATGCCAGTTCTACTCACCCCGATACGACCATGAAGTATCTTGAATGATGCAAGATTGTCAGAATCCTAGTAAAGAAGAAGAATTCCTAAATCATTAAGATACGCGTTGTCGTCGACTAGTTAGGGCTGAGCGAGAGTAGCCTATAAGATTTCTCGAGCCCTTAAGAGTTCCGCAGTGAAAGGGGAACACAACGTTTACTCTTCAGATAAATAGGGCACCTTGGTTCCAGAGAGGAAGAAACATATACTAGGAATAATGCCTCCTGCTTGTATTTTGAATATGAGAGGAATTTGGAGTAGACCTTGCATTCGTATGAGTATACACAACATCAGTTGCCTTTCTAGTGTAGAACGATTTTTATACGAAGTATGATATAATTATATATGTAATACGCCGTCATACGAGGCGAAAGACAAAGATAAAAATGCATTGGAATTAGTTGTAGTGCAATAGACCTCTCGAATAGAAGAAATATTTGAGGAAGATGAGATTGACCCGAAGTCGTCAGGGTAAGATTATGCGGACAATGAAGGAAACTTATAAAATTCAGTAAGAGTATCCAAGACTTAATCACCTTAAGTTGGATTTGCAAGAAGTGTGTGAACAAGGGACATAGTCAAGTGAGTCGGTTATTTTGGTTCAGATAACCACATGTCCTACTATGTAAGAATTATGTAATGTACATCAACCCTTTCAGTTAAGGAAGAGATTGTCGGATATTTTTGACTTACAGAGTTGGAAACCATGGCCATGAACTAGTTTTAACCAGACAGCTTTAATCGAGGTGTTTGAATAATCTACATGTCAGACCCTAGAGTAGCATTGGAATCCCGATAAGCAAGTTGAATGGAAGAATCGGCTAGTAGAGAATATCTGGAAGTAACTAAGACGGAGGTATGAAGAATCTATTCGTACAAGATCTCAAGGGAATTCTCAATTTCGAGTACGAAATTTCTTTAAGGGGGGTAGAGTGTAGCATCCCGCTTAAGACAGAATTATTTATCAGGTCGGGACGAAGTATCATAGATATTTATGGAAAGGGCATTTTGGTAAAATTGCGGGTTGAGGCTATATAAAGCCAACCAACCCCAATTTTCTCATTATTCTCATCTCATTCTCTCCCTAGAATTTTTCTTCTGCACTTTTCTCTACTCTCTCCCACGATTTCCTCCCCTTACCATTTCAATCTTCATCTAATCATCATCCCTTTTGGTCTAGCCCACTTGCAAGCACAAATCTTATGATTCTTGAGCCAATTGAAGCTAAGGAAACAAGGAAGGAAAGAGGGATTTGAAGCTAGGGCTTGAGTAGAAGCTTGTCAAGAATCAATCAAGTTGTTCAGGTGAGTTCCTTAGATTAGATCCCACCTTGGGTAAGTTTTGGGTGAAAATCCTTTATTTTGAGAAGTATGACATATTGTGCCCTAACCCTTAATGCATGCTAAATCCTTGTTTATCCATGAATTAAATCATCAATTTGCAGTAGAAAATCATTCCTAAAGCTGTTGGGAAGCTTGGGTAAGTTTGGATAAGTTAAAATGGTGAAAAATCACGTTTTGAGCATTTTCTATACTGTCAGGCTCGCTACAGCGAGCTGAAGCTCGCTGCAGCGAGCACAATGTTTTTAGCTTATGGACCAACTCGCCATTGCGAGATATAGCTCGCTGGGCGAGTTATAACAGCTCCCTCCTGAGCTGTTGAGCTTCGTACATCGAGCTGTGCGCGCGTTAGGCGAGGCATTTTGCAACCGTTTTATATGAAAACCCTAATTTCTAAGAAATACCATTTTGACATATCCGAAAGGCCTTCAAAAGATAAAAGTACAGGGGAACAAGGATTAAGCAATGCACTAGAGGTACGAGAGCAAAGGTTAGATGAGCAGGGAAGTTATTACAATTGAGATAATAAACCCCTTAAGTACGACATATGACAACGATATGTTTAGAACCTAATATGTTAGCAAGAGTAAGAATGTAATATGATAAGCCTACGAAAGTACAAGGAATGTATTTCAACATTCAAAGTTCAGAAAGTTCAGATAAGACTAAGCTAAGTCGTGCCTCTTATTGTCCCACTAGTTGGTATTTTAAGAGTCGCGTTCAAGTTAAGAAATTAATTAAAAGTTAAGTTGTGTCTCCGATGTTCTCGCTAGTTGGAGCACGGGGGTTCCAGATACAGCTGGAACGGTGTAGTTACCATCCGCGAGGATAGCCGCACAAAAGCAAGAGGAGTCCGGTGACTAGCCTCAGATAGGAGTTTTCACCGGTAGCAAAGGGATGTACTCCGGGGTTACTCCACTCGGATGCATTCCGTAAAATGAACCCAGATAATAACTGTTTGTTACACGCTAACTCTCTAACTTAATAATAACATAAAGATGATTATAATACAATGAGACTATGTTAGTTATCAGATAGTGATCCTAGTTTCCCCCTTGATCACTAAGTTATCAGATAGTAATTTAGTTTTCCCCGATTACTCAGTAAAGCAAACAAGAACTTGTATAAATCCAAAATGGGTTGAGATTAGAATATGACAATCGTAGGTTTCCCCGAGGTTGCCACAAAGCCTAAGATAGTTGGAGCTCACTGAGACAATATGTCTCATCCCAATCCATTTGATTCCGTTTCAGGTAAGCAAGCGGTTCGTGATGAAGTTATCAGGAAGAAGTTGAGTGGAGTGCAAATGCTCTTCATGTACCAGTTCAAGATTTTGTCAGTATTTATGTATACATGTACACGTTAGTGGTACTTTATCAGTTGTACGAAACGAGCAGATTTGTATTCATTTAGTAGTATCTTATTGATATTGAAAATGTTAATGTATTCAGTATCAAGTTTTAATACACATGCTAAATATTCTAGATAAATTTAATATGAGTGTTACATTATCTCTCTTATCGATATCAATTTGATCTCATAATAGGAGCCTTGGAAAAGAAAAAAATAAACCTATGCCGAAAGCACCGACTATGTGTAAATTATGTATTGCTCACGAAATATGGTTAAATTCCTATTTTATTTTATCAGAAAGTATTCATATAAGTCTGTGCACACGTGTAGTTATGATGCAAAGGGGGAGACCCATAAAAAGAGAGAAATCAAGCGGGGTCGGGGGCATTGGAATGTTATTTTTTAGGAGAAGCAATGTTCTAAAATATGATATGATATGATGATATATACTAGTATATTTCAAGCCCCCAACTAAGTTAATGATTAATGATTACTCTACTATTTTTTTTGACAAAAACAAAACGATATTCATTCATTCAAATTGATAGAGTACATCAGATACAATAATATGTTCAACATCGCTAAAAACATAAAAATGTGAACCTGCGAACAAACTCACAACACTCAAGTTAATAGCATACAACAACAAAATGCCTACAAATAATATGATAAATTCCAAGTCACCGAAATACTCATGCTTCCGGACTGCAACGTCGACGCCTAAATCATTGATTGAATTTGTAATTGACTGAAGTCGATCTTTCAATAGGAACCAAACGAACACAGCACAAGACACGAATTCAAACGCCGCACAAAACGAAGAACAACACAACGCTGCACTCAGACGACGAAAATCACAAAAAACACAAAAGGAAAAACTTGACATATGTGAAAACCACTTATTTAGATTGAAAGAAAGTGAAAAAAGATGCAGAAGAGTGATTCTAGGTCAAAAAATGACCTAATACCACCCCTCCTCGATGAATGAAGGAGAAAGAAAACTTAGAGAGAAGGTAGAGTTTCTCTCGGTAAAAAATTTGGGCCGGCTATGAAGAGATGTCATGTGTATTTGACATTCGTTTAATTTTTTTATTGTATGTAGATATTACTCTGCTATGATGTGTTAGAATATTAATTACAATATTAACGAGTTGGTTTAATAGAAGGGGTTACACTTCTAAAATATGGCAAATCAATGCTTGTATTTTAGTTGGAAAATGCATTTATATTTAATGTCCGACTCATTTCAAATAGAATAATTACCCATTTCTTTAGTGGGGAAAATATGTGAAAAAACAAAAAAAAAAAATCAAAACAATTTGAGTAAGAATTGAATATGGAGTGAATAGCAAAATGCCCCCGACCCTGAAATACACATGAACCTTGAAATTTAAGAAAACTAAAATGGATGAAAATCCCCTAAAATCACATAAGAGGAAACGAAATTGGGGAAAAGGAGAAAAATAAAATTCGAGCTCAATTGTCTTTGAAAATGGGCATGAGAAAACTTTTCCGCCAAAATTAGTATCAATTCCAACAACTCGAATCACTGCAATCCTTTCACAATGACATTTCATAATATTAGGGTTCATACATTCACCCACGGAGGAATTTTTTTTGTTTATTTCAATTTCCAACGAGTTGTAGAACCAATACCACCAGCCATCATTTTCATGCGATCGGTTGTTAATTTTATAGAAAATATACGTTGAGCAAGAAAATGAAGTAAGGTTATAAGAGAATGAATATTATCGTTGGAAAAAAAAACCCAATTTTTTTAATGATTTTTAAAATAGATGCAAATATCTTCTATGACGTGACATGAAACAAAAAACGTGACATGAACATTAAGACGAGTTGATGCTGCCACATGGACAATTAACGTCTACATCTTGCTCATAGACAGAGAAAACTATTGGAGGATCGACATTGCCCAAACACACAACAATTTGCAGAGGATTTTTGCTAATTCCTCAAATTTAAGGGGGGCAAACGTCATGCCCCACAATTTTGGGAGGCATTTGGCTATTCACCCATTAAATATGTATTTTTACAAGCAAAATAGATTTGGATTTGGGAGGGGCGGACATCAATGCCTCATCTCAGACCTTTGGCTTCATCCTCGATTTTGAATATCAGTGAAAATCCAAACTCAAATTCACACCCTAATCGTGAGAAGAAGTACATGATAGCTTTTGTAGATTAGTACAGGAAAGCTTATGTACATGAATGCGATTGTGATCACGATTTGGTTTTTTTTTAAGACGAATTGTTATGTTGTCACAGGAAGGTGTTGATGATTTAATTTTTTTTTGTTGAGAAAAGGATGATTTAATTTGTACGGTGAAAGAAGACTATGAAAGTATAAATTAATATAATCCGATGATTTTCATTAGTTATAGAACAAGTTGGTGCTACAGATAATGTAAATTTTTCTCCTCACTAAAATTTATCAGAATGGTATCATGACTGATTCGTTAGAGTGTTTTTTTTTCACAGTTAGACTGATAAGTTTTATACTTGATGTTGATATTTTTTCTTGTTTTTTAAGCGTGATATTAATTCCCTTCAAAAAACAATGTGAGATTAATTAGTTGCTAAGTATAAAAAGAATATATGGACACTCGTTAGTGCTAGTTGCTAAGTTGTTGTTACTCAATCCCTAATGAGAGGCTACTTGTTTTTTTTTTAAGGAAGAGTGACTCACTTGCTTATAAATGATGCACTTGCTTAATTAATGAAAAACTATAAACTACATTTAATGAGTTTGATTGTAATTTTATTGCCAAATTAAACTTATTATTAAATGGTATATTTGGGTATTCACGTTTAACATCTCATATATTTGCTTATTCACAGTTAGCGTTAATATAAAGCGAAGTATATTGATTTGAGAGTGTAATACATAATATTAACTAACGATACAATCTTGTGTGGGGCGACTCAGATCAGGGTCGTAAAGCTCATTTGGTGAGATGGGATGTTTGTTGTCTTCCTAAGATGCATGGTGGTCTTGGTATCAAACGGCCTCATCATATGAACGAGGCATTCCTTATGAAGATGCTATGGAATCTTATCAAGCAACCAGATAAGCTCTGGTGTAGAGTTCTTTACAGTAAGTATGGTAGAAATAATGATCTTAATAACACTATTAGCTCCCAACCTTATGACTCTCCCCTGTGGAAAGCGATTGTAGGAGTTTGGGATGATTTTAAGCGTCATGTTATTTGGCAACTTGGGGATGGGAGAAGTACTAACTTTTGGCTCGATAAGTGGGTCTCGAGTAATACTTATCTATTCTCTTCTGCTAATCAATCATATGTGGATACTACTATTTCAGTTAGGGATGTTCTGAATACTTCTGGTGACTGGGACCTAAATTTTTTGATGGATAACTTGCCTATGGACATTGTTAACCAGATTTTAGCTCTCCCAACCCCTTCTGATTTTGATGGTCCAGATACTGTAGGATGGGGTGGAACTAACACTCTTCAGTTTACTGTCCAAACTGCTTACAATTTGCAGCAAGAGACCTCTTTGGTTGTGGGAGGTGATTGGAAGACCTTATGGAGCTGGAAGGGTCCCCATCGTATCGAAACATTTATTTGGTTGGCAGCTCATGGAAGGATCCTTACCAATTATCGTCGTAGCAAGTGAGGGGTTGGTATCTCCCCTACTTGTCCTTGTTGTGCGAGAGAGGATGAAACAGTCATTCATGTCCTTCGTGATTGTGTGCACGCCACTCAGGTATGGCTCAAACTTGTTCTGTCTAATTATATAACTAATTACTTCTCTTTTGATTGCAGGGATTGGATTTTTAACAACCTTAACAAAAAAGGGATTGGAGATAATCCTGCTACTTGGTAGACTACTTTCATGACATCATGCTGGTATTTGTGGAATTGGCGAAACAAACCTATTTTTGAAATAGGATTTCAAAGACCAAGCAATCCAACATCTGTAATTCAAAAGTTTACTAGTGAGATAGAAGACAATACAAAGTTGGTGCATAAAAGTCCTCATCAAAAGGAAACTATATACATCAGTTGGATGCGACCTCCGATTGGTTGGGTTAAGCTTAATTGTGATGGTGCTTGGAAGGGATCTGGTACTCTTGCAGGGTGTGGAGGGCTTCTTCGGGACTCTGATGGCAGATGAATCAAAGGCTACTTCAAGAAGATTGGAATGTGTGATGCTTTTCATGCTGAAATGTGGGTCATGTACCTAGGTTTGGACATGACATGGAGGGAGAACACCACTCATCTTATAGTGGAGAGTGACTCAAAGATCTTGATCGACATGATTACTGAAAATTGCAATTTTAGCGGAACGACTCCTACTTTGGTCAGGCGAATTCGAAAGCTTTTGAGTTTGAGTTGGACTGTCAAAATTACCCATACTTGGTGTGAAGGCAACAGAGGTGCAGATTGGCTTGCTAATTTCAGCATTTCGATGGATTTTCTAGATTTTCATATTTTGGAGACTCCCCCTAGTGAGTTTTAGAGTCTTTTGTTTGATGATATTTCCGAGGCTTGCATGCCTACGAACGTCAGTTTAATTCCTTAGTTTTCTTTCTCTTCGGGCTTTGCCCTCTTTTGTACCAAAAAAAAAAACTAACGATACAATCCTCTTTAACAAACATCATGTATAAAAAGATAAATTATAATTATTAATTAAAATGATCCTAATAACCACTTTATAGTTGTCCATGTGGAGATTCAAACCCGACACCTTGAGATTACAAGAAGATGAGACTATTACTACTCCCTTCGATCCAATTTACAAGAGACATTTGTGTCAACAAAAGTCGTATCTTGTCCACTTTTTTTAACCAAATACATCAACTATTGTTGACCAGAATATTTTTTATAAATAAGACCGCATGGAGTATTAAGCTAACCGTCCATCGAGAATTAAACGACACATAATAATGATTGTACTAAGATTTATGATGTATCACCTCTCACAAGTCACAAACAACACATTAAGCACCTCCCTCACGTTACTAAGTTCCATCGATCTCTTCTGTATCTGTTAACAAGAATTACTCTTTGTAGGGAAGCATGCTTCAAGAAAATTATGAAGGTGAGAAAAACACAAGAAGGGGGGGTTGAATTGTGTTGGCCTTTTTCTTTCTCAAAAACTTAGAGTTAGTTCAGCTTCTGATGGAGGTCAGAATCTGAAACTAAATTCAGAGTTATGATGCAGCGGATAGAAAGTAAAAGAGAGAGAGAGAAAGAGAGGACACAAGCAATTATCCTGGTTCCTTCCACAACCCGGAAGTAGTTCAGTCCCCTTGTCACTTACAAGAGATTTTTCACTATAATCAATAGATTACAAATGCTCAAGCACAAAAGCAAGAGACTTCTCAATGCTTAAACACACAGTAAGAGACTTCTATTGCTCAAGCACACAATCAAGAGACTTCTAATTGCTCAAGCACAAAAGCAATAAACTTCTAATCAAATAGAGTTACAAATAAATATGTTTGAGTTGAACACTTGATATACTATCAGTGGTGTTCACAAAATACAACACAGTTTTCAGACTCTAGACTTAAGAAATTCTAAGATGAGAAAGTTTGAAAGAATTTCTAAGTTATTGATGAGTATAGAATTTGGCAGAGTATTGACACTTTTCAGAGTCTTGTAATTCTTGATTTTCTTCAAGTCTTCAGTCCTTTATATAGAGGAGTATAGAGACGTTGAGAAGATGCCAGATCATCAATAGAGTCGTTTGAATTGAAGCTTGATCCAACGTTGATTTGTTCCTTGATTTGGACTGCGTACCACGAAGAATAACGTTTGAATCCTTTCCTTAAAATGGATTGAATGTTTTGTCCAAGGAGACAAAGTTGCAGAGAACGTTCTGACTCTGAGGTTGTTGCAGAGGTCGTGGTCGTACTATGTCCTTTTGACAGTGACAGCAGTTGACTTCTGATTCTCCTTCAGACTTCAGACTCCAGTCTTCAGACTCCGAACTTCAGACTCCAGTCTTCAGATTTTGACTTGATACCCAAGCTTCAATATTTTCCTTTGCTCTTAACTTGATCTTTCAGAACCACTATTAGATACATGATTTAAATGTATGGTTCTGCACACTTAGAACAAGCATTAGCATATCCAATTTTCTTTTTAACACCTTGTTATCATCAAAACTCAAAAGGGACTTGTTCATACATTTTGTTCCAACAATCTCCCCCTTTTTCATGATGACAAACACAAGTATTAATAGAAAATTGTTGTTAACTTAATTAACAAGTTGACTTCAGCGTCTGAGGTTTGTAAGCTCCCCCTGAGTCTGATAATCCACAAGGTGAGGTATGTAAGCTCCCCTTGAGTCTTATCCAGGTTAATTAAATTCAATTTAAATCAAAAAGGTGAAAAATCACTCAGAATTATCTCACAGAAATATAATTAGAGGCTAAGAGATGAGAAGATGTTCTCCTATGTTAATTAATTTTCAAAAATTAACTTATTCTAACTTGGCTCAGAGCCTGAAATACTTGTAACTTACTCCCCCTTTTGTCATCAACAAAAAAAATGTAGAATTAAAACAAAAGAGAGTTCAGAAGTGAGATAAAACAAACAAAAAAAATTCAAAAATAAACAGCCAGACAAGTAATCAGAAGCAAATAAAAATATCATGGACAGATAAGCATTCAGAGTTTAATACAGATAAACATGATAATATTCAGGAAAAAAAAATGAAAACTATGTGTGCATCTAAGGTTGGGGTGGTTTCTGCAGAAGCTCTAAGATAACACTAATTCCAGTCTTCATCTCATCTTGACTAGCTAGAATGATGTCTTGCTTTGCACACAGCTCCTGAATCTTGTTTTCCAAAGCATCCTGTCTAGCTCTTTGTGCTACCAGCTCCACTTGAACTTGTTCAAACATGTGCTTCATGATAGGCTCATCAAAGTCCAGCTTCAAGTTGTCAGGATCTAGTGGTTGCTGAACAAACTTTCCCAAGAGTGAGTTCTGAAGACCAAACTTCAGAATCTCAGGAATTTCCATTAAATCAGCATTGTCAGCATTTACCACTCCTGAAGAAGTTCCACATTCAATCAGTCTTGAAGTATTCCTTCTGAGTTCCACAGCCTCCATCCTTTTGACTACTTCAGACAGCCATGTCTGAAGTGCCTCATACTGAGACATTACAGAGACAAATTGTAAAGTGTCCAGGGTATCGTTGACTAGGAATCTCAACTTATTCCACTTCTCCACATAGTTGACTTCATGAATGAGATGTTGTTTAGCAAGCACCAGCTCTTCTAAGCTTTTGAAGATATTGCTGCAAACCTCTTTTAAATTCAAATTTGATGAATGGTTTGGTGTTTGGGCAATATTTTGATAGCTGGGTGATGGGAGTGCAATTTGTTCAGGGTTAGGTGTTTGGGTTGATTCTTATACAATCTGATCAGAGGCTTCAGTATGAGGTTCTAAAACATTTATCAGGTTTGCATCAGAGGCAAGTTTAGGGTCTGATGTTGGAAGGTCAGATTCTGATGTAGGTAGGTCAAATTCTGATGCTCCACATAGGAGAAGAACATCATAGTCTTCAAGTTTGGCAAACTGAATTGGTTGAGCAATTATTGTTTCAGCTTCTGATACTGAGTCAGCATCAGCAGTGGTAATAGGTTGCGGTATGAGGAGTTGTGTCAGATGGGATAGTTGAGGTTGATTCAGTAGGAAACTCACCACCTAAGTGTTTTTCCAGTTCTTCTAAGGATGATGAGGAACTGGAACTGAAGGATGGTACAGTTAGGATGCAGGATTGAGGTATACCACCAGCATCACTCAGAATTCTGTTATTTATGATCCTGGTGACAAATGCTTCAGTTTGGGGTTGGTAAGTTCTCTCAAGATCTGGTATCTCACCAGGTAAGCAAGTTTGGAGAGATGGCATGTCTAAAGGTTGTTCAGGTGTGTTTGATGGTTGAGGTGAAGGTATGGTTTTAGGTGAGGTAGGAGGGGATGACTGATTAGCTGTCTCAATAGGATCAGAAAGAATGCGTGCTCTTTTCTTGTTGAGAGCAACTAAAAAGTCTTTGGACTTAAGTTCACTCATGAGGGAAGGTTCAGGATTGACTGAATCCTGTTGTGGCCAGTTTTTAGGGGGTGATGAAGGTTTGGATAAGGCTTTTTCTGGTTGAGTGGTTAGATCAAGAATATCATCAGAATTTAAATTTAAGTTGGTAAGTGTTGGTTATTTGAAGGTTGGCTAAATGTTTGCTAAAATCATATTGTACAAGCAAAGCGTCCTCAGATGTTAATTTGTGTCTTCAGAAGCTGGAAATTGGATTTCAGAAGGTTCAGAAGCTGAAAAATGGATTTACTGTTCATCAGAAGCAAAACTGGCCTTCAAACGCTGGTACTGTTCATCAGATGCAGAACAGGTCTTCAGACGCACTGTTCAGACGTTGACTTTTGTTGACCTGCAGAAGCTGCCTTCAGACGTTGACTTTGGTTGACCTTCAGAAGCTGCATTTCAGAAGCTGATTTTTCTGCGTATCTTTTGAAGATTTGTTGAAGATTTATCATGGCTGATGTTTCCAGAAGGCTGAATATTTCCTGTAAAGATCTTGCGTGCAGATTTGTTTATTTTATTGATGAATATATTTTCAAAGGAATCTTTGCAAAATATATCTCAGAAATATATTTGATTCTATGAGCTTCTAAACTATTTGATAATCATATCTTTAAGGATGATTGTGTTCAGAATTATGTAAGCTGCTGAAGACTATTTAAGGAGGACGTGCTGCCTTTGAAGACTTATTATCAAAAACCAGTGGATTGAGTCAAAATAGTTTTTATTATAAGAGTCTTTGAGTTTTTGTAAGCTTTAGGCTTTGATTGTACACCACTCATCTGAGTTGGTTTAGTTGTTTTGAGTTGTAATTCACTCTAAGCTTTTAAGTACGAGTGAAGTCTTTGATGTATTGAAGTGTAACTTCGTATTTGATAATTGTTTGAAGAGTTGTTAATCACTGGGTTGTGGTTACTTGATTGGGAAGTAAGTAGGGTTCTTATACCTAGGTGGTGTTCCTGGGTAGAAGTCTAGACTAGTGGAGATTAAGTGATAAGGCTGGGAACAGGGGTCTGTGTCTGAGTCTTTGAATTAATTCCTCTTAGTGGATTTCCTTCCTGGATTGGTATCCTCCAAACGTAGGTGTTGTTTATCACCGAACTGGGTTAACAAATACTTTGTGTTATTTACTTTCTGTCCTTTTTATTTCTGCTTCTGAACGTTTGATTTCATACTCTGTTTTACGTTTCTGGTACTCTGTTTTACGTTCTGATTCAGTACCTGCCAGAAGTTCAATTGGCATCAGAGCAGGCACCCTGCTTGTTATTGGGTGAGCTCCAGGGAAGGCTTTTCTGGCAAGAATGGACAAGGAAGGAGGATATGTTAACAGACCACCTCTATTGGATGGGACCAACTATGAATATTGGAAGTCTCGTATGAGTGCTTTCCTAAAATCCATAGACAGCAGAACTTGGAAAGCTGTGCTAAAAGGTTGGGATCATCCAGTTGTGTTGGACAAAGATGGGAATAAGACTGATGTGCTGAAACCAGAGGAAGAATGGTCAAAGGCTGAAGATGATTTGGCTCTTGGAAACTCCAAAGCTTTGAATGCTCTATTCAATGGAGTGGACAAGAACATGTTCAGACTGATTAAGCAGTGTACCATAGCCAAGGATGCCTGGGAGATACTCAAGACCACTCATGAAGGAACTTTAAAGGTTAAGCTATCCAGACTTCAACTACTCACCACAAAATTTGAAAATTTGAAGATGTTGGAGGATGAGAACATTCAAGACTTCTATATGAATGTCCTGGATTTGGCTAATTCTTTTGAATCTCTTGGAGAGAAGATGTCTGATGAGAAGATAGTTAGAAAAATACTCAATTTACTTCCTAAAAGATTTGACATGAAGGTGACTGCTATTGAGGAAGCTCATGACATATCCAATATGAAGGTTGAGGAGTTAATTGGATCCTTGCTGAATTTTGAAACAACCTTTTGTAACCGTACTGAGAAGAAAGGAAAAGGAGTTGCTTTTGTAGTTAATTCTGAAGCTGAGGATCAACCAGAGATTGATGAGGATGATGAAGGCTTATCAAAAGCTCTTGGGTTGCTGGGGAGACATTTCAACAAAATTCTGAAACATGTTGACAGAAGATCCAAATCCAAAGGTCAGAACATGAGATTCAACAACAGCAAGCAACAAAGTGATGTGAAGAAGACCAAGACTGATGAGAAGAACAATCAATCAAAGGGTATTTAGTGCTTTGAGTGTGAAGGATATGGGCATATCAAGTCAGAATGTCCTACTTATCTTAAGAGGCAGAAGAAGAGCTTGGCTGTATCATGTTCTGATGAAGACTCAGAAGAAGATGTAGAGAGTGAATCTGCTAAGTATGTTGTTGCCCTAACTGGAAGGTACAAGTCTGGTGTGAAGGTTAAGGCCTCAGAAGCTTGTTCAAAGTCTGATGCATTTTTAGAGTCTGAGACATTATCAGAGTCTGAAACATTCTCAGAGTCTGAAGTTTCATCAGAGTCTGAAGCCAGAGTTGAAAAGTCATCTTATGAAGAACTCGCTGACAATTACAAAAAGCTATACATCAGAAGTGTAGAAGTTTGCAAGCAACTTGTGGATCAGAAGAAGACTATCTGTCAACTGCAGGATGAGAAGAGTGAACTCTTAGTGCAAAATTCTGATCTGAAAGATAAAGTGTGTGCGCACCTCATTTTTTTCCTGAGAAAAAGACGCGCAAATCCTCTGAGGTCATTCGTAAACGCTCGGAGGGCCTTTGTGAAGCCGCCACCAAAGTTTTTGTGTAAAGGGAACGTTGATAAACCCTTAAGTTTTTTTTTGTTTAAAGGGAAACGATAATAAAACCCTTTGACGATGAGGAAAGGATGGTCATCGCAACCATTGTCGGGTTCGGGAGACGATTACGCAAGGGGAAGGTATTAGCACCCCTCACGTCCGTTGTACTCAACGGGAACCTTCTATTTGGCTAAAGCTTAAATTGTTTTTAAATGTTTTGCGCGCATGCTTATCCATGTCAAAAGAAAATATACTAAAAGGGGGGAAAAGAGATAAAAACAAACGAAAGAAAAGAAAAAAAAAAGTTTTTATTATTGCGCTTGACAAGATGTCGATCTTGCTCCTACGTATCTCCCGGTAGTCGGAGAATTCAAAGCGTACGTAGTTCTTTGGTAGAAAAACGTACATGTGTTGGTTAATTTTAAATGGACGATGTTTTAACCGAATTCTTGCGATTAAAACGTAGCTTGTATGCTCGCGCTTGGGAGACTTATTAAGCGTTTGTTCATGAATCGCACTAGAATTGTTAAAAGGTACGTCCGTTAGGGTAAAAGGGTTCGAATTGGTCGCTATGGGACCAAGAGAGGTGCAATGGACTCAAACGAGTCAATCATTGACCGAGTGGACTCCAACGAGTCGGGCGATTGTTCAATTGATCCACTGAGATCAAGAACAGGTACAATGGACTCGGACGAGTCGAACATTGACCGAGTGACTCAAACAAGTCGAGGGATCGAATCTAATGGCCACGGGGGACCAAAAGGTTTGGATTGACCACAAGGGGCCAAAATTTGGTTTGGTTAGGGTTGGATACATTTGAAAAAAGGGAATGACGATTGTCCGAACGACGAGACATACGTCACGCATTCGTACAATCGGGGCAATGGAGAGACATACGTCACACCATCCCTTTTTCATTCAAGTTTTTGGGTAGAATTCTTTTAGAAATCCCAAGGTATATCAAAACATTTGGTTTGAAAACCCAAAATGGAAAGATTTTAGCAAATTGTTAGAAAACGCACAAGTTCGGCTCGTTTTGCGAACAATTTTGAAAAGCAAACAAATTTGGCGTATGTTCATGCTTGAGTTTTGAAAATCATGAACAATATTTATTGTTCAAGTTTTGATTGAAATGATGAACATAGCTTGTTTGTTCATGCTATTTTGAAAGTTTAGGAACATAACTTGTTTTGCAAGTTATCCACAAAAGGTCATACGAACTTGTGAATTTGTCAAGATTGTGCAAAATCCTTGTTATGGTTTGAAAAACATGGGTTTAAAAACTCTTAGGTTCTGAGCTCTTGGGCTAGAACCTCAAAAATTGGCCATTTGGGCACCTAAACTCAGATTCTGAGTTCTGTCATGGTCGCTCTGCGACCATGACTTTGCACTGCGAAGCATGCGAATTTTTGAGTTCAGAAGCTGTTTCTGAACTTTTGTTCAGAAACAACTTCTGAACACACTCAGGACCTTTTAGGTGAGTGAAAAGCTTTGAGTTTTTGGGATGAAAAAGGCTGGACAAACCAGTTTTGGTGTTTTGAAAACCTTGGGATTTCTTTGAAATTCAAAAGGGGTTTTTTAGAACCAAGAGGTTTTGAACCAAAATTGCTATGCAAACACAATTGAAGATGCAATACAAAGGCTTAGAAACTTACAGAGATCCTTAGCAAAGCTCCAGCTGCAATGGATTTGAATTGGTTGAAGGTTTTCACAAAGGTTTTTGATATTGGTGATGAACTTTGAGCTTGGTAAAGCTTTGTGTTGGATTGGTTTTTCTCTGGTTGTTTGGCTGAAATGAGTAGTGTTTCTTTGCTCTCTTAATGCTCTATTTTCTGCTCTATCTTATGCTATGCAATGCTCTCTAATGCTCAAAAAAATTGCTGCCTTTCCTCTTGCCTTGGGTCTCTATTTATAGGCCAAAATGCAATCTCAAGTAATGATGAAAAATCTCTAGATCCTAGCTGATTTGTGGGCTAAATTCAGGCTATTTGGCTTTGCATTTAATGCTAATGGATAGAGGCAACTCTGCCTTGTGCCAAGGGTTAAGTCTTTGACTGATTTCAGCCACAAAATCAAAGGTTTTAGGATAGCAATGATGAGAAACATGGCTGAATTGCAATTGGCCAAACTTGGGGATCAATCCTTGCAATCTCAATGGTTGATCAATAAAAACGTGCACTGTAATGTGCAGAGATTGAGGGATGAAACAGGCTATCTATGGCTGGTGTGAGGGGTGAAAAGCTGCTGCAAAAACAGGGTAGGTGAAATTCTGGCAGTTCTGGTTCTGAACCAGTAAAACAGAGTATGAAAAATTGAAGTTCAGAAGCAGAAAATAAAGTGCAGAAAGATAAAGAACACAATGAGTTTGTTAACCCAGTTCGGTGCAAACTTCACCTACTCTGGGGGATACCAATCCAGGAAGGAAATCTACTAAAGGAATCAACCCAAAGACTCAGACACAGACCCCCTGTTCCCAGCCTTAGCAATCAATCTCCACTTAGTCTAGACTTCTACTCAGGAACCCACCTAAGTATTAGAAAACTACTAACTTCCTAATTACTCAATCACAACCCAGTGATCAGTAACACTGAAACAAACAACTCAAAACAATGAAGACATTCTTCAAAACAAAAACTTCATTCGTGCTTAAAAGCTTTGAATGAATTACAACTCAAACAAACTAAACCAACTCAAAACATATGAGTGGTGTACAAAACAAAGCCTAAGCTTACACAGACAAAAACTCTAAACTCTGAATTCTGGTTTTTGACTCATGAAATTTCCAATAGCAAAGCCCTCTTTAAATAGTCTTCAGCAGCAACATAATTCTGAACACAATCTTCAAAGATATACTCCCATAATTATTTTAGAAGCAAATAGAAGCTCACATAAAATTCACAAATATATTTTCCAAAGATTTCCTTGAAAATATATTCACAAATAATTGAATCAAATCTTCTTCAATTGATATGATTCTGAAATATGCAAAGGCTCAAAAAGGAAACATATATTTCTGAATTATATTTTGCAAAGATACTTTGAAAATATATTCATCAATAAACACGAAGCCAATCTTCAATAGATCTTCACATAAAATTATCATACTTCTGGAAACTTCAGCTTTAATAACACCTCAACAAATCTTCAAAGATATGATCTTAGAATTCTTTTAGAAGAAAATAGAAGCTCTCATATTATTCAGAAATATATTTTCCAAAAGATTGCTTTGAAAATATATTTACGAATAACTGAAACAAATCTTCAGAACAAATCTTGCGCAAAGAATACTTCCTTCTAGAAATGAAGCTTTGGATAAATCTTCAATTAAATCTTCAAAAGATATTGTGAGAATTAACAAAATGAGATTTTTAGCTTCTGAAGACACAATGCTTGTATATTTGATTTTTGCAAAACATGTAGCCAACACTCAAATATCCAACAATCTCCCCCTTTGGCAAATTTTTGGCTAAAATCAAATACTTCATAAACACATAAAAGCAGCAGAGTCAGCAGCGGATTAAAACACAAACAAACTTCAAAACTGCAACACACAATATCAGTTTCTGAGGAACAACTCTTCTCCCCCTGAAACACAGCACTCAGGTACTCCCCCTGAACAGCTCAGCTTTTGACAAGATCAACACACATACTTCTGAACAGATCAGCACATACACTCTCCCCCTGAGGCAAACAGATCAGACCACACATATTTCTCCCCCTTTTTAGCCAAACAAGTTTGACAAAACACCAGCAAACACCAGGAGCAAGAAACTCAACAAAAACTAGCAGCTCAGGACTCAGCACAGGACAAACAGAACCACTCAGAATCCATACACAAAAGAACAACCACAACTGTAGAGAACAGCACAAATGCAGACCAGAAACACAAACATAAAATCCAGGACTTCATTCACAAACTTGACAGTCTTCAGACTCAGCATCAGAACTTGCTTAGTCTTCATTAGACACAATCACCAGATGTTGCTCAGTTGATGTGTGCCTCAGGCACATTCAGAACCTTCTTCCCAGCAAACTGTTTCTGAAGAACATCAATTCTCTTCTGAACACAGGACATGGTATCATGCTTAATAACATCTTCAGACTTACTAGGAACTAGTGCCTTCTGAACAGGAACAGGAACCAACACTTTACTCCAGACTTTGGATGGTCCAGCACCAGAACTCTTCTGTGCTACAGGAATGGGCTTGCTGTCATCAACAACAGCCTTTCCTTTCCCTTTGTTCAGCCTCTGAGCAACACTTGCACACTTTGGTCTCCATTCTTTCTTGATCTTGCTTTTGTTCACAGCTGGTTCCACTTTTCTGTGGTGAAAATGCTTGGGGTATCCATGCAGTTTGTAACAAAAATGTTTAATGTGTCCCTTTTTACCACAATGATGACATACCCAAGGATGAGTTCTCCTCTTGTCTTTAGATTCTTGAGATTTGTTCTTAGGTTTGCTGATTAGTGGAACATAAGTATCAGCAGCAGGTATGAACCTCTTAGCAGGATTTTGCTTTTTGATGTTCAGATTCTTATCAACAAATCCTATGCCATTTGGTTTTCCTTGATTCTGATTCTCCAAAATCTCTTCCAGCACATCAGTAGCAGAGTTCATCATTCTAACTTGCTTCTTCATCTGATCAAGTTGAGAATTCAGTTGGCTCACCTCATTTTTGAGATCAGTATTTTGTACCAATAGTTCAGTTTTCTCAATCTGAAGTTGACTGATGGTCTTCTTCTTATCTTCCATCAGCTTGCACACTTCTTTAAATTGACCCTGCACCTTCTTACAAAACTCAGCAGGATTTTTATAAGACAATTCTTCATCACTGCATTCAGACTCTGATGAAGTTTCAGACTTTGATGATTCTTCAGACTCTGACAGAGTTTCTGAACCCTTAACTATATCATCAGACCAGAATTTACCAGTTAAAGCAGTGACAGGCTCCACTTCTCCTTCTGAGTCATCTTCATCAGACCAAGACACAACTAAACTTTTCTTCTGTTTCTTGAGGTAAGTAGGACATTCTGACTTGACATGACCATATCCTTCACATTCAAAGCACTGAACTCTCTTTGATTGATTGCTCTTCACATCAGTTCTTGTCTTCTGCTTCAGAAACTTCTTAAATTGTTTACTCAGCAACACAAGAGCTTCTGATGAGGTTTCATCATCCACACTTTTAGCATCTGCTACAAAGGCAACACCTTTCCCCTTCTTATCAGTCCTGCATATTTCAAAGTTTTGAAGAGACCCAATCAATTCCTCAACCTTCATGCTGGAGATGTCATGTGCTTCTTCAATTACAGTCACCTTCATATCAAACCTCTTAGGTAGGGATCTGAGAATTTTCCTTACAAGCTTCTCATCTGATACTTTTTCTCCAAGTGATTCAAAAGAGTTAGCCATGTCCAGAATATTCATGTAAAAGCCTTGTATGTTCTCATCCTCCAGCATTCTGAGATTTTCAAATTTTGTGGTCAGAAGCTGAAGTCTGGACAACTTTACCTTTGAAGTGCCTTCATGAGTAGTCTTGAGAATCTCCCAAGCATCCTTAGCCACAGTGCACTGCTTGATCATTCTGAACATATTTTTGTCCACTCCATTGAATATAGCATTCAAGGCTTTGGAATTTGCATGTGACAAAGCATCTTCATCATTGGTCCAATCTTCTTCTGGTTTCAACACAGCTGTCTTCTTACCATCTTTGTCAGTCACAACAGGATGTTCCCAACCTTTCAGAACAACTTTCCAGGTCTTGCTATCCATAGATTTTAGGAAAGCACTCATACGAGATTTCCAATAATCATAGTTGGTCCCATCCAGCAAAGGTGGCCTGTTAACAAATCCTCCTTCTTTCTCCATAAAGCCAGAAAATATCTCCCTGGAGCTCACCCAAATACAGGCAGGGTGCCTGCTCTGATGCCAATTGAAATTCTGGCAGTTCTGGTTCTGAACCAGTAAAACAGAGTATGAAAAATTGAAGTTCAGAAGCAGAAAATAAAGTGCAGAAAGATAAAGAACACAATGTGTTTGTTAACCCAGTTCGGTGCAAACTTCACCTACTCTGGGGGATACCAATCCAGGAAGGAAATCTACTAAAGGAATCAACCCAAAGACTCAGACACAGACCCCCCTGTTCCCAGCCTTAGCAATCAATCTCCACTTAGTCTAGACTTCTACTCAGGAACCCACCTAAGTATTAGAAAACTACTAACTTCCTAATTACTCAATCACAACCCAGTGATCAGTAACACTGAAACAAACAACTCAAAACAATGAAGACATTCTTCAAAACAAAAACTTCATTCGTGCTTAAAAGCTTTGAATGAATTACAACTCAAACAAACTAAACCAACTCAAAACATATGAGTGGTGTACAAAACAAAGCCTAAGCTTACACAGACAAAAACTCTAAAAACTCTAAACTCTGAATTCTGGTTTTTGACTCATGAAATTTCCAATAGCAAAGCCCTCTTTAAATAGTCTTCAGCAGCAACATAATTCTGAACACAATCTTCAAAGATATACTCCCATAATTATTTTAGAAGCAAATAGAAGCTCACATAAAATTCACAAATATATTTTCCAAAGATTTCCTTGAAAATATATTCACAAATAATTGAATCAAATCTTCTTCAATTGATATGATTCTGAAATATGCAAAGGCTCAAAAAGGAAACATATATTTCTGAATTATATTTTGCAAAGATACTTTGAAAATATATTCATCAATAAACACGAAGCCAATCTTCAATAGATCTTCACATAAAATTATCATACTTCTGGAAACTTCAGCTTTAATAAAACCTCAACAAATCTTCAAAGATATGATCTTAGAATTCTTTTAGAAGAAAATAGAAGCTCTCATATTATTCAGAAATATATTTTCCAAAAGATTGCTTTGAAAATATATTTACGAATAACTGAAACAAATCTTCAGAACAAATCTTGCGCAAAGAATACTTCCTTCTAGAAATGAAGCTTTGGATAAATCTTCAATTAAATCTTCAAAAGATATTGTGAGAATTAACAAAATGAGATTTTTAGCTTCTGAAGACACAATGCTTGTATATTTGATTTTTGCAAAACATGTAGCCAACACTCAAATATCCAACAGTAGGCACTCATGGCTTTTCAAGTGAGAAAATCCAGCTAGTTTGACTGGTTTTGGGGGAGCAAGCAGGAGGAAAGTCATCAAGCAGGTGGCTGGCAACCTTGGGGTGGTTAACAGGTCACATGGGAGGGACAAGAGCTGCCCAAGGGCAAGCCCACTTGCTTGTCACATGCTAGGTTGGAAGAAAAAGCTTCCAACCTTGGCATTAATGGCAAGTCTCTCATTTCTGGTTTTGCTTGGCCCAAATAGTCATGAATGCTGATTAAAATAAATATGGAAATGATATGCAACAAAATCTGGAATTAAATCAAAGAAACCAGAAATCTGCAGAAAAATCGCAGACTTCGCAGTGCGAAGTGAGCTTCGCAGTGCGAAGTCAGCATTTTTGAAATGTTGACTTTTTTGTTGACTTTTGTTGACTTTGACTTTTTCTCCCTCTTTGATTTTTTTTGACTTTTTTGTTTTAAAAGGCTTAGGACAAAATTAGGGTACTACAAAGTGAGCCAACTGAATTCCCAGCTTGAAAACATGAAAAAGTAGGTCAGAATGATGAATACTGCTACTGATGTGCTGGAGGAGAGTTTGGAGAATCAGAAACAAGGAAACAAAATGGCTTAGGATTTGTTGATGAGACTTTGAACCTCAAACAGAAGAATCCTGCTAAAAGGTTTGTTCCTGCTACTGAAACATATGATCCCATGGAAGGAACATCTAAGATGAAACCTCAAAAGTATGAAGGAAAGAGGAGAAATCATCCATGGGTTTGTCATCATTGTGGAAAGAAGGGGCACATTAAACCATTCTATTTCAAGTTATATGGTTATCCTGAGCATTTTCAGTACAGAAAAGTGGAACCTGCTGCATCCAGAAACAATGTCAAGAAGGTTTGGAAACCCAAAGGTAATACTGTTGGCCTCATAGCTCATACTTCTTTAAGAGCCACCTCTAAGGAAGATTGGTATTTTGATAGTGGTTGTTCCAGACACATGACTGGTGTGAAGAAGCTTCTGAGTAATTTAAAGCCATATTCCAGCAGCTATGTGACTTTTGGTGATGGAGCTAAAGGAGATATTCTTGGTATTGGAGACTTAATCAGTGATGGATTACCAAGATTAGATAATGTGCTACTAGTGAAAGGGTTGACTTCAAATCTGATCAGCATAAGCCAGCTGTGTGATTAAGACTTGAAAGTGAATTTCAACAAAGAAGAGTGTTTGGTAACTGGTAAAGAATGTGAGGTGCTGATGAGGGGCTGCAGATCAAAAGACAACTGCTATTTGTGGGTGTCTGAAGAAGAAAGAAGCATGTCCACATGTCTTATAAGTTCAGAAGAAGAAGTCAGACTCTGGCACCAGAAACTGGGTCACTTGCATCTGAAGGGCATGAAGAAAGTCATGAATACTGAAGCTATTAGAGGTTTACCCAAACTAAAGATTAATGAAGACGGTGTTTGTGGAGAATGTCAGATTGGTAAACAAACAAGAAAGTCTCATCCCATACTGGATCATCAGGTAACAACTAAAGTTCTTGAATTGTTACATATGGATTTAATGGGACCTATGCAAGTTGAAAGCATTGGAGGAAAGAAGTATGCCTTTGTGGTTGTTGATGATTATTCAAGATTCACTTGGGTTAGCTTTGTTAGAGAAAAATCAGAATTTGAGATGAGTCTTGTGGGTGAGCTGACATATTTTCTTGGTCTTCAAGTCAAGCAAATGGAAGATACTATATTTATTTCACAAAGCAAATATGCAAAGAATATAGCCAAGAAGTTTGGGATGCAGAATGCTAGTTATAAGAGAACTCCTGCAGCTACTCACTTGAAGTTAACTAAAGATGAACAAGGTGTTTCAGTTGATCAAAGCCAGTATAGAAGCATGATTGGGAGTTTATTATATCTAACTGCTAGCAGACCTGACATTATTTTTGCTGTTGGAGTCTGTGCAAGATATCAAGCTGATCCAAAAATGAGTCATTTGACACAAGTGAAGAGGATTATGAAGTATGTCAACAGTACAAGTGATTATGGTATTATGTACTCACACAGTGCAAGTTCTGAGTTAGTTGGTATTGTGATGCTGACTGGGCAGGAAGTGCAGATGACAGGAAGAGTACTTGTGGTGGATGTTTCTTTCTGGGTAACAACTTGATTTCATGGTTCAGTAAGAAGCAAAATTGTGTATCATTGTCTATAGCTGAAGCTGAATATATAGCAGCTGGAAGTAGTTGTTCTCAGTTGGTGTGGATGAAGCAGATGCTGGAAGAATACAATCTTGAACAAGATGTTACGACTCTATACTTTGATAATCGAAGTGCTATCAACATTTCAAAGAACCCCATAAAGCATAGCAGGACTAAACACATTGATATCAGACATTATTTCATCAGAAATCTTGTGGAGGAGAAGATTGTACAGCTTGAACATGTTGATACTGACAAACAGATTGCTGATATTTTTACAAAAGCTTTGTATGCCAAGCAATTTGAAAATCTGAGAAGCAAGCTGGGAGTTTGTCTGCATGAGGAGTTATAGCAATTACAGATTGCAGAGGGAGAGCAAGCTGGAAGTGAGGGAGATGAAGATGTTGCTGATACTGTGTCTGATAGAAATTCAGTTTTTGTTCCCTATGTGAAGAATGTGTTTTGTCAAGATTATTTGACTAAAAAGGGGGAGAAAAACTTGTGTTTGGTTTCAGAATGTAGCTGTTCAGAATGTACTAAGTTTCAGAGTTCAGAGTTTGTTTTGTTCAGAATTCAGGTTTTTCAGAAATTAACTATTTTATTCAGAATTCAGAAGCAATACAACAAGAGCTGTGTAGTTTTGTTTGAGGGGGAGTTTCTGGCTCAGGGGGAGTGCATAAGTGTTAAGTTCCTGAGTTGTGTGCTGTTTCAGTTTCAGAAGCAATATCTCAGAGTTTACTGCAGTTCAGAATTAAGGGGGAGAGCTGTTTGTGATGTGCTGAGTTTCAGGGGGAGTTTCCTGTCGGAAGCTGGTGTGTTTAGGCTTCAGGGGGGTTTATTTGTGTGCACAAACTGAGAAGTTGATGTGTGCTTCAGGATGTGTTGTGGTAGTTCAGAAGCTGAAGCTAGTTGGTTTAACATAGCATTTATCCGCTGCTGACTTTGGTGCTATGGTTAATTATGTGTGGAGTTCTTCATGGCTGAGTACTTGTGTTGAGTGAAGAACTTGTTTTTATGAAGAATTTGATTTTAGCCAAAAATTTACCAAAGGGGGAGATTGTTGGTTGTTTAAAGGTTGGCTAAATGTTTGCTAAAATCATATTGTACAAGCAAAGCGTCCTCAGATGTTAATTTGTGTCTTCAGAAGCTGGAAATTGGATTTCAGAAGGTTCAGAAGCTGAAAACTGGATTTACTGTTCATCAGAAGCAAAACTGGCCTTCAGACGCTGGTACTGTTCATTAGACGCAGAACAGGTCTTCAGACGCACTGTTCAGACGTTGACTTCTGTTGACCTTCAGAAGCTGCCTTCAGACGTTGACTTTGGTTGACCTTCAGAAGCTGCATTTCAGAAGCTGATTTTTCTACGTATCTTTTGATGATTTGTTGAAGATTTATCAAGGTTGATGTTTCCAGAAGGCTGCATATTTCCTGTAAAGATCTTGCGTGCAAATTTGTTTATTTTATTGATGAATATATTTTCAAAGGAATCTTTGCAAAATATATCTTAGAAATATATTTGATTCTATGAGCTTCTAAACTATTTCAGAATCATATCTTTAAGGATGATTGTGTTCAGAATTATGTGAGCTGCTGAAGACTATTTAAGGAGGGCGTGCTGCCTTTGAAGACTTATTATCCAAAACCAGTGGATTGAGTCAAAATAGTTTTTATTATAAGAGTCTTTGAGTTTTTGTAAGCTTTAGGCTTTGATTGTACACCACTCATCGGAGTTGGTTTAGTTGTTTTGAGTTGTAATTCACTCTAAGCTTTTAAGTACGAGTGAAGTCTTTGATGTATTGAAGTTTAACTTCGTATTTGATAATTGTTTGAAGAGTTGTTAATCACTGGGTTGTGGTTACTTGATTGGGAAGTAAGTAGGGTTCTTATACCTAGGTGGTGTTCCTGGGTAGAAGTCTAAACTAGTGGAGATTAAGTGATAAGGCTGGGAACATGGGTCTGTGTCTGAGTCTTTGAATTAATTCCTCTTAGTGGATTTCCTTCCTGGATTGGTATCCTCCAGACGTAGGTGTTGTTTATCACCGAACTGGGTTAACAAATACTTTGTGTTATTTACTTTCTGTCCTGTTTATTTCTGCTTCTGAACGTTTGATTTCATACTCTATTTTACGTTTCTGGTACTCTGTTTTACGTTCTGATTCAATACCTGCCATAATTTCAGTAAGGGTTGCAACATTACCTTTGTCAGAAGCAGATTCTGAAGCAGGTTCTGACTGATGTGCTTCAGAGGTACTTTCTCTCTTCATCTCCAGATGAGAAGAAAGAATTTCCCTTGCTCCTGAGACCGTTGAATGCTCCAATTCCTTAGCTAACTGAACAGCCATCTCCAGGTCTTCCTTCATATTGCTTGCTACTTATGTTTCAGTTGCACTTACCACAGTCTTTCTCTTCCTTATCAGAGGTTCTTCCTCAACAGCTTCCTGAACACCAGGTAGAGTACCCTTTTTAATAGCACTTTGCCTCAAAATCTCTCTAATCCTGTTGTTTTCTGCAATTTCCTCTTCATGTGTCATCTGAAATTCTTCTTCTTGCTCATCAGATTCCACAATCATTTTCCTGAGCTTTCTTCTCTTTGGTTCAGAAGCTCTTTCAGCTTCTGACTTTGCTTTCCTTGCCACCTTGCTTCTAGTTCTAGTGGGAAGGATCTCCACTTGATCCAATTCTTCAGCTTCCACCACAGCTTCAAACACTTTAGTCTTGACAGCTGGTTTCTGAACAGGCTTCTGAACTTTAGCCTTCTTCACAGGTTCAGACTGTTCAGGTTGTTCAAGTTCTAAAGAATGTTGCCTCTTCTTCACAGCCTTCCATGGTTCATTTGGTCTATCTGGAATCATATCCCATGTGATAGCAACTCCTGTTTCCTTGAAGTGTTGTGCAACAAAGTGTGCCAACACCTCATGAGGATCTTCCTTTGAGATGGGAGGGAAGTCATCAAGATATTCAGAATTTCCCAATCTGAACTGCAAATCTTGTTCAGAAGTTATTACCTCTTTCTTGGGAATGATCTTCATATGACCCAGAGTTGTTCCAGAAATTATAGCACCACTACAGACTCCAAGTTCTGACTCTGATCCAACTCTAAGAGCTTTCAGATGCTCAACTAGCTTTCCTTGGTGAAATATTTCAGACAAGAGTCTGGTGTATGGAACTTGAACCTTTCCTTTCATACTTTCTCTAATGGAAGTGCAGAGATGATTGAAGATGTAAGCTGCCAAGTTGACTGGTCTCTTCAAATACCACCAAGTCAACATATGCATTAGATCCCAGGACTTGTAGTCTGATCCTCCTGATATGGGAAATATGCATTGTAGCAGCAACTTGTGCATCACCCTGTGCTCAGCTTTCATATCAACTGTTTTCTCATACTCTCTCCCTAGAAACAGAGTTTGTCTGATCAGAGGAACCCAGGTGCTGGTTTTCTTGGTGTTTGTCTGAAACAAACCACCTCTCTTGACACTAATAGCCTTTTTTATTATCTCCTCAGTGATTGTCACTGGTATTCCCAACATAGAAGACCTAACTTCAGTACCACTGAACTCCTTCAAACCCATTTCAGCTCTTGATTTCCCTTTTAATCCAGGATTCTCAGCAACCTTCTGAGCTTCTTCCTTTCTAGCTTCTTCTTTATCAAAGACTTCGCTTCTGACCCAGAAGTCTTTGACTAGTTCTGTGTAAGATGGTCCATTTAGCATGTTGAAAAATGGTCTCCTTTGTTGATGGTCCACGTACTCTGAGATGTCACACCCATTCAAAGCCAATGACTCAAAATCCACTGCACTCTCAATGATAAGTTGTAAATCCTCCTTGTTGAGAGGCATGGTTTTGGGTTTGATGACAGTAGCTCCTTGAGATTGTACGTCCATGGCGAGTTTCTGAGATGAAGATGACGAACTAGCCATTTGATTCTGAAGGATTGAGATTTAAGGGTTCTAAGGGGGTTTTTGAAAAGGAAGAGTTTTTAGGTCAGGAAGATGAATGTGTAAGATGTGAAAGTGAACGTGTGAAGTGACTAAGTGTTTTTGTCAAAATGATTCAGAAACTAAATCAGACAAGAAAATTAATCACAACGGCACATTAATGACAATAGGGGCGCTAATCACAACTTTCAAAACTAATTCATCATAGCCTAACAGTTATTACCCAACAGTTACATACCACGTGTCAGACTATTGTTCAGATCCACTCACTTTAGTGGGCCACATGTAAAGTGTCCACTTACAATGAGTTTTATCAGAAGCTAAAAATTCAGATTCTAAAACTCAGACTCTGATGTCTTCAGAAGCTGAACTTTCTTCAGACTCTCAAAAGTGAGCTTCTGATAAGTCTTAGCTTCTGATGTACTTCACATTCTCAGTTTCTATTCAGACTCAAGCAAATTTTTCAGAGATGAAATGCATGTTCAGATTCTTTTTAATAAAATCAAATCTATCTTCTGCTAGGGGTTTTGTGAATATATCAGCCCACTGATGATCAGTATCAATTAATTGAATATCCAAAACACCCTTCTGAACATAATCTCTAATAAAATTATGTTTAATTTCAATATGCTTGGCTCTTGAATGTAGAATAGGATTTTTAGACAAACAGATAGCAGCAGTATTATCACAAAAGATAGGAATGTTGTTTTCATGAATCTGATAGTCTTCCAACTGATGTTTCATCCAGAGTAGTTGTGTGCAACAACTTGCAGCTAAAATGATTCTGCTTCTGCTGTTGACAATGCAATAGTTGATTGTCTTTTACTGGCCCAGGATATCAGATTCTCACCAAGGAATTGACAATTTCCACCGGTTGATTTTCTTTCAATCCTATCACCAGCATAATCAGCATCACAGAATCCAACCAACTTATAATCTAAGGATTTCTTATACAGATGTCCAAGATTAGTTGTTCCTTTCAGATATCTGAAGATTCTCTTGACAGCAGTCATATGAGATTCTCTAGGATCTGATTGGAATCTTATACATAAGCATACACTGAATAAAATATCTGGTCTAGAAGCTGTTAAGTATAACAGAGAACCAATCATACCTCTGTACAGCTTCTGATATACCTTTGAGCATGTGCCTTCTTTGCTTAAGTTGCAGGTTGGATGCATTGGTGTTGTCATCAATTTACAATCCTCAAGCTTGAACTTCTTCAGAAGCTCCTTTGTATATTTTGATTGATGAACATACACTCCATCTTTGCATTGGTTGATTTGAATTCCAAGAAAGAACTTCAATTCTCCCATCATGCTCATTTCAAATTCATCCTGCATTAACTTAGAGAATTCCATGCAAAGAGTGGCATTAGTAGAACCAAATATAATATCATCCACATAGATTTGAAAAATTAAGATGTCTTTCTTAAGTGTCTTTCTGAACAGTGTAGTGTCAACTTGTCCTCTTACAATATCATTTTTAAGTAAGAAATTACTCAGTCTCTCATACCAAGCTCTGAGAGCTTGTTTCAGACCATACAATGATTTCTTAAGCTTAAAAACAAAGTCTGGATGTTTTAAATCTTCAAAACCAGGAGGTTGTTTGACATACACTTCTTCAGAAATGACACCATTCAGAAAAGCACTATTAACATCCATTTGATATAAAATGATATTATGATTCACTGCATAGGAAAGAAGTAACCTGATTGCTTCCAATCTTGCAACTGGAGCAAATGTTTCAGTGTAATCAATTCCTTCCTGTTGACTATAGCCTTGAGCAACAAGTCTAGCTTTATTTCTGACTACCTCTTCTTGCTCATTCAATTTGTTTCTGAACACCCATTTTGTTCCAATAATGTTTTTGTGATTTGGTATTGCAACTAAATCCCAAACTTCATTTCTTTGAAACTGATTGAGTTCTTCTTGCATAGCCACAATCCATCCATCATCAGAAAGTGCTTCATCAACTGTTGTAGGTTCAATCATTGACAGTAATCCAAGCAAAGAGTCATTCTGTCTGAATGCTGATCTGGTCTTTCTTGGACTATCCTTGTTTCCAATGATTAAATCTTCAGGATGTGAAGACTTGTACTTGAAGGTGTTTCAGGGTGGATTTGCTTCTTGAGATTCATTTAGATCTTGTTCAGAAACATCTTGATCTTGATTAGCTTCAGGAGGAGTGTCAGCTTCTGAGAGGTTTTCAGCTTCTGACAGCTTCTGAACTTTCTTCAGACTCAGAAATCTGATCAGGTTCTAAAGTATCCTCTGAAAGCTGAATATCTGCAAAACTCTCAACTAGCTCTGATATTTTATTATCAGGCTTCTTGTCATCAAATCTAATGTGCATTGATTCTTCAACAACATGTGTTTCAGAATTATACACTCTGTATGCTTTAGATCTCTCAGAGTATCCTAAAAAGATACCCTTGCAAGCCTTAGCATCAAATTTCTTTAGATAGATTTTGTTTTTTAGAATGTAACATGCACACCCAAACTGATGAAAATAAGAAATACTTGGCTTTCTTCCCTTGAATAATTCATATGCTGTTTTATTCAGAATTGGTCTAATATAGATTTTGTTCTGAATATAACATGTTGTGTTAACAACTTCTGCCCAGAAGTATTTTGCAATGTTAGATTCATGAATCATGGTTCTGGCCATTTCTTGCAAAGATCTGTTCTTTCTCTCTACAACTCCATTTTGTTGTGGAGTTCTAGGATAAGAGAACTCATGGAGGATTCCATGTTCTTCACAGAAAGTTTCAAAAGGTTCATTTTCAAATTCACCATCATGATCACTTCTAACTTTTAAAATTTTCAATTCATTTTCAGTTTGTACTTGCTTGCAGAAGATATTAAACACATCATATGTTTCATTCTTGGTTCTGAGGAATTTAACCCAAGTCCACCTACTGTAATCATCAACAATTACCAATCCATACTTCTTCCCATTGATTGATGATGTGCCAACATGACCAAACAGATCAATGTGAAGTAGTTCTAAGGGTCTGGAGGCAGAAACAATGTTTTTGGATTTAAAAGAAGTTTTAGCAATTTTTCCTTTCTGGCATGCTCCACAAAGAGCATCTGAGTGATAGTCAATGTCTGGTAAGCCTCTGACCAGTTGTATCTTGCTAAGCTTAGAGATGAGTCTCCAGTTAGCATGTCCCAACCTTTTGTGCCATACTCATTTCTCATCACTCACTGACAGAAGACAAACTTGAAGGTGAGAAAAACACACACACAAGAAGGGGGGGGGGGGGGTTGAATTGTGTGACTCAAAAACTTGTTATCTTTTCTTTTCAAACTTAAGATGAAGTTCAGAAGCTGATATGAATCAGTTCTGAACTGTTATCAGGAGTTATGCAGCGGATTCAATAATGAAAAGAGAAGGATAAAGAGAGGCACACAGAATTTATACAGGTTCCTTCTGAATGTGAGAAGTAGTCCTGTCCCCTTGTATCCAACAAGAGAGTTTCACTATAATCAGTTCAGATTACAATTGCTCAATCACTAAGAAAGAGACTTCCAGTTGATCAATCACAAAGAAAGAGACTTCTATGCTCAACCACCAAGGAAGAGGCTTCCAATGCTCAAGTCACTAAGACAAGAGACTTCCAAATGCTCAAGTCACAAAGACAAGAGACTTCTGACTCAGACCACAAAGGAATGAGGTTACAAATGCTCAGTATGCAGACTGAGACTTTAGGGACCAAACTGGTTTACAAATAAAATAGTTTGGGATGAACACTTGATCAAATATCAGAGGTGTTCTCTTAATACAACTCAGGTTAAGACTCTTAACCTTAAGAAATTCTAAATTACAAAGATGAAAGAATTTCTAAGAGGTTGGGTAACTTGCGTATTTTTGACAGCAAAACAGAGCAAGAGTTCAGTTCTTTGTTTCAAGAGTCTTAGACATTTTCTTCTTCAAATCTTCCTCCTTTTATAGATGAAAATAGAGCTGTTGAAGATTTGCTTGAATTAAGGAAATTAGCCGTTGCAATTGGACTAGGTTACTGCAAATGTGTGCTGTACTTTATCAGTCAGAACAGAGCAGGTGCCATTTTTGAATTGGCCCACCTTAAAAACTGGAGAATGTTTGGGTCAGGGAGACAATTGTTCCATTGAGTTGTTCTGACACATCCAGGCATTAAATGCGCACAGAACTGGTCACTTTCCATGCCACATCAGCTTCAGAAGCTTCTCAGTGAACAGTGATCAGAAGCTGCTTCAGTTGTACGGATCAGAAGCTGGTCTTCAGATGTTGACTTTGCGTTGACTTCATCAGAAGCACCCAGTCTTCAGAAGCTGCCTTCAGACCCAGAAGCTGCACTTCAGGAGCACCACTTCAGGACCACTTCAGAAGCTTCACTTCAGGAGCACTTCTTCAGGAGTACTTCTTCAGAAGCATTTCTTCAGGACCAGTTTTCCTTTTAGCTTTGCAACCATGCTTCTTGGCTTTCCTTCTTGCTCTTTAGCTTGTTCTTCATAACCATTATCAATCAATACTTATTAAGCATGTGGTTCTGAAACACTTGAACAAAGCATTAGCAAATAACCAATTTTCTCTTTAATACTTTGTTTTCATCAAAACCATAAAGAGAGATATGTTTACACATAAATGTTTCAACAATCTCCCCCTTACTTCATAAGAGACTTGTTAAACACATTTTGTTCCAACAAAACTACCTTCTGAAGTTCTGATCAACCAGTTCTGAAAAATCAATCTTATACACATTGTTCTTTCTCTTTCCCATGAACACAACTTATTTATCTTTGTTGTTGATTACAGTGCAAGTGTTCTTATCAAACAAGACATTATACCCACTGTCACAAAATTGACTTATGCTAAGTAGGTTATGTCTCAGTCCATCTACCAACCAAATATTAGTAATGGAAATGGAAGAATTACCTATCTTACCAGTACCAATGATCTTGCCTTTCTGGTTTCCTCCAAATCCCACAGTTCCTCCCTCTTTCATGGTCAGGTTTGGAACATAGACCTTTCTCCTGTCATGTGACGTGAGCAACCACTGTCCAGGTACCATGACTTCTCCTTTTCTTTGGCTTTTAAGCATATCTGCAACAGAAATGATTTCAGACTTAGGTACCCATATCTTTATGGGTCCTCTTTGGTTAGTTCTGAAAGAATATGGCTTTTTTTGTACCTTTTGTCTGATATTCTGAGATTTGAAAGGTTTTACATACACTGGTTTCTTATCTTTTGAAGATTTTACAAACACAGTCTTTTGAAAATGTGAGTCTGAATTTTTCAGAGTCTGAGACTTGCTTATCTTAGGTTCTGATCTCTTCAGACTTTGAACCTTTTCAGATTTAGAGTCTGTTTTCCTCATAATCTTAGACTTAGAACCTTTTGGTTTAGATTTTGGCAAGGTTTTAGATTTTGCCTTCATCTTTTCCTTAGGTTCAGAAGTTTTAGATTCTGAGTTGTTCAGAACTTCAATTTCAACAGTCTCAGTTTCTGGTAAATTCAGTTTTTCAGAAATGTTAGATGCAGATACAAAACACACCTCAATGTCTTTCACAATCTCTTCAGAACAGGATGGTAGGTTTGTTTCTTTTGAATGATTGAATGGATCATTTTTGAAACCAATACCTTCTCCCCTGTTTCTGTTAATATTGTAAATCATAGAAGCAACTTTACTTCTGTTGATTCCAGTTAGGATGAACTCCTGAAGTGCCATTTCTTACTCACTTGGAACTTCATCAGGTATCTTATGAGCCATTTCTCTGAGTTCTCTAACTTCTTCATCAATCTCATTGATGTGATTTTGAAGTTGGAGATTCTCATCAACCAGCAAGTTATATTTCTTTTTCAAAGATTTTAATTGAATCAACTTGCTTCTGAGATGATTCATAAGATCCTTAACTGTATCAACAAGCTCAGAATGAGTAAGTTCAGAATATTCCTCATCTTCATCTTCAGAGTCTGATCCTGACTCTGCATCAGAAGATGTTGTAGCAACAAGAGCTAGATTTGCTTCTTCTTCATCTTCCTTCTCAGATTCAGATTCATTGTCAAGCTCATCCCATGTAGCCATAAGACTTTTCTTGAATCTGTCTTTGAGGTTGCCTGATTTTGAGTTGGTCTTTCTAGATTTCTCCTTTGATTTGTCCTTTTGGAGATTTGGACAATCAGCTATCCTTTGATTTAGTTCTGTTGAATCCAGTTAACATGAAATCCTGAAGAGCTATTTCCTGTTCATTAGGAATCTCTTCAGATTTCTTATGAGCCTCTTTTCTGAGTTCCTCAACTTCTTCATCATATTCAAAAATTTGATTCTGAAGTTTAAGGTTTTCCTCAAACAGCAAGTTTATTTGATTTTTCAAAGACTTAATTTCTTTCAACTTGCTTTTAAGATGACTCATAAGATCATTAACTGTTTCAATTAAATCAGATCTAGAGAGTTCAGAATATACCTCATCTTCTTCATCAGAATCTGAACATGATTCTGCATCAGAAGATGCAATTGCCATTAAGGCCAGATTTGCTTCTTCCTCATCAGATTCTGACTCATTGTCCAGATCATCCCATGTAGCCATGACACTCTTCTTAAGCTTATTTCTGAAATTGCTGGACTTTGAGCTGGACTTCTTTGCTTTTTCCTTTGATTTTTCCTTCTGAAGATGAGGACAATCAGCAATGAAGTGGCCAGGCTTTTTGCAGTTGTAGCAGCTTTCTTTCTGGATATCCCTCTTTGAACTAGAATTAGATCCTCTAAAGTTACTGCTTCTGTTAGAGAACTTTTTCTTTCTATTCATCAGATACTGAAGTCTTTTAGAAATCATTGCAAGCTCATCAGCATCTGAATCTTCATCAGAATTTCCCTCAGGAAACTCTTCTTCAGATTCAATTGCTTTCAAAGCTTTAGCAGGTTTTCTTTTAGACTTCAGAGCTAATGTTTTTGGCTCTCTAACAGACTCATCCTCATTGAGTCCCAGTTCATGCACTTTGAGGGAGCTTATAAGATCTTCAATACTTAAAGTATTTAGATCCTTAGCTTCCTCAATTGCAGTCACTTTAGGTCTCCATTTAGATGGCAGACTTCTAAGGATTTTATTCACATGGTCAGCTGTGGTGTAACTCTTCTTCAGAATCTGAAGTCCAGAAACCAGAGTCTGAAACCTTGAGAACATAGTCTCAATATTTTCATCCTCTTTCATTCTGAACAATTCATATTGCTGAACAAGTATGTTTGCCTTAGCTTCTCTAACCTTCTGATTACCTTCATAGTTAGAGCAGAGAGATGTGAATATTGCTTTGGCTGTTGACTTGTCACTCAGCTTCTGATACTCAGTGTGAGGTAATGAATCCACAATGATTCCTCTCACATGGTGATGTTTCCTATAGATCTTTCTTTCTGCATCACTCAGAGTTCTACTGTTGACAGCAACACCTTCTTCATCTACTGGTATTGAGATTCCATCTTCAATAATGTCCCATAGAGTATCATCAATCCCAATAATGTGACTATACATTTTACTCTTCCACCAAGAGAATTTTTCTGGGTCACCAGTAAACATAGGAGGTTTATTGTGTGACCTAGACTTCTTTTCTTCAGTACCATAATCATATTGTACATTTCTTTGATTTCTGGGAGAGGGTGGAGGTGAACCACTAGTTGAGGTCATGTTTTTCTCAGGATCCTACTGACACACTGTTAAGTGTTAATATCAGAACCGGAGCTCTGATACCAACTGAAGGTGAGAAAAACACACACACAAGAAGGGGGGGGGGGTTGAATTGTGTGACTCAAAAACTTTTTATCTTTTCTTTTCAAACTTAAGATGAAGTTCAGAAGCTGATATGAATCAGTTCTGAACTGTTATCAGGAGTTATGCAGCGGATTCAATAATGAAAAGAGAAGGATAAAGAGAGGCACACAGAATTTATACAGGTTCCTTCTGAATGTGAGAAGTAGTCCTGTCCCCTTGTATCCAACAAGAGAGTTTCACTATAATCAGTTCAGATTACAATTGCTCAATCACTAAGAAAGAGACTTCCAGTTGATCAATCACAAAGAAAGAGACTTCTATGCTCAACCACCAAGGAAGAGGCTTCCAATGCTCAAGTCACTAAGACAAGAGACTTCCAAATGCTCAAGTCACAAAGACAAGAGACTTCTGACTCAGACCACAAAGGAATGAGGTTACAAATGCTCAGTATGCAGACTGAGACTTTAGGGACCAAACTGGTTTACAAATAAAATAGTTTGGGATGAACACTTGATCAAATATCAGAGGTGTTCTCTTAATACAACTCAGGTTAAGACTCTTAACCTTAAGAAATTCTAAATTACAAAGATGAAAGAATTTCTAAGAGGTTGGGTAACTTGCGTATTTTTGACAGCAAAACAGAGCAAGAGTTCAGTTCTTTGTTTCAAGAGTCTTAGACATTTTCTTCTTCAAATCTTCCTCCTTTTATAGATGAAAATAGAGCTGTTGAAGATTTGCTTGAATTAAGGAAATTAGCCGTTGCAATTGGACTAGGTTACTGCAAATGTGTGCTGTACTTTATCAGTCAGAACAGAGCAGGTGCCATTTTTGAATTGGCCCACCTTAAAAACTGGAGAATGTTTGGGTCAGGGAGACAACTGTTCCATTGAGTTGTTCTGACACATCCAGGCATTAAATGCGCACAGTACTGGTCACTTTCCATGCCACATCAGCTTCAGAAGCTTCTCAGTGAACAGTGATCAGAAGCTGCTTCAGTTGTACGGATCAGAAGCTGGTCTTCAGATGTTGACTTTGCGTTGACTTCATCAGAAGCACCCAGTCTTCAGAAGCTGCCTTCAGACCCAGAAGCTGCACTTCAGGAGCACCACTTCAGGACCACTTCAGAAGCTTCACTTCAGGAGCACTTCTTCAGGAGCACTTCTTTAGGAGTACTTCTTCAGAAGCATTTCTTCAGGACCAGTTTTCCTTTTAGCTTTGCAACCATGCTTCTTGGCTTTCCTTCTTGCTCTTTAGCTTGTTCTTCATAACCATTATCAATCAATACTTATTAAGCATGTGGTTCTGAAACACTTGAACAAAGCATTAGCAAATAACCAATTTTCTCTTTAATACTTTGTTATCATCAAAACCATAAAGAGAGATATGTTTACACATAAATGTTTCAACAATCTCCCCCTTACTTCATAAGAGACTTGTTAAACACATTTTGTTCCAACAATCTCCCCCTTTTTGATGATGACAAACATAAGTATTAAATCAGAAAATTGTTGTTAACTTAATTAACAAGTTAACTGCAGGGTGTGAGGTTTGTAAGCTCCCCCTGAGTTTGATCCAAGTTAATTAAGTTCAGTTAAAAATATAAATGTGAAAATTTCAGAATTGTTGTTAAGTTTAATTAACAATCTGACTTCAGGAGAGGTTTGTAAGCTCCCCCTAGGTCTGACAGTCCTCAAGGTTAGATTTGTAAGCTTCCCTTGGTTCTTGTCCATGTTAATTAAGCTTAACTTAAAACAATATAGTGAAATTAACACTCAGAATTCAAAATGACTTGTTGACTTCAGGTTCTGAGGTTTGTAAGCTCTCCCCCTAAGTCTGATAATCCACAGGATGAGTTTTGTAAGCTCCCTGAGTCTTATCCAACTTATTTTAAATTCATCTTAACTCACTAAGAGTTATATATCTCACAGAATGTATCAGAGCCAGAAATTCACTTCAGAGACTAAGAGTTAGAATCTGTTCTCATAACTTAAATTTAGTCAGAATTGTATCAGAGCTTAACTGATCAGTATCAGAGCTAGCTTAACAATTGTATCAGAGCTTAACCCTAACTATTGCATCAGAGCTTAATAAGCTTATCTTCTGACAATTTTAACTTATTTTTGAGCTCAGGTGCTTTAATACTTGTTTTACTTTTCTCCCCCTTTTGTCATCAACAAAAAGTATTACTTTCTCCCCTTAAGACAGAAAATTTCTCCCCCTTTATCAAGAAAGTTGGAAAATATATCTGTATCAGAGCAGAAAAGGATTTTAAAAGAGTTTGAAAGCATGTATCAAAGCAGTTCAATTTCCCCTTTGTAAAAAGGTTCTGACACCAAGTTTGAAAATATTTCAAAAAAATTCAGAATTGGGGGGGTTGAACAAGAATTTGTGAGATATTTATGCAATCATATGGATAACCAAGCAGCAAGGATAATCATCAGAGCCTACTTGATTTTCAATGAGTATATGACTTGCATTAAAAAAATAGAATGCTGTTCAGAAGCAGAAAAAGTTTGGAGCTCCTGATCAGGTCATTCTGTGTTCAGACATGACTTGTTCAGTATAAATTGATTCAGTATCAGAGCAAACCAACCACATTGTGTTCAGTATTAGAGCAAAACATCTCAAGAAGGTATCAGAGCAATTTTTGCAAGAAGGTATCAGAGCAAACTATGTAATGAGGTATCAGAGCAAATCTGAGCTGGTCTTACTCAGTTTTCAAAACAAAATAGTTTCAATTATAGACCATCTGAAAAGATATCTCAGAGCTTGATACCAATTAAGGATATTATCTCAGAGTCTGATACCAAAATACAGTTTTAAGACTGCTGAACTTATATCAGAACCTGATACCAAATGAAGGTTTATCTCAGAGTCTGATACCATATAAAAGGTTTCTAAAGACTGAACATTGTCTGATACACTTTGGGCTTTTAAAATGTGTATGTGCTAAGCATTTTGAAAACAAACTGATACCAACTTGAAAATTGTTTGTTAAGCAATTTTAACATTGAATATCAAAGCAGAAAATCACATTTTTACTTGATGACTTTGGGAGGATTAGAGTATAAACTTTCAAAGCTTTAATCATCATTGCCCTTAACTATACTTATCAGATTCTGACCAATATTAGATTTTTATCAGATTCAGAAGTCAGAAAATCCAGGTTCTGATCCTTCAGACTCTGAAGTTTTTCAGGCTTAACTTTAGTCAAACTCTCAGAAGTTGAGTGTTTGATAAGTCTTAGCTTATGATAAACTCAGAATCAAGGAATACATTCAGATTCAAGCACATTTTTCAAGAGACAAAATGCATGTTCAGATTCTTTTTAATAAAGTTGAATCTTTCTTCTGTTAGGGGTTTTGTGAATATGTCAGCCCATTGATGATCAGTATCAATGAACTGAATATCTAAAACACCCTTCTGAACATAATCTCTTATAAAATGATGTTTTATTTCTATGTGCTTGGCTCTAGAATGCAGAATTGGATTTTTTGACAGACATATAGCAGCAGTATTATCACAATAAATTGGAATATTATCTGCATGAATCTGATAATCCTCTAATTGATGTTTCATCCAGAGCAGTTGTGTGCTACAACTTGCAGCTGAGATGTATTCTGCTTCTGCTGTTGACAAAGCAATGGTTGCTTGTCTCTTGCTGGCCCAGGATATCAGATTCTCACCAAGAAACTGACAGTTTCCACTGGTGGATTTTCTTTCAATCCTGTCCCCAGCATAATCACCATCACAGAATCCAACTAGCTTATAATTTAGAGATTTCTTGTACAGAAGTCCCAAATTAGTTGTTCCTTTCAGATACCTAAAGATCCTCTTGACAGCAGTCATATGAGATTCTCTAGGATCTGATTGGAATCTAGCACACAGACATACACTAAATAAAATATCTGGCCTAGAAGCAGTTAAGCATAGGAGAGAACCTATCATACCTCTGTACAGCTTCTGATCTACCTTAGTGCCATTGTCCTCTTTGCTTAAGGTGCAGGTGGGATGCATTGGTGTTGTCATCAGCTTGCAATCATCCAACTGGAACTTCTTCAGAAGCTCCTTGGTGTATTTGGACTGATGAACATAAAAACCCTCTTTGCATTGGTTGATTTGAATTCCCAAGAAGAATTTCAGCTCACCCATCATGCTCATTTCAAATTCATCATGCATTAACTTAGAAAATTCCTTGCAAAGGGAGGCATCAGTAGAACCAAATATGATATCATCAACATAGATTTGTACAATTAAGATTTCTTTCTTAACAGTTTTTCTAAAGAGTGTATTGTCAACTTGACCTCTTACAAAATCATTTTTAATCTAGAAGTTGCTTAGTCTTTCATACCAAGCTCTGGGAGCTTGTTTCAGACCATACAAAGACTTCTTAAGTTTAAAGACATGATTTGGATATTTAACATCTTCAAAACCAGGAGGTTGTTTTACATACACTTCTTCAGAAATTACACCATTTAAGAAAGCACTCTTAACACCATTTGATATAAGGTGATATCATGATTAATAGCATAAGAAAGAAGTAACCTGATTGCTTCCAGTCTTGCTACTGGAGCAAAAGTTTCAGTGTAGTCTATTCCTTCTTGCTGGCTGTACCCTTGAGCTACTAATCTAGCCTTGTTTCTGATCACTTCTCCTTGTTCATTGAGCTTGTTCCTGAACACCCATTTTGTTCCAATTATGTTCTTCTGATCAGGTTTTGCAACAAGATCCCATACATCATTTCTTTGAAATTGGTTCAGCTCTTCTTGCATTGCTACAATCCAACCATCATCAGCAAGTGTTTCATCAGTAGTTGTAGGCTCAATCATGGATAGCAGGCCAAGCATGGACTCATTCTGAGTGAATGCTGATCTTGTCTTTCTTGGACTGTTCTTGTTTCCAATGATCAGCTCCTCAGGATGGGAAGACTTGTACTTGAATGAGGTTCTGGGTGGATTAGCTTCTGAAGGGCCACCAGGGATTTGTTCAGAACCATGCTGATCTTGATTAGCATCAGGAGTAGTGTCATTGTTGGAGAGTTTCTCAGAGTCTTCATTGTTTTCAGCTTCTGAACCTTCATCAGAACCTGAACTGGGTTCAGCTTCTGAAGGTTCTTCTGAGATTCTGATATCTGCAAAACTCTCAACCAGCTCTGGTATTTCACTACCAGGCTTCTTATCATCAAACCTAATGTGTATAGCTTCTTCAACAACATGTGTTTCGGAATTATACACTCTGTATGCCTTAGATCTCTCTGAGTATCCTAAGAAGGTACCCTTTTGAGCCTTGGCATCAAATTTCTTTAGGTAGACCTTATTGTTTAGTATGTAAAATGTACAACCAAACTGATGAAAATAAGAAATACTTGGTTTTCTTCCTTTAAATAATTCATATGAAGTTTTATTCAGAATGGGTCTAATGTAGATCCTGTTCTGAATATAACATGCTGTGTTTACAGCTTCTGCCCAAAAGTACTTAGCAATTTTAGACTCATGGATCATGGTTCTGGCCATTTCTTGTAAAGACCTGTTCTTTCTCTCTACAACTCCATTTTGTTGTGGAGTTCTAGGAGATCAGAACTCATGGAAAATTCCATGATCTTCACAAAAGTTTTCAAAAGGTTCATTTTCAAATTCACCACCATGATCACTTCTGATTTTCAAAATTTTCAAATCAGTTTCTGTTTGTACTTGTTTGCAGAATTTGAAAAACACATCATATGTTTCATTTTTGGTTCTGAGGAATTTAACCCAAGTCCACCTACTATAATCATCAACAATCACAAGTCCATACTTCTTCCCATTGATTGAAGCTGTTCCAACAGGACCAAACAAATCAATGTGAAGGAGTTCTAGAGGTTTAGAGGTGGAAACAATGTTCTTTGGTTTAAAAGAAGTTTTAGAAAACTTTCCAATTTGACATGCTGAACACAGAGCATCTGAGTGATAATCAATCTGGGGCAAGCCTCTGACCAGCTGTAACTTGCTAAGCTTAGAGATGAGTCTCCATTTAGCATGTCCCAGCCTTTTGTGCCACACCCATTTCTCATCACTCACAGACAGAAGGCAAACTACCTTCTGCTGAACCAATTCAGAAAAGTTTATTTTGTAAACATTGTTTTTCCTACAGCCTCTGAACACTACAGACTTATTTTCATTATTGATTACAGTGCAAGTGTTCTTATTAAACAGGACTTCATAATTACTATCACATAATTGACTTATGCTAAGTAAATTATGTCTCAGTCCATCTACCAGCCAAACATTATCAATGTACAGGGAAGAATTACCTATCTTACCAGTACCAATGATCTTTCCTTTCTGACTTCCTCCAAACCCCACAGTTCCTCCCTCTTTCAGAGTCAGGTTTTGGAACATGGACTTGTCCCCTGTCATATGATGCGAGCATCCACTGTCCAGGTACCAGGACCTTTCCTTTTCTTTGGATGACAAGCATTTCTGCAATTGAAATAATCTCAGACTTAGGTACCCAGATTTTCATGGGTCCTTTGGGGTTAGTCCTGAAAGGTTTTGGCTTCTTGTGTCTGAAGTTATGATATTCAGACTTGTTCTGATACTTTGGATATGAATCCTTGTATTTAGAATAAGTCTGAGTTTCAGAACCTGAATACTTCAGAACCTGAGTTCTCAAAGGTTTGGACTTAGACTTCTTTAGAACCTGAGACTTGGAGGTCTTTGGTTCTGATTTGTTCAGAGTCTGAACCATTGAGTACTTTGGTTCTGATCTCTTCAGAATTCTAACTTTGTTTACTTCAGGCACAAGGCAAGCTTCAGTTTTGCCTTTCTTAAAATAGTTTGAAGCAGACAACTGATTGGTTTGCTTTGGCTTGCTTTGCCTAACATTCTGAGATTGAAAATGTTTTACATTGACTGGTTTAACAGATTTTGAAGTTTTGATAAACCCAGTCTTAGAAAAATTTGAATCAGATTTATTCAGATTCTGAGACTTACTAGTTCCAGGTTCTGAATACTTCAGATTCTGAACCTTTTCAGATTCAGAGTCTGATTTCCTCTTACTTTTAGGCTTAGGACCTTTTGGCTTAGATTTAGGCAAGGTTTTAACAGTTGCCTTCATCTTACCCTTAGGCTCAGAAGCTTCAGAGTCTGAGTTGTTCAGAACTTCTGACTTAGTCTCAGATTCTGATACTTACAATTTCTCAGAATTATCAGAAGCAGGCACAAAGCATATACCATTGCCTTTTAAAATATTTTCAGAACATGAAGGTGAGTTTAAATCATTTGAAGGTTTGAATAAATCATAGCCAATGCCTTCACCTTTGTTTCTGATCATATTATACATCATGGAGGCAATTTTAGTTCTGTTGAATCCAGTTAACATGAAATCCTGAAGAGCTATTTCCTGTTCATTAGGAATCTCTTCAGATTTCTTATGAGCCTCTTTTCTGAGTTCCTCAACTTCTTCATCATATTCAAAAATTTGATTCTGAAGTTTAAGGTTTTCCTCAAACAGCAAGTTTATTTGATTTTTCAAAGACTTAATTTCTTTCAACTTGCTTTTAAGATGACTCATAAGATCATTAACTGTTTCAATTAAATCAGATCTAGAGAGTTCAGAATATACCTCATCTTCTTCATCAGAATCTGAACATGATTCTGCATCAGAAGATGCAATTGCCATTAAGGCCAGATTTGCTTCTTCCTCATCAGATTCTGACTCATTGTCCAGATCATCCCATGTAGCCATGACACTCTTCTTAAGCTTATTTCTGAAATTGCTGGACTTTGAGCTGGACTTCTTTGCTTTTTCCTTTGATTTTTCCTTCTGAAGATGAGGACAATCAGCAATGAAGTGGCCAGGCTTTTTGCAGTTGTAGCAGCTTTCTTTCTGGATATCCCTCTTTGAACTAGAATTAGATCCTCTAAAGTTACTGCTTCTGTTAGAGAACTTTTTCTTTCTATTCATCAGATACTGAAGTCTTTTAGAAATCATTGCAAGCTCATCAGCATCTGAATCTTCATCAGAATTTCCCTCAGGAAACTCTTCTTCAGATTCAATTGCTTTCAAAGCTTTAGCAGGTTTTCTTTTAGACTTCAGAGCTAATGTTTTTGGCTCTCTAACAGACTCATCCTCATTGAGTCCCAGTTCATGCACTTTGAGGGAGCTTATAAGATCTTCAATACTTAAAGTATTTAGATCCTTAGCTTCCTCAATTGCAGTCACTTTAGGTCTCCATTTAGATGGCAGACTTCTAAGGATTTTATTCACATGGTCAGCTGTGGTGTAACTCTTCTTCAGAATCTGAAGTCCAGAAACCAGAGTCTGAAACCTTGAGAACATAGTCTCAATATTTTCATCCTCTTTCATTCTGAACAATTCATATTGCTGAACAAGTATGTTTGCCTTAGCTTCTCTAACCTTCTGATTACCTTCATAGTTAGAGCAGAGAGATGTGAATATTGCTTTGGCTGTTGACTTGTCACTCAGCTTCTGATACTCAGTGTGAGGTAATGAATCCACAATGATTCCTCTCACATGGTGATGTTTCCTATAGATCTTTCTTTCTGCATCACTCAGAGTTCTACTGTTGACAGCAACACCTTCTTCATCTACTGGTATTGAGATTCCATCTTCAATAATGTCCCATAGAGTATCATCAATCCCAATAATGTGACTATACATTTTACTCTTCCACCAAGAGAATTTTTCTGGGTCACCAGTAAACATAGGAGGTTTATTGTGTGACCTAGACTTCTTTTCTTCAGTACCATAATCATATTGTACATTTCTTTGATTTCTGGGAGAGGGTGGAGGTGAACCACTAGTTGAGGTCATGTTTTTCTCAGGATCCTACTGACACACTGTTAAGTGTTAATATCAGAACCGGAGCTCTGATACCAACTGAAGGTGAGAAAAACACACACACAAGAAGGGGGGGTTGAATTGTGTGACTCAAAAACTTTTTATCTTTTCTTTTCAAACTTAAGATGAAGTTCAGAAGCTGATATGAATCAGTTCTGAACTGTTATCAGGAGTTATGCAGCGGATTCAATAATGAAAAGAGAAGGATAAAGAGAGGCACACAGAATTTATACAGGTTCCTTCTGAATGTGAGAAGTAGTCCTGTCCCCTTGTATCCAACAAGAGAGTTTCACTATAATCAGTTCAGATTACAATTGCTCAATCACTAAGAAAGAGACTTCCAGTTGATCAATCACAAAGAAAGAGACTTCTATGCTCAACCACCAAGGAAGAGGCTTCCAATGCTCAAGTCACTAAGACAAGAGACTTCCAAATGCTCAAGTCACAAAGACAAGAGACTTCTGACTCAGACCACAAAGGAATGAGGTTACAAATGCTCAGTATGCAGACTGAGACTTTAGGGACCAAACTGGTTTACAAATAAAATAGTTTGGGATGAACACTTGATCAAATATCAGAGGTGTTCTCTTAATACAACTCAGGTTAAGACTCTTAACCTTAAGAAATTCTAAATTACAAAGATGAAAGAATTTCTAAGAGGTTGGGTAACTTGCGTATTTTTGACAGCAAAACAGAGCAAGAGTTCAGTTCTTTGTTTCAAGAGTCTTAGACATTTTCTTCTTCAAATCTTCCTCCTTTTATAGATGAAAATATAGCTGTTGAAGATTTGCTTGAATTAAGGAAATTAGCCGTTGCAATTGGACTAGGTTACTGCAAATGTGTGCTGTACTTTATCAGTCAGAACAGAGCAGGTGCCATTTTTGAATTGGCCCACCTTAAAAACTGGAGAATGTTTGGGTCAGGGAGACAATTGTTCCATTGAGTTGTTCTGACACATCCAGGCATTAAATGCGCACAGAACTGGTCACTTTCCATGCCACATCAGCTTCAGAAGCTTCTCAGTGAACAGTGATCAGAAGCTGCTTCAGTTGTACGGATCAGAAGCTGGTCTTCAGATGTTGACTTTGCGTTGACTTCATCAGAAGCACCCAGTCTTCAGAAGCTGCCTTCAGACCCAGAAGCTGCACTTCAGGAGCACCACTTCAGGACCACTTCAGAAGCTTCACTTCAGGAGCACTTCTTCAGGAGTACTTCTTCAGAAGCATTTCTTCAGGACCAGTTTTCCTTTTAGCTTTGCAACCATGCTTCTTGGCTTTCCTTCTTGCTCTTTAGCTTGTTCTTCATAACCATTATCAATCAATACTTATTAAGCATGTGGTTCTGAAACACTTGAACAAAGCATTAGCAAATAACCAATTTTCTCTTTAATACTTTGTTTTCATCAAAACCATAAAGAGAGATATGTTTACACATAAATGTTTCAACAATCTCCCCCTTACTTCATAAGAGACTTGTTAAACACATTTTGTTCCAACAAAACTACCTTCTGATCAACCAGTTCTGAAAAATCAATCTTATACACATTGTTCTTTCTCTTTCCCATGAACACAACTTATTTATCTTTGTTGTTGATTACAGTGCAAGTGTTCTTATCAAACAAGACATTATACCCACTGTCACAAAATTGACTTATGCTAAGTAGGTTATGTCTCAGTCCATCTACCAACCAAATATTAGTAATGGAAATGGAAGAATTACCTATCTTACCAGTACCAATGATCTTGCCTTTCTGGTTTCCTCCAAATCCCACAGTTCCTCCCTCTTTCATGGTCAGGTTTGGAACATAGACCTTTCTCCTGTCATGTGACGCGAGCAACCACTGTCCAGGTACCATGACTTCTCCTTTTCTTTGGCTTTTAAGCATATCTGCAACAGAAATGATTTCAGACTTAGGTACCCATATCTTTATGGGTCCTCTTTGGTTAGTTCTGAAAGAATATGGCTTCTTTTGTACCTTTTGTCTGATATTCTGAGATTTGAAAGGTTTTACATACACTGGTTTCTTATCTTTTGAAGATTTTACAAACACAGTCTTTTGAAAATGTGAGTCTGAATTTTTCAGAGTCTGAGACTTGCTTATCTTAGGTTCTGATCTCTTCAGACTTTGAACCTTTTCAGATTTAGAGTCTGTTTTCCTCATAATCTTAGACTTAGAACCTTTTGGTTTAGATTTTGGCAAGGTTTTAGATTTTGCCTTCATCTTTTCCTTAGGTTCAGAAGTTTTAGATTCTGAGTTGTTCAGAACTTCAATTTCAACAGTCTCAGTTTCTGGTAAATTCAGTTTTTCAGAAATGTTAGATGCAGATACAAAACACACCTCAATGTCTTTCACAATCTCTTCAGAACAGGATGGTAGGTTTGTTTCTTTTGAATGATTGAATGGATCATTTTTGAAACCAATACCTTCTCCCCTGTTTCTGTTAATATTGTAAATCATAGAAGCAACTTTACTTCTGTTGATTCCAGTTAGGATGAACTCCTGAAGTGCCATTTCTTACTCACTTGGAACTTCATCAGGTATCTTATGAGCCATTTCTCTGAGTTCTCTAACTTCTTCATCAATCTCATTGATGTGATTTTGAAGTTGGAGATTCTCATCAACCAGCAAGTTATATTTCTTTTTCAAAGATTTTAATTGAATCAACTTGCTTCTGAGATGATTCATAAGATCCTTAACTGTATCAACAAGCTCAGAATGAGTAAGTTCAGAATATTCCTCATCTTCATCTTCAGAGTCTGATCCTGACTCTGCATCAGAAGATGTTGTAGCAACAAGAGCTAGATTTGCTTCTTCTTCATCTTCCTTCTCAGATTCAGATTCATTGTCAAGCTCATCCCATGTAGCCATAAGACTTTTCTTGAATCTGTCTTTGAGGTTGCCTGATTTTGAGTTGGTCTTTCTAGATTTCTCCTTTGATTTGTCCTTTTGGAGATTTGGACAATCAGCTATCACTACAAGAAAACATGAATTTAGCCTCAACATTTAGCATCGGCCACCGACACCGACGCTAATAGCGTCCCCTTAGAGTCGGACTAACGCACTCTACTTCAATTTCTAGTTTTCCTTTATTTTTAAAAAGATTTAGAGTCGGCCTAGCCGAGGCTAAAGGTTAGAGGACCCACGTATCACATTTTAGACCATATTTAGAGTTGGTCTGTCTGACTCTATTATTTTAATTGATAAAAATTTATTATAATAAAATTATTATTCCTCTTTTTTTGCTCAAATGGGACCCACATAATGTTTAGATTAGATATAGAGTCAGCTTAGCCGACGCTAAAATTTTTGCCAATAAAAATTTAATTTCTATATAAATTATTATAAAAAAAAATTATTCAATCAACAAAAATACTACTCTAAATTTTTTCCCACACTTTTTTCCCTCTCTTTACTCAATAAAAAAAAAAACCCCAAAATTTTTTCCCTCTTTTTTTTTTCACACTTACTCACTAGAAATAATACTAAATCACTTCCAAAAAATCTCCACCACTCATCTACCATATCTCTTACTTTTCATCTCCCTTCCTAAATCAGTTTTCACATTGTAACTCCTCTCCTCCGTAACTCCTTCCCCCACCTTGCTTTCCCTCACCGCTAACTTCTTCTCCTCACCATGCCTTCCCTTCCGTAAATTCTTCTCCTCAGCGTCAACCTTTTCCTCACCGTCAACCTTCTTCTTCGATTACCTCTTATCCACCGTCTGGTTCAACCTTCTCCTCCAATCGAAAACATCTTCTTCTTGCCACCTCCACCGTCTGATTCAACCTTCTTGCTCAGCTTCTTCTTATTCGGTGAGTGTGTGACTGATTATAGATGACTTTGTTCCTCTCATCACTCATCTTAACCCTTCATCCTTCATTTATCACCATACATTTTTTACAAATTCAACTCAAAATTTGACATTGATGTTTGTTTTTGCAGGGTTATTGTAGAAGAAAGGATGGGTCAATTACCAATCTCTTAATTTTTCAGCTTATAACAACAAAGTTATGTGACCTAATTTGACAAATTATGATTTTTTTATATATAATTTATGAATCCCTGCTTGTTATAGTGTATTGAGAATTCCTATTGTGTTGGCTCTTTATTGGGTTTTGAGTTTGATTATGAAGTTACAAACTTTAATCAAAAGATGAATTGTTTTTAAATATAAGGTTTTTTGAATGGGAAAAGTGTAAAGAAATGGTTCAAGGCACTCACGGCTCTCCTGATATTGTGCCAATGATATTACACCTAATTACTGCTATGTTATCAAAAATATCAAAAATATGTTCTCTATTTTATATATGGAGAAACTAACAATTACTAGTATCTTAGTCTTATGTTTTTTGTGAATGTGATTATTGAAAAGATTGATATTCTGTTTTTCTTGTGAATCTGATTATGGAGTTAGTTAATGGCTATATTTGGCGTTTGAAGTATTTCGTTGTTGGTTTGCACCGAGTATAATGTTAGCTTAAGACTCATGTTGCCGTTGAATATCGTTTTTTTAACCCCAAGTTAATTAAAGCAAATTCTTTGAATTTAGTTTGTTCAATAATATTTCATGCTCTGTCAGTGCTTAATAATGTTGTCATAGATAATGAATTGAACCGAGGAAGTAAAATTGTGAGTATAGGAAACACAAATTGGTCAACCACAATGTGCGCTTAATAATGTTGTAGCAGATAATGTATTGAACTGACACTGTATTGGGATTTGAACTGATTTTTGTGAGTTTAGAAAATGAGCTGATTAATCATCTATTTATTTTTAATGTGATTAATGGGGTTTAAGCAATCGGCTAAAATTGGTGTTTGAAGTGTTGCCAGCAGAAACAGATGTTGTAATTGGTTTGCGAGTATATTGTTAGCTCTACACAAGTAAATGTGAAAAATTGAAAATTTCTTTGATAGGTTGTAGGGTGATTATATTTGAAGGTTTACTCTGTTCATGTGTTTTCTTATTTTGAGATGTGATTTCTTATTCTGAGATGTGGTAATTTTGGCGAGAGCACAATTTTAACATTGACTTATTATGGGAATTGTATATGACTTATTATGGGAATTATATGAAAAATGAGAACCTTGTTGATGGTTTGTAGAATGGTGTTGTTTTGAGGTTTAATTTGACTGGCTAGAAATTGTGTCTGTCATTGATTATCAGTTTGAAGTTCATTTTGATCCTAATGCGTTTGTTTCCTTGGTTTTCCAAATTGAAGTGCCGGCAAAAAACAAGAGATTTTTTTGCTGCTTGTAAGAATCCAAGAACTGGGAACCCTTGCCAAATTAGGTTCTGCCACAAGTGCCTCTTGAACAGGTTTGGCTTATATTTTTTATTTATAATTTAGTTTTTATTTTCAGAATTATTCTATTTTATTAAGAGTACAAAAGTAGATTAATTTATTGTGTTTTTTCTTATGCCGATGATATTTGTGTGTTGAATTTAGATATGGCGACAAGGCAGAAGAGGTAGAGCTATTGAATGATTGGATGTGCCCAAAGTGCAGAGGCATTTGCAACTGCAGTTTTTGCATGTAAGTTGTGGTTTCAATATCCGTTTTGAGTTTGGTGTTGTGGTTTTCATTTTGTACCATTTTGTGTGTTGGTTCTGAAAGAAGAGTAACCTTATAGGAAAAAAAGAGGTGAACAACCAACTGGTATGCTAGTTCATTCAGCCAAGGCATCGGGTTTTAACTCTGTGTCAGCAATGCTTAGAAAGAACGCTTCTGAGAGTTTGGAATCGAACAATACTGTGGTTTTGCCTATAAAGGAAGCTACTATGGAAAAGGTGTGTTGATTTTCTCTTCATTTTTCTGTAGTTGACACAAGAAGTCGAATTCGATAACTCCTACATAATTCTTTTTCCATGCGTTGGTTGTGTGGTCACACTGCTGTATAGGGGCTGTGGGAAATGGATTTTTTGCAACAAGGTATCCATGTGAAAGATATCCAGGTATGCTGCCAATATCTTTAACTTTATAATGCTAAAACTTGTAATCATTTTGAATTATCATCAATGTCAATTAACTATTCCTACATGGATATGATTTTTCATCATTAAATTGTGTTGGCTTCAATTTAATTGTGTCAGAACTTCCATTTTTTATCACTTCCTATGCAGGTGTGTTGATGAGCTTAATAAAAATGCTTCTTAAAGTACATAAATCACAGGTACCGCCTCATTAGTTTTACTTGTGTTTCCTTATCAATTCCTACATGGATGCCTTACGTACAATGATCTTCATAACTTAGTGATTGATTATCCTTTCAACCTTACTGATTATGTTTAAGATATTTCACTTGATATTGAATAATGGAGGTGATTGTTAGAAAGAAAATCTATTTGAATTGGACATGTTTTATAAATCATTATATATCTAAAACGTCACTTCCTTATGAGAATTTGACATGTTATTTACCCTTATCTCAATTCTTATGAGAATTTATTTATTATTCTTTTTAAATTTTGTACATTCTTTTGTATTTGGCTTGGTGATCCAGAACATAGTGTTTGGTTGGATAATGACTAAAACTGTGACTAATTGATGCTAGTGGCCCATGTAATATTGGAGCCTAATCTCATGCCTTGCTAATATTCATTCACTAAACATAATTGATCTTATTGTTTCATATCTTTCAGCTATGGAGCATTGTTCACCGCTCAGATGATGTAGTGCCTCCCATCCTCCTTCACATCCACACTATCAGGATGATTTGAAAAACAACCATGTACTCATTACATTCTTGTTATGTAGTTTTAGACTAATTTTTGGTATTCAAATGACTTTGTAGTTTTAGACTAATTTGTAATTGGAAATTTCTATTTTTTGTTATGTTAATGCACTATGATTTTGTGGCAAATTTGATGTGTTATTTTGATTTCTTAGTATTCGGCGCAAAATAGGGTGTTAGGTGCACGACTAGGAGTAATAAAAAAGTACATTTTAGTGTCTGACACGCCTTCTTTGTCGAAATTAAAATTTTTTTTAAATGATTATTTTAGCGTCGGAAACACTGACTCAAAAGGATTTGTTGACTATGTTGACTATAGAGTTGGTCAGTCCGACTCTAAATGATATTGTTGACTTTGGTCTAGTTGACCTTAGTGTCGGCCATTCCGACGCTAAGTGATTTAGTTGACTTTATATTAGTGGCCTAATTTAGCGTCGGTTGAGAATAGAGTCTGACTTTAACTCGGCGTGGCCGACTCTATATTAGCCTCGGATGCCATAAATCCGAGGCTACCCAGTAGCTTCAACTTTTTTAGCATTGCCCCAACACCGACGCTAAATCCATGTTAGCGTCCGTTTTAACCCTGTTAGCGTGGGTTTTCGGCCGACGCTAAAATGTTGTTTTCTTGTAGTGTATGAAATGACCAGTTTTCTTACAGTTGAAGCAACCCTTCTGTTCTTCCTTCTTGGAACCAGATCCTTTGAAGTTACTGCTCCTGTTAGAGAACTTCTTTTGTCTTTTCATCAAGTACTGAAACCTTTTAGAAAGCATTGCTAGCTCCTCAGCTTCTGGATCTTCTTCAGAACTTCCCTCAGGAGATTCTTCATCAGATTCTGAAGCTTTTAGGGCTTTTGAAGACTTTCCTTTAGATTTAAGTGATATAGACTTAGATTTTCTAACAGGTTCATCTTCATTGAGTCCTAATTCATGCACTTTGAGAGAGCTTATAAGATCTTCAATACTTAGAGTATATAGATCTTTAGATTCCTCAATAGCAGTCACTTTAGGTCTCCATTTAGATGGCAGACTTCTGAGAATCTTGTTCACATGATCAGCAGTTGAGTAACTCTTTTTCAGAATTTGAAGTCCAGAAACCAGAGTCTAAAATCTTGAGAACATAGTCTCAATGTTTTCATCCTCCTTCATACTGAACAGCTCATACTGCTGAACAAGAAGATTTGTTTTTGCTTCTCTAACCTTCTTGTTTCCTTCATAGTTAGAGCAGAGAGAAGTGAAGATGGCCTTTGCTGTTGACTTATCACTTAGCTTAAGATACTCATTGTGAGGTAGAGAGTCCACAATGATACCTCTTACTCTGTGATGCTTTCTGTAAATCTTTCTTTCAGCATCAGTAAGATTCTTCCTGTTTATTGCAACTCCTTCTTCATCAACTGGTAGAGTTATACCATCTTCAATGATATCCCAAAGGCTATCATCTATTCCAATGATATGACTATACATCTTGCTTTTCCACCATGAAATTTTTTCAGGGTCACCAGTAAACATAGGAGGTCTATGGTGTGAGTATGATTGCTTGTCATCTGTACCATAATCATATGATACAGCAGCGCCACCACTTCTTTATGAGGATTCACCAGAAGACATGTTTTTCTCAGGATCTTGACTGACTCACTGTTAGATGATTGAATATCAGAACCGGAGCTCTGATACCAACTGAAGGTGAGAAAAACACAAGAAGGGGGGTTGAATTGTATTGGCCTTTTTCTTTCTCAAAAACTTAGAGTTAGTTCAGCTTCTGATGGAGGTTAGAATCTAAAACTAAATTCAGAGTTATGATGCAGCGGATAGAAAGTAAAGGAGAGAGAGAGAGAGAGAGAGAGAGAGAGAGAGAGAGAGAGAGAGAGAAAGAGAGGACACAAGCAATTATCCTAGTTCCTTCCACAACCTGAAAGTAGTCCAGTCCCCTTGTCACTTACAAGAGATTTTTCACTATAATCAATAGATTACAAATGCTCAAGCACAAAAGCAAGAGGCTTCTCAATGCTCAAACACACAGTAAGAGACTTCTAATTGCTCAAGCACACAAGTCAAGAGACTTCTAATTGCTCAAGCACAAAAGCAAGAGACTTCTAATCAAACAGAGTTACAAATAAATATGTTTGAGTTGAACACTTGATATATTATCAGTGGTGGTCACAAAATACAACACAGTTTTCAGACTCTAGACTTAAGAAATTCTAAGATGAAAAAGTTTGAAAGAATTTCTAAGTTATTGATGAGTATAAAATTTGGTAGAGTATTGGCACTTTTCAGAGTCTTGTAATTCTTGATTTTCTTCAAGTCTTCAGTCCTTTATAAAGAGGAGTAGAGAGACGTTGAGAAGATGCCAGATCATCAATAGAGTCGTTTGAATTGAAGCTTGATCCAACGTTGATTTGGACTGCGTACCATGAAGAATAACGTTTGAATCCTTTCCTTAAAATGGATTGAATGTTTTGTCCAAGGAGACAAAGTTGCAGAGAACGTTCTGACTCTGAGGTTGTTGCAGAGGTCGTGGTCGTACTATGTCCTTTTGACAGTGACAGCAGTTGACTTCTAATTCTCCTTCAGACTTCAGACTCCAGTCTTCAGACTCCGAACTTCAGACTCCAGTCTTCAGATTCTGAGTTAATACCCAAGCTTCAATATTTTCTTTTGCTCTTAACTTGATCTTTCAGAACCACTATTAGATACATGATTTAAATGTATGGTCCTGCACACTTAGAACAAGCATTAGCAAATCCAATTTTCTTTTTAACACCTTGTTATCATCAAAACTCAAAAGGGACTTGTTCATACATTTTGTTCCAACAAATTATGTGCTTTTCTGACTCCCTCCATGTAGTTCAGTTAATGGCGAAGGAGACACTAAGGTTATCATTATGCCAACCTCCTGGAGCTAATTCGAAGCTATCTAGTTAAGGATTGAAACATCTCTATCCACCACATTCTCAGAGAAGGAAACTCTTGCGCATATACTCTTGCCAAGAAAGGAGCTAATCATAGGGGGCCTCTTGTGAGGGTGCATGAGCAATTGTCTTATCTCTCTTCAGCACTTCTAGCGGATGTTGTAGGAGTGTATTTTATTAGGATGTAGTTGCTTTCTTTTCTTTTTTTTTTCTTTTCTTTGAAAATTGAGCTTGGTTCTTACTATGTTGTATTATACATTTGTACACCAATGAGACTATAAATAGAAAAAGGCCCAAAATAATAATAATAATAATAATAATAATAATAATAATAATAATAATAATAATAATAATATGATTATTATTATTAAGGGTTAATTGTTCATACTGTCTCTATAATCATGTGAAGTCTGAAAAATGTTGCTTTTAAAAAACACAGGTTCTACTCTTATAATTTGAAATTATTCCTATTTTGTTCCTCCAACAGTCCAATCACATAGAAGACGCTGACTTGGCAATAAATCTTACCATATTGTTGTTACCACATGGATTTTTTTGATGGTGTGGCAATTTTTTCTCTTTACCTAAAAAATATCCTCATGATTAGTTTTTTGCCTCAATTATTTTTTTTCATAACATTAATTGTGGGGCTGAAATAAATAAAAATAGTGCATTTTTTCCGCAGACATAAAGCCTATAAAAGCGACCTATAGATCGATTTTTTATTTTATTTTTAATAATTTTTTGCAGGCATACTTGGAACATTAAAATAAGGCTTCCAACATAAAATTAGAATTTTCCAACAAGAGACGGATTAATTATAAATTTTGAAAGTGCCGAAAACCAAAACAACATAAGCTTCAACCTAGAAATCAAATTTTGAGATGATGTTTTGCTGAGACCTCTTCAAAAGTATATTGAAAGGACATGCAAAGTTTCATAGTATTCTAAACACGCCTCAATTTATTTTAGTTTTTCGACCAAAACATGTAAAATTGCAATTTTTTTTCGAGTAATCACAAACTCATGGGTCAAATTTCGTTCTCAAATTTTGCAAGTATGTTTAAAACATTATACAAACCTCCATCATAAAGTTTTGAAGTTTTTAAACGAGAAACGAACTAAATATGAATTATCGTTCTCCGTAATCAAGAATTTCTTAAAAAGAATCATAATTATGTGTATCTAGTATAAAAACTTCAAAATGGAGGTTCTTATCATATTCTAAACATGTGTAGAAATAAACTAAGGGTCTTATTAATTAGTGTCTTTAGAGTACTAGTTAGTATAAAAACTTCAAAATGGAGGTTCTTATCATGTTCTAAACATGCGTAGAAATAAACTAAGGGTCTTATTAATAAGTGCCTCTAGAGCACTAGTTAAGAAAGTAAATTAAATAATAACAAAAATTCATTGAAAGCAATAATTTTTTGACATTCAAAAAGTTGAATATTACACAATTTTTAATCACTTTCAAATACAATATTTCTATATTATTTTTCTTAATTAATGTTTCAATGAGACTCTTTAGTATTTTCTATAAACTAATTATGATTTTTTTTAATGAGACTCTTTAGTATTTTCTATAAACTAATTATGATTTTTTTTTAATGAGACTCTTTAGTATTTTCTATAAACTAATTATTATTTTTCTTACTTTAATAGTTAAGCCGACTCTTTTAAGTCGATATGGTGGATGCAAGAATTGAATCATAAGCAGTCACATCTCTATAAAAAGACAAGATAAAGATGAATTTTGTTTTTTGAAGAAGAGAAGGATGAATTTGAAAGGCCTTCAAAATGATTGGGTTAAGATCACTTCTATGAATATGAGTCACGTTACATCCTTTAGGTGAGCGTGAGTTTTGTTTATTGACAAAAGTGTGAATTTTTAGTAAAGAGATGGTAGAGTCTTTACTTTACTTAAAAACATTAACTCTATGTTCACCTTTACCATATCCATATCCATCCTTTTTTTTTTTTTATATCATCTCCATATCCATCCTTTACCGTAAGGAATTACTATATAGCCGTGCCAGACAAAAATAACTTTGTATGGCCACACGAGGTTGCTCGTGTCTTGGCTGGAGAGGCCATTTTATCTATCATTTATTTTGAAGTACCCTATTGTATTAATTATATTATTATTATTATTAATGAAATGTTATAAACATTTTTTAAAAAATAAACAAATAAATAAAGTGGCATCAATACATTAACATATAAAGATATCCAAATAATCTTGAGAGCTGACAATATATATGACCGCCTTAGCAAGCTAATGAGCAACCACATTAGATTCTCTCTTGCAAACTTAACATGAGAATTCTTACAACTAGACTCAACTAGAGATCGACGTTTTCTAATGATAAAAATGAATTCAGAAACATCATGCCTATTGATATAGAAGGCGTCAACTACAATTTTAGAATCAGTGGTAAAAATAACATTATTAAATTCAAGCTCTCTGATCCCAAAAATTGCAGTGAGCAGTGCCTTCGCCTCACCAATTGGCCTAGAAAAGATAGGTTCCATCCAAAGTTGTTTTTGCACCAATAAGCAATCCTCATCTCTAAAAATACGTCAATCTCAACTTTATTCCTATGTGATGAAAAGAATGCATCTACGTTGCACTTTAAGAAATCTTGCGGAGGGCGTGTCACTTACCAAGTTATTTCTTCTTCTACTACCTCCACGGGCTGCCATCTACTCTTCCAATAACAACTTTCATCTATAAATTACGTCGGTTAGACGTTCCGTTTTATTTTCCCAAATGGTGTTATTTCTCCCTTTCCATAAACTCCTAAGAGTTAGACCAAACACCCCCTTTTATGTCATGAGAAAGATATTGCAACATAAAAAATAGAAATTCCTTGCAATCACCACACAAAACTCACGCTTGCTCAACTAGTTCCAGCATGCCTGAATTCCACCAAACTACCACAGACTTACTGCAGCCCGTGAATAAGTGTATCAGGTTCATTGGTTATGGGCAACGGCCTAAAATTATGAATTTTAGTTATGAGATAATTTATATAGAAATTGCATAGGAATGAAAGGCAAATGAGCAACACGTTGTGCCGCTAAATATTTAGTCTTTTTTCTAAGGGAACTAACACTTTAGTTATGTTAGAAGGGTTTGCGATTTTTTTAATAATTCTATATCATAATACAAAGTTTAAACCTGTTTGATAGTCTGAATAAGATAAATACAAGATAAGATATGAATCTAGATAAAAACATAATATGATACATATAAGATAAACATTTATCCTATCTAGATAAGGTAAATGTTTCAATAAAAAATGTAAATAACTCAATTAATAATAAATCAATCCATGCGCGTGTCCTGCAAGCCATTTATTCCATGTCCTTGTTGCTAAGCTTTTTCTCCAATGAGTCCATACACAATTTCCCTCAATCGTATTGATGGGAGCAACATTTGTGATATCTTTGGTGTGTAATTGCTCTTCCATATCTACTTTGTGTAGTTGACCCTATTTGAGCCACGATTGGTTCAACTATTTCGTTTTAAAAATAGTTTTCAAATATTTTCTTTTTGGATAAACGAAATAACAATACTTATTTTAAAGCTCACATAAACAAGTGAAGAAATCATATTCAAATTTCAATTAAAAAGTCCGACCTAACAATTTTAACTTTTGTTAAGAACGTTTTCAATAATTATCCGAAGCTTCAATGGTTATATCTTAGGTTTTGTTCTCGACACATTAGTAATGGAGAATCTGAGTCCCATTAGAAGGTTGGGAATATACTTTTTTTATAACAGAGAGCCTATAGATAGACTCCAGGCCAAAGTATAAACGAAGATAAAAAAATTGATTGTGATCATTAATTAACATTTTATCTCAGTTCACTGCTTTCAAGCTCAAGCCGTTCAATCAAGAGACTTTTTTAATTCGCATGCCTATTATTTTAAGTGGGACATATAGTCTTTGTTTCGTATAAATAGCACAAGTGAAAACTTCCTTTGCTGCATCAAAAAATTAAGTGATCACTCACAATTGTCCTAAGAGCCTCTTCTTCACAAAATCATCATCCCCTCTGACCTCTCTCACTTTACACATTCCTTCACTCAATCGCCACGTTTTTTTGACACTACGGTACGTACATATACATTTATATCCATAACTATCGTGTGGTCCATGTAAATTATATGTAGGGTACTATGCTTGATAAAAAAAATCCTCTGCTTTAGCTTCTCTGTTTTGGTAAATATGGAAGCAAACATTACTTCGATTCCTTCATATTTCATTAAAGTCTCATATTGCCTAAAGACTAAGCTTGTTTGTTTTTAGCACTTTCCTCTTCTCCCTTACAAGATTCTCCTGGTTTTTATTTAAGGTATATTATTTGAACAACTATTTTTTAGACAATTTATGAAACAATCAAATATATATAAAAAAATATGGATATTGACACGTAAATCAAAGCAAAAGAGAAAAACACTATAAACACAATGATAATATGAGAGAGAATTGTTCAAAAAATTATCTTAAAATAGTTCGACAAATATCATTTCTTTTTTCATTTTGTGTTTGGTCGTAAGAAATTATGGATTCAATTTGTATATATCCTAAGTGCAAATACTTTTGATGCCTTAATAAATTATAATCTTTTGATTATCAAAAACATTTGACTTTATTGGTATTATTTTTAAAGTAACTCATATAAGGGGTTGTGATTTGTTGATAAAATAAATTTGTTTACACTACAGTCTACCAAAATTGAACTCATAAATCATTACAACTTTATGGGCATACACATCTCAAACTATGAAACTTATATATGTATATATTGTCTTTCTTAAAAAAAAAATTGTATATATTGTCTAATGATGAAATTGCAAAACAATTTTTTTATCATATCTCTTGTGTAGCTGTGTACATGTCCGTTTCCTTTGAACTGATTTGTAAAATGACAGTCATAAAAAATATTTAGTAACAAATTATTTCTAAATTAATGACCCATTATGAGATGTTAAAGTTATAGTGCTATTGATGATTTTATATCATGATGGTGACTCATAAAATATTAAAAATGTTTGGTCAACTTGGCAGATATAGTTAAAAAAAGAAGAAAAATGATTATAGTGCCAGCAACATCATCCTCTGCCTGCAAACAAGAACTGCCCCTAATAAATTTCCAAAAGGGAGTCAACAAAATGGAGTCTTTATTTCACAACCGAAACAAAGATAAGGTGGTCGTGATAATGGGGGCCACAGGAACTGGAAAGACCAAATTAGCCATAGATTTGGCCAAACATTTTCAGCCAGCTGAAATTGTGAATTCAGACAAAATGCAAGTTTACAAAGGTCTTGACATTACAACAAATAAGGTGACAGAAGAAGAGTGTGATGGGGTCCCACACCATCTCTTAGGTGTATTTGATCCTACCACAAATTTCACTGCCAATGATTTTTGTTACCATGCTTGTTCAGCCATTGATTCAATTGTGGAAAAAGATGGATTACCCATTATTGCTGGTGGTTCAAATTCTTACTTAGATACCTTGGTGAACCATTGTACTGAATTTAGGTTAAGGTATGAATGTTGTTTTCTATGGGTTGATGTTTCACTGCCTGTGCTTCATTCCTCACTTCAATCGCGCGTTGATCGTATGATTGAAGCTGGTCAAGTTGATGAAGTTCGTGAATTTTTTGACCCTTTTGGTGATTATACTAAAGGGATTCGAAGAGCTATTGGGGTGCCCGAATTTCATGATTTTCTTGTAGCGGAAGCAAATTCAGCGGATGAAAGAACTAAGAAAAGGCTTCTTGAAGCTGCAATTAGTAGGGTCAAGATTAATAATTGCACGCTTGCAAATCGACAGGTTCAGAAGATTCGTCGATTAAATGGAATGTGGAAAAGGAGTATGCATTGTCTCGATGCCACTGAAACGCACCTTAGGAGTGGTTCACGCACTGGTAAGGAAGTGTGGGAGGATCATGTGCTTGCAAAAAGTCTTGTGATACTCTACAACTTCCTCTATGGTGAAACACACACCCGCTCTAGAATTTTGTCACCAACTAATGTAATTGCCACCTTTTCTGCACCACCACAGACGCTGGCATTGCCTGCTGTTGGGGCGGCAATCCGTTAGAGATGGTGGGACTGGGAATCTACATACAAAGGTTGCACAACTAAGCATGTGTTTGGGTGGCGGTACAATTTTCACGTCTTGGCAAAAGCACGTTTACACAAAAGCTACAAATAGTAGCTTCTCAAAACCATAGCAAAAAGTGCTCTAAACGTGCGGCAAAAATGGTAAAACGCTGAAGCAAACACATACTAATATGCTTGACGTACACCATGGCATTCTAGATCGTTTTTGGTCATACTTTACTTTTCATTTTGGGGTTATCTTTTTGATAGGTTATATTAGAAAAAATTGTATTTTTTTTTTTTGGGTTACATCGGGATTGGAATACTGTTATATACAGGAGTGTATTTTGCATATAAATTAATTAATTAAATATATATTAATGGAGCATGGCATATACGATCAGTTTTTTAAATTATTTGCTAATGTGGTGAACCTGAAGTGTAAAAATGCTTCTTAAGAGCATCCACATCGGTGAATTCTAAAAACAAATATTAATTAAAGTTTTTACAAGTAGAATTATAGTTCTTTTATCTCAACGCTGAATTCTTATGCTTGTTCATTGCCACGGTATTAACCGGCTCGAAAGGGCACTTAAAGCTTGCTATTTTTGGTTACAATAGTTGTTGGTTTATGAAATTTGGTTTTGGACTCTGCGTTGAGTTGGCTAGACTGTGTTGTTATGTTTTTGTCTCCTACACATTGGGTTTTAAATACCGATTTATTGTTGTTACGTTGTATTAGGGTTGATTTGTGGTTGCTGGGTTTGAATTATACCCCCGCAGCTTTCTGTACTTTATTTCTATTAATACTACCTCCGTCCTTAAATATAAGTACCCTTTTGTTAAAATCACGAGAATTAAGAAAGTCGGTATTAGTATTAAATTTGTATATAATTACTATTATTTTTACAATTTTATCCTTAAGGGAGAAAATTAGTTTATGTTTTCAACATAGTATTTATTGTTGATTGAAGAAAAAGATGCAAAATAAATAAGGGCATGTTGGTAAAAAAATAATTAATGTAATTGGAAATAACAAATGAGTTTTATAAAAAGGGACAATTTTTTTTTTAAAAAATGATCTTATAATTAGGGATGGAGGTAGTAATATTTTACTTTCCTTTGCTTTAAAAAAAGTATTTATTTTTTTTAGTTTGTAAATGCTTTATAGGTCAATCTAAATTTGGCAAATTCTTTAATACTCTAGAGTTTTGATTGTTTTGTTCGGTACTGTTGATGACATTATAATTTTTTGCATAGGTAAAAAGGAAATTGTTTAGCCGATCTGTTAGGCATCAGAGCTTAAAACTTGAGTTGTTTTGTGTTTTTAGACTTAGTTTGCATTGCTTACTTGTGAAGCAAGCTAGCTATTTGTCCTTTGATACTTTACTATAAATACGTATCTACTTGATGTAACTTTCAAATGAATAATAACAAATTACTCTTCTCCAATTAAGAGGTCCACAAACTTCTTCAATACTATGGTTCTTGCCCTTATCAATGGATTATTATTTGTAAATGTAAGGTTTTTCATAGTGTTACTCTCCTGATGCTAGACTCCATACTCCATGTTGGATTGGGTTCCTTGATGGCTATGATCTCCAACAATAACACCTGGGATCTTGTTAGCCGGTCCTCAGCTCAGAATTTAGTTGGGTGTAAATGGGTTTTTCGTATCAAACGAAATCCGGATGGCTCCATTGATCGTTACAAGGCACGACTTCTCGCCAAAGGATTTCATCAACACACTGGTTGTGACTACACGGAAACGTTCAGTCCAGTTGTCAAACCGGTGACTATTTGCATTGTCCTTACCATTGTAGTTCGTCAAGGATGGTCCCTACGTCAGCTTGATGTTAACAATGCATTCCTTCAAGGTACGCTCAAAGAGGAAGTCTTCATGTTACATCCACCTGGATTTGTCAACAAAGATCTCCCTGATCACATATGTCGCCTCAAAAAGGCACTCTATGGGCTAAAGCAAGCACCTCGTGCCTGGTATACGTAGCTTCGGGTATTCCTTTTATCCCTTAGCTTCGTCAACTCCACTGCTGATGCATCTTTATTCATCCACCACAAACCAGGCGTTACACTGTACTTATTGGTTTATGTTGATGATATCATTGTCACCGGGAGTTCTCCTGCAGAGGTCTCCGCACTCATCGCCACACTCGCCGCTCGCTTTTCTCTGAAAGATCTTGTATGTCTTAACTATTTCTTGGGGGTCGAAGTTATTCCCTCTACTGCAGGTATATTCCTTTCACAAAGGAAATATATCACTGATCTACTACATAAATCAGGCATGGCAGATACGAAACCGGCAACCACTCCACTGTCTGCCACGGATAAGTTACTCAAGGATTCCGGCGATCTCCTACCCTTCCCAACCGAGTATCGAGAGCTCGTAGGAAGCCTCCAATACTTGAGCCTTACTCGCCCAGACATTGCCTTCAGCACCAACAAACTCGCCCAATTCATGCAGAACCCCAGAACGGTGCATTGGACTGCACTCAAAAGAGTGCTCAGATACTTGGCGGGTTCATGTGACAAAGGTGTCTTCATCTCGGCGACCGCCCCACTCAATCTTGACGCCTACTCGGATGCGGATTGGGCGGGCGATAAGGATGATTATATTTCCACCACTAGTTACCTGTTATATCTTGGCAGCACACCCATCTCTTGGAGTTCTCGAAAACAACGGTCTGTTGCTCGATCGTCCACAGAAGCAGAATATAAAGCCCTGGTTGACATGACGAGTGAGCTACTTTGGGTCATTTCTCTATTCACTGAACTTGGTCACACTCCAACAACCAATCCAGTCATCTATTGTGACAATCTCGGTGCTACCCATCTCAGTGCTAATCTTGTATGTCACTCTCGGATGAAACATATAGCCTTAGCCTATCATTTTGTCCGAGAAAATGTTCAACATGGCAACTTTCGAGTATCCTTTGTTTCCACCGATGATCAACTTGCTGATATCCTAACCAAACCCCCGCTTCGTCCTCGGTTCGATTACTTACTATCTAAGTTGCATCTCTCTTTCAGATCATACAACTTGCGGGAGGATATCAATAATAATAATTAGAATTTAATTCTTCTTAATTATTATGATAGGATATCAATAATAATAATTAGAATTTAATAATTAGAATTTAATTCTCCTTAATTATTATGATTTGTAAATCTGTTGTTGACCCATTATTTACACAATTCTTCTCTTTAAACTCTCATAATTTTAACCAGTGATAACCAAATCGCACTAGTTTTAGTTGCAGGTTCTTCATCTACAAGAAACTTATAGATAACTATAAAAATCCTCCATTTGATTTGGTTTAAGAAATATGATGACGGAAATCCGAGAGAATAATAGTTGGAAAATTGACATGTGCTGATCTATGTCGTTTCTTATTGAAGATGCTGGTAAGAGGTTCATGATCCTTTTCTGACACATCTTTATATTTGGAGGTAGCTTAATTAAAATATGGCATAAGGGGAGTGTGGGAAATGATTCAATATGGGAGTATACCAGACCGTGTTTGTGTAACAAACTTGAGAGGCATGAGATATTAGCAATCGGATATTGGAGGTTTAACTATGAAGAGATATGTTTTTTTTTTTTAAATTTTACTTTGTTGCATGTTTAGTGCAATTCTTAAACATTCATTTGAAATTTTAGTTTTTTAAAGGCTCTGCCTATGGTAAGGATGTAGTGCAACTAGTTTATTCTAATTGCCAAAATGTTTGAAAATTGCAACTTCTATAAAATAAAATGATTTTAAATTTGAAATTATTTATATTTTTATCATTATGGAATGCATCGAAGGTGCATCATTTTATTAAAAAAAAATCAAAATGCTAGCTAAGAATTTACTTGCGAATTATTCTCTTGAAGACATTTTCTGCGGTTTTTACTGTGGAAACACCCACGGTATGTTTGCAGAAAACGTGATCAAGGCAGGAAAAACTCCTTAAAGCCTTACACTGACCAAAACTTTCTTGTAAATTTTTTTCACTTCTCCTGCAAATAATATCCTCATAAATCTTTCTTGAGGATTTTAAAATCTTCACGAAACAATCACCCATAAAAGTATTACATGAAACCTAAATCTTTACAAAATCCACAAGAAACTGTTTTCCTTTAAAAATTTTACTGAAATTGAACAGGAAAAGGGTGAATTTCTAGTAGATTACCTTTGTTTAATATGAATGAATAATTTTGTTTTTAAGATCATTCTTTTTTATTTACTAATAAAGTTAGTTAAAGTTTGATTATTTTAGAAAAATAAAGTTTATGCTTTTCGCAAAACCTTCCGTACGGGTATAATTTGTGGCGCGCCTGCATTAAGCATATGATTAAAGGTGGGTCCAATTAAAAAGTTTGAATAACTAGATTGATTTGTGATGGGAATGGAAGCATAAGTCCATGCCCCACTAAATATGGTGGGTCACTTGCCCCCTTTTCCATTTTCTTCTAATCAATCTTTTGATTGGACTTTGAGTTGAACTAGACTATAAGCCGTACCCCGTCTCTTCCCACCATGAAAATGACCTTAATAACATCTAGTACTCCACTAAATATATTTACTATGAAATATATTTGGCACTAACATACTTAATTTGTAGTTAAAGTTGATTTAAAATTTGAAATATTAAATATAAAAGGATGTTGAAGATTGTATATTTTATCCAATAAAATTTAAGGAAATCCAGTTTAGATGACATGATTCAACTCAATTGACAATATTTATATTCCTAATTAAGATGTGTGATCTTTTGACATGCATCTTAATTCATGTTCATCCACATTGATTGTTCTTTGCTAATTTTAGTTAATTTAGAGGGATACTAATATTATAGATTGACGCATTTTGGTTTAAAGACCTGAAATCGCAAATCCCTTGAGTAAAAGTAACACATGGTGCGATTATTGTACATAAAATGTTTTTCTCTTTTTTCAAATACGAACCATATGAACTAAAATGTGTGTGATCTTTTGACGGTTTGTACAATTAATGAAGGGTACATTTCCTCTAAAACTGATACTAAATTTTTTATGCTAATAAATATTGTACGAGATTCCTTTTTTATTATCGTAGCACTTAACTTGGTCAATGATGATGGGTTTTTATACCACTAAAGATTAAATTAACAACAGTGCAAGACAGAAACAAATATATTTAGTGACAAAATTTTACTTATTTATTCTACTATTTTTCCTAGTGATATTTTTTTTTGGATAGTATTGTTAGCTAAACGAGTTTTTTTTTGTATGTTGACTCTTTGGTTTTTAAAGGAAGCAAGTGATAGTAATTTGGAGTTTGGTTATGATATAAGTATCGACTGATCACAAATTATTTTATTCAAAAATTAAATTTGGATTCTCCTAAATAGTTTAATCTTTGGTGGAACTCGTTATCTATTTGAGTTCAATTACTTTATATAAAACAAGTTTTGTATATGCGTAATGTGAGTGAAATCATAAATAAATTTCCATTTTGTATTCTTATGCAAGGTGTTTATTGGGAATCAAGGAAAAAGAAACTCAAAGGTGCGTGATATATAACACACATGCAACTTCCTTTATGCTTCCACTCACTACCCCATATTTCAAAAGGTAAGCGCATTAATATTTTAGTTCCCCAAACCTTCCCTTTTAAGGTATGTTTAGGAGTTTTTTTTAAAGAAAGTATGTTTTAGATTTTTTTTGAAGAAGCTAAACAAATTATATAAAAATAAAATACAAAATAAGTCTATATTTTAAGAATTGAATTTTGGAGATAAAGATTTCAAGAACTAAGTCTATATTTTAAATCATATACTTGATATTTAAATTTTGTAAAAGAATAACATGAAAAATGATCAAATAATACTCCAATTACACTTACTTTATTTTAAAAACATTTAATAATACATGTACTTTTAAAAAGAAAAGTAAGTTCTTTAATTTTCTCATATCTCGTCCCTTCATAACCCTCAGGTCCAAACATATATATACCTATAGAGTATTTATGGTTTTGGAAAATTTGGTTGTACTAGATCAGTTAATTTGCTAAAAAAATAATAAAAAAATATCAGAGAATTAGTCCTTGAAACAATTGCTAAAAAGGAGGCAGAATTAAACATTTATTTATATACATAAACAATGCATGTATGGTCAAAATCACCTTTAGTATAAAGGGGGCATAGTCTTGGCTTTGCATCCCATATAATATATATATCTATATAAAAAAGAAAAGGGGAAAAGGAAGTATGAGCAATGATTTTCCCACGATTCCGTTAGCCTCTTGGTCCACATCAAACATACATAGAATAAATACTTTTCCAAGTTTGTAATATAAAATTAGAGTATCTATTCTTATCAGCTGAGTAAGTGTGTGGAGAGAGATCGGTGATGTATAAGCATTTCAGTTAGCAGATATTATTATCAATTTATATAAGGTTATCAATTAGGTCTGTGCGTGACATTTGTGACTTATAGATTACAACTTGCAGTATATATTATCAAAAAATTGTTGCTACCAATTGCTTCTTGTGTGCCTGCCATTTCTATTTAGATTAATTGACGAAAACATTACAAACGAAAGACAATAATATACGTATATTTTTTTTTACAGACAATAATATACGTATATAATTGCACTAAGATAATTTAAAAGTTGAAATAGCACTGAGGATTTAGAGATGAAAATAATAATAATTTTCTCTATAATTATGTTAAGAGTTTCATATTGAATATGATAAGACTAAAATATGTGTTTATATAAGCGAGTCTTAGTGCTACATCCGCGCACCAATAAGGGAGATAAGTGATTCAGAAATTTTAAACTTTGATAGCAAAGCGAACACTTGATTTGGTGCGTGAATACAAATAATGGATGATTAAAAGTACTTAAATTATGTCGAATTTTAAAATGGTAAAATGATTAAAAGTACTTGTTACTATTTGTACATTTTTAACAGAATATTGTGGTAATATTTTCTATGAAGACCTCGCAGGATGAGGAGCACCATGCTCGCCACCATTCTTAAACTTCATTAAGATAATGTCCCAATGGACCCCCCTAGTAACAGGGGTAAATTGACATCCCTAGATTCACCAATTAATATATTGATTAATTTTAGATGGTGTGCTATAATTTTTGGTTGGATTAACTCAATCTTACAAAATTGATTGATAAGGTGATGACTATCACCATTTATAAGTTGATGCCTTTTAAAGTGGGAAGAGTCTCTAATTTCCATGATGGGAAATGCATCATCCTACCATTATATATTGTTCACATATGCAATTAATGGCCTAGATTTAATGAGGATTTAGTGCTATTGATCGCGATTGGAAACATAGCGAATTTATCAAGAACAGATTGTAACAGTTAGATATGACCTATACACAATACATGAGTGGCTGGCAAAAAAAGAGTTGGAGAACGGTATTATAGTTTGTACAGTCGTGATGTTTTCGTGATTATTTTTCTCGGGATAAGTAGCATTTCCCTTGCCTATTACCAATTGTATTGTACCAACTTTCAAGTTAACTATGGCAGTTTTAAAAATTGTGTTAAATATATTTAGCCTATTTTTTCTCTTAAAATATTTACGAGTTAATTAAATATTTAGCCAGTTTTTTTTATTGGACTGAACCTTTAGTAGCTGAAGTATAAATCATCAATCAATTTTTTAATTATAAATGATATATATATATTAATAATAACGACAAAAGTTTAAGTAAAAAGGCAAATTGCACTAACCTCCCTTGAGATATCCTAAAATAACACTTTTGTCCCCTCTAGTTTTCAAAAAACACTCACCTCCCTTATACATTAACGGTGCTTGTCTCATCCCTGAAATTGCATCATTTAGACACTACTCCCATGACATACAAGAAATTCAGTGCCAAATATTATTTATCTCTTACTTCATTAATCCAAAAAAAGCAAATCTTTATAATACTAAATGTTAGGTAGTCTGACCTAACCCTAATTTTTTGTTTTGAAAAAAATTTATGAAAAAACTCCTGGTGGGGATCGAACCAGGTACCACATGCTTCCAAATCACACCCTAATGTCATTTTTTTAAAAGCCACTAACGTCATTGCAATTCCTTTTTTGATAGCAGTTCATTTTCATATACTTTTATCGATACAATTTTAGTGTAATTTTGTCTACCTTTTTGTTTCTCCTATATTATATTAATTACTTGAAGTTATTTATTCTGCCTTTTAATTTGCAAAAATCACTACACTAGATTATAACATTACTTTGTTTCCTCACTTTGACTTTTGAAACATGTTTACTATTTTCAATTTGCTTATTTTAGTTTTTCTTTTAACATGAATGTAATCGAATATGAAGGTTGAGAAAGAAGGAATTCAGAAATACAAACTGGTAATATTATTTGGTAACAAAATAAAATTAATAACTTAAATTGGTGTAATTTTTGCACCTTTTCTTTTGTTTTTTTTTTTCCGATCGTTTCATAACAAACCAGGTTGAAGATGGTCTAGATCCAATGATTTGCCAATACGACATTAATGTTTATAATGTCTACATGTTTGATTCCAAAACATATATGCAATTAAAGATAAAGAAAACAAGAAATCCTATTTCCCACTACCGCCCCCCACTTTCTTTCTTTCCCCAAATCTGATTTAGCAATTAACCGTCAAATGAGATATGCAATTATAGAGAAGGAAAACAAGAACTCCTATTTGCCACTACCCCACTACCGCCCCCCACTTTCTTTCTTTCCCCAAATATAATTCAGCAATTAACAACTTTAACACATAAATTAGTAACTGCATGCATACAATGATTCAAAAAAGAAAAAAAATGTAATTTTTCCGAAATGAACTTTCTTTTGCTGGTTTTGAGAATGTGAAGATAAGGTAATGATGCTTATTCTGTTTTGTTTTGATATTATATATTAATATGTTCTTGCAATTGACGTTTATATGAATCAGTTTAAAGCATTCATTTATTTTTGCTAAGTTCCTACAAAATGCAGATAAATAGATTGTTGAAGGCATGCTGTTTATGCGGTTGTTATAGACAGGTTATCTCTAAAATTCATCATTGTTCTGCTCCTGTTTGGATTTTTTACTAAATATGAGTGTCTCTGTTGCACAAGGTTTGTACCTTCATCTTCTTCTACATTAGATTCTCGAGTTCTTTTCCTATTTTATTTGTTACTTTGAACTTTTATAGTGTAGCGTGAATTATTTTTTACTTTGATATGGTGGTCCTGTTAAGCTCTACAAAGTAACAATTATTTAGTTGTTCTGCTTTTGTCTTTAATCTAAAATAAGGTTTCAACCACTGAGATACTTTATAATAGGCGTGACAGCAGACAAGCCATGCAGATTAGATATTTATGGCTTATGTGTTATTTGGTATGTTCTTGAACTATTTCTACTTCTCATTCTCATTTTATTTTTTGAAAATGATGTTTCTTATGGCAGTTGATGTGACTTTCTTATGGTTTGGTTCTCTCATATCATCGTTGATGTCACTTTCCCTCTGATTTTTCTCTGCATCTTTTTTTGATTTTTTGGAGAACCATTTATAATGTTGGATTTCTTTTAATTATCCTCGGCTTATTGTGACGGTCAAATACAATATTGTGTCGGACAGAACAATATCTACGTCAACTTGATTTTTATTCATTTGTTAATTTTTCTATCTACAAATTTGCTGCTCACAACTCATTGTTGTGTTTGTTTTTTTACAGCAAAGTAGTAATGTCCATTATTTAAGAGACTCAACACACCAAAATTGGAATGAAGGTAGTCAATGGATTCTATATTATGTATCCTTTTCGTTAATCGTATTCTACTTTTTTTTTTGAAGAATTTAATCGTATTCTAACTGATAACTAAATAAAATTAATCCCCTTAAATGCTAATTCTTGGAGCAGAAAGTATGAACAGGAACAAAAAACCATAAGTTCAACGAAGCAGCAATTTATGTTAATTCTTCTTTTACAATTTTCTACTGTATTTTATTTTTGAACCATGTATTTGCTTTTTGTTTTGCTAATTTGTTCTTTGTTTTAATTAATTTTTCCTGCATTCTTTTTGTAGACGGTGTACTTTTGAAAGATGCTCACATTGGGTAACATCCATGACTAGGGAAATATGATGTTAAACTTTATATTGGACTGCAAAGACATAATTTACTGATATAAGAGATACCATCAAAGACATGATATTTGTGTAGGTATGTTATGAGGGAGCCATTTTTACTTGGTGTTTTGAAGTTAAAGTGTAGTCTATGTTACATTTTTTTAGATATGCAGTGTGTTTTAATTATGACTTTCTAAAACAACCCGTGCATCGCACGGGTCGAAGTCTAGTATTATACAAAGAACAACACTGAACATGATTCATGTTATTATGTGAAAATGATAAATTGGTTAAGAGCTTGGATAACAAAGCAAAAATTATATTTGTGATTTGAACAATAAAATAGAAGATTAAAGCAACACTTACACACAATTCAATAAGCTCAACAAATTGAAATTATCATTTTCCTTAAATCAAGTTTCAACCACCAAATTTAAATATATGTAAAAATTAGGTATTTTCAAACAAAGAATACTAGAAGAAAAAATTACTGGAAAAGGAAATTAGAGCAAGTTGTGGAGAAAGAGGAAATGAGTGAGACAAACATTCAACACCGGGTGAGCAATTGAGAAATCATATAGCTTATTGGCATTTGCTTTCTAGAAATCAAGTTTCTTTTAACCGAGAAGTAACAGTGTTATCATTCAAGGGAAGTTTATGTAGGTTTGTTAAATAAACAAGGGAGGTTAGTATAAGTGTTAAAACTAGAGGAGGTGTGAGTGTTATTTAAGGAAAACTTAAGGGAGATGAATTAATGTAATTTCCTCTAATACATCTAGAATTTTGGTTTAAAGTCTAATTCAACCTTACAAATCTGGCTTGTAATTAAGGTGGGGACTGGTCACATTTATAAACATATGCCTTTTTTTTTTTTAACAAGGTGTGCATAGAAAACATTTTGCTTCTATGCAAATAAATATAAACATATAGGATGAAAGAATAATTGTCCTTTCGCATATATTAAAAAAATACTACTAGTAGTTTCCCTTAATTAGATATAAAACAACAACACATAACAAGATTTGCGCCAATTTTTTTTTACCTAATTTGCAACCTACGGAATGTGATTAATATTAGTTTTTACTGCCTATGTTTCTTTTTAATTGTCACTTTTTTATATTTTATACAAACCAAGACAATCAATAAATGTTACTACTTTTAATACAATAATTTATACTTTTACTAGAATAACCTTATTCATTTAATGTCTCATTTTATATATTTCTCTCTTCACAATAAATAAATAAGGGTAATATTGATAAAACAATATTTAATGTTATATTGAACTTTAAAAGTGACAGTTAAATGCGAACAAATTTTTTTTCTTTTCAAAAGAGACACATAAAAAGAAACGGAGGGAGTGTTTTTATTTTTTATAGTTACTAGCTTAAAAAAATGACATGTAAGTGAGAGATATTTATTTCTAATGTCTTGCTAACAAGTGTCATAAAGACATTGTTTAATGAACCCACAAAAAGAAATTTTATCTTGAAAAAACAAGTGGAACACATGTAAATGTCATAAATACACAACTTTTGAGGTAAAAGTTACTACTTTTTGCATGCTTAAACAATGTCCTAAGGGCATTTATTAGCATTTTCCTTATTTCTATAAACTTTTTCAAATCTTATCTTTATTTAATGTGTGATTCGAGTTTTTTCTCTATTGAGTCTGGCATATGAAAATGATCTAATAAATATGCTCTAATACTTGACTTTTTATGTTAAACCTAACTTATTCTAACAAATTTACACAAATTTTCAGATTTCATCTCTATTCAATGTGAGATTTAAGGTTTTTTCAATAAGGATAAATTGAAGAATAAATGAGTAAATTATATTAGGGTAACAAAACAACCATACTAGTTGAATTTTAAGATGTTTTGATGGCCATACAAAAAAAGTTGAACAAAGAGGAATTGAATAAGCTCTTCTCCCTGCCTCAAAATATAAAGAGATCCCCTTTTGAGGCTTTTGGTTGTCTCCAAACAACTATCTCTCACACTTGTCTTCTCTTTTTTGATTTAGGCGAGTTGCAACTATACATTTATCTTATTTCTCCAACATTTGGACCGCCAAATAAGAATCCAAATTTGGGATGAATCTAATATGATATAGTTGCAACCTTGGGGATAAGTTCTATATGCATCTTTGAGTAATCAAACCAATTTTGTACTTTTCCCCCTAAAATACAAAACAATATATTCATGAATATATAGAATCTCTTTGTATGACATGGTACAAATTAAATGCTAGCCACAAAGAAAAGAAAAAGAGTACCATGGAGCTGTCCTCTTTCACCATATGTTTTTGTCTTCTCTTATCATGATAAGAAAGTTAAAGCCTGATTGAGATATCATCCCAATGTCGACTTTGTGTAGCATGATACGTTCCCAATTTTGTTGTATACACATATGGTTAAATGTTTTTTTCTTTTCCTTTTCTTTTTCTAGAGAAATGAACTTATAATGTTGAAATGAACTTCTTGTGTAGTTGTGTAACATATAGCCATATATATGATGATGCTTTTCCACATTCGGCTACATAAAGACCTAAATGGAGATTCCGTGAGCTTAACTCAATTTGTAGAGATATTGCATATTATATACAGGGGCCGGGGTTCAAATCCGGACACTTCACTTCTCCACATTTAAAATGTGAGAGCTCTAACTACTAAACTATTACTTGACAAAAAAAGACCTAAATGGAGTCTTTGTCATGGTATAGGCAAATGAGATAATTGCCTAAGAGCATTTTCAATACACCTGTACATTTTAAGTGCTTTAATGAATCATTTAAGTGCTTTAATGGATCACATATGTGCATACCATCCATTTATCATTTTTTATTGTTATTACTTAATAAACATTTAATCTCTTCAACCCAATACAAAAAAAATAGTGTTAAATATATTTTTAGTCCTTCTAAATATACAAACTTTCAATTTTAATTTCTCTAAAAGTTTCAATCAATTTTTGGTCCCTCTAAATTTTATGTTTTCAATTTTATTACTATTTTTTTTTTAAAAAATTCACGTTTCATGTTCTAAAAGAATTTTTTGATGACATATCTTTGAAGACCATAAAATATCATTAATTTAATAATTTAACTATTAAGTCTTAAATTTAACGATTTATTCTTTAATATGAAGTTATAGATAAATTAATAGAGATTAAATAGTTAAATTAGTAAGCTAATGATATTTTAAGGTTTTATCAATTATATGTGAAATTAAAAGTCTTTTGGAACACGAGTGTAACCTTTTATAAAAAAACAAATTGAAAACAAAATATTTAGAGGGACAAAAAATCGAAAGAATTTTTCGAGAGATTAAAACTGAAAGTTGGTATATTTAGAGGGACTAAAAGGTATATTTAACCCATTTTATAAAATTAGTCCCACAAATAACTTTGTCATTACATTTTAATATAATTCAATTATTTTACTATAATTTATTAAGTGGGGTATCTAAAAAGTGAAGAGAGATATGAAGTTTCCTTAGACCCCATATATATTTTAATTCATAGTGAAGGTGTTTATTTATTTTGGTGTCAAATAGATGGAACATCCGTCATCGTGGATATTCTACTTAAGGACAAAAAAAGAGAGTATTATATTCGTAAGAATATTATATTTAGGGTTTGTCTAACATGTGCAACATTGCACATGTTAAAGCAACTAAAAGTGGAAACTTTTTATTGAAAAAGAACAACTATTTATTAAAAAGATATATATTTAATATTAAATGCACAAGTTCCAATGCAAACTTACCTTTTTGAGCTTCTTAACATGTGCAAAGTTGCACATGATAGAAAAACCCTTATATTTATTATTCCCTTTGTTTCACAATATGTGTTATCTTTTATAATTTTTTTTTGTCACAAATTATTTGTCCATTTTGCAATATTAATACAATATTTATTACTTTTGTCCACTAACAGACCTTTATTTACTGTATTTCAACCATCTATAACTCTTCCACTAACTATAGTTAATAAGCGTGTTTTAGTAAATGATAAACATTTTACCATTAAAATCAACACTATTAACTATTTCCTTAATAACCATGTAAAATTCAAATAGGACACCTATTCTGAAACAGAGGGATTATCAAATTACACTACTAAGTTTTATTTGATATAACTTTATTTGTTACTCCCTCCGTCCCAATTTAAGTGAACTTTTTGCTCATTTCACACTTATTAAGAAAAATGTATTAACGAAGGAGAGAGAAAATTAGTTTTAAGTGTTCTTGTCAAGTATTGGTGCATTTACCATTATCATAAATGCAAAGTAGAATATCTTGAATTGAGAGTGATAATGATAAAAGTAGTATTAATTAGAACTATAATTAAAAAAAATAGTTAATATTACATTGAAAAGTGAAATGAGCCCGTTATTTTAGGACAATATTTTTGTTTTATAAAATGCGCACTTATATTTTTTTATAAACATTTTTTTATCGCATTGAGTTTTTTTTTATAATTATGATCGTATTGAGTTTTTTTTTTTTAAGGATGATCGTATTGCGTTATCAAGAGCAAAATCTCCATCCGGTTTCAAATAAATGTAGTTTAAAACATTTGCTGCGGATTTAAAGCACACCCAAATCTAGGAACTTAACCAAGTATCTACGCTAATTCACGATGATCTTAATTCTAGGAATATCCAACTCATAAGTGAATTATTCTCACCCTTTGAATCCATTCAAATTACTTGGCTTCCTTTATCATCATCCACCCAAATGGATCATTTAATATTGCGTCCTCACAGAAAAAACATGTTCTCGGGGTTCACTTCCCGACTCCTCATCTCAAGTTTGGACAAAGCTTTGGAACATCTGAACCATCCCTTAAGGAAGAAACTTGTACATAACTATGTTTAATTATTGATAACATGTTTTTAAAGATTGTGTGTGGGCTAAACATGTTTGGTTCCACTCACCTGTAGGAATTAATTTTGAATATATTTTCACTTATTCTATCCTTTGGTTGACTGTTGTCATATCTCATTCGACACACAAGGTCATTTATTATGCTTTATCATTGTGCTTTGATCTTTGGTTTGCTTGTAACAAGGCTTATTTTAAAAAGGGTTAGGACTAGGGATGGCAAAAAGGGCCAACCCGCCCCGTCAATAACCCGTCTAAAAAGGGGCGGAGCGGGGCGGGTCAACTAGAGAAATATGGTTGAAAATCTCACTCCCGCCCCGTTTTATGGCGGGTTGACCCGTCAATGATTTTAAAAAAAAAAAAAATTAAAATTTTCACATAAACAATGTAAAAATATATAAATTTAAAGCTAATTTAAAGAAATCTAAATATATAACAAATGACTACACTAAAAATATGAAAATAATTATTCAAACATATAAATTACATCTTCTAAAATTCTATAATAAATCAATAAGACATTCAAAATAAAAACTCCATGAGTTATCAATTAACTAACTGTTAAAAATATGAGGCTAAAATCATAAAACAAAAGTGATAAAATTAATTGAATTTTTTCCCCCAATATATGGAGGTGAAAATTGGAAAATTGATTGTGACTTATAAATAAAAAGAAGTGAAAAAGAGAGTTTCTTATTAACATATCAACCCAACGGGCCAAACCCGCCCCGCCCCCGTCACCGCCGTGCTTTTTAGCGGGTTAGGCGGAGCGGGCACCCTACTTGTGGCGGGTTCAAAATCTCAATCCACCCCGCTAAAAATGGCGGGTTAAACGGGTCAACCCGACGGGTCCAACCCATTTTGCCATCCCTAGTTAGGACATGATAGAGGAATTTATTGTTATGACTAATGTACTCTTTCCTCAACCAATACCCCAGAGCTTATCTTTTTGGCCTCTAGATGTGTGGAGCAAATAACAATGACAACTAAACATACCTGCTGGGCCATCAAATCCCACAGTTAATCACCTCGTCTTGTCCCAAGACTCGTGCTTGTTGGGTTCTGGGCCATCAAATATCACAGTTAATCACTTAACCTTGTCCTAAGACTCGTGTTTGTTGGGCTGTGAACTATCAATCTCATCATTAAGAGCACGAAGCCCTCTAGAAGAGTCAAAAGGGCCTTAGGCGAGCCCGCTAAGGGCGCCGCCTTAAAGAGCTTCTAGAAGCCTCTAGAACTCTCTAAACGTGACTTTGGGCTCAAGTTACTTGAGGTCTAAGCCACGGAAAACCTAGCCCAAAAAGACTATAAATAACCCCTTGAAAGCATTCTCAAGGCATCACTTAAACATTTCTAAACCCTAGTTTTAGATATTGTACTCACCGCAAGTACAATACGAAACAGTCCAAACAATTAAACTATCAACATATGAGTTAGTAAAACCACAATTGAATAGAGGAACACAAATAAAGGAAGAAGAGTAAACACCAATAGTTTGTTTACCCCGTTGGTCTCAAATTAACCTATATATGTCTCGAGGAAGAACATAGCTCTAATCCACTACCAATGAACATTTAACAAAGAGATACAAGAATTATAAGCAATTAGCTTCAACAAGAAACCATAATTTACCATTTTTCCAATCTCTTCCTTTAAACAAGAGATTCAAATATTTTCATTCTAAGATGTTAGTAAATGATTTCTCAACCCGAGATTCTACCACAATAGCACCAAATTATCGGTCTTTGACTTCCTAAGAATTTCCTTTTTTATAATCCCTAGAACTGCCCTAAAAAACGAAGCTAATAGTTGTTTTTGGTCTGTTTTATTTGATTTTCAATTTCTTTTGAAACGAATTGTGGTCATTTTTGGAGTTCCAAACTTTACTTTCCTAGAATAGATTTGACACTCTAACCACTTCTGCATCAGCAAGTGTACATGTTTTTGCCAGATTCAGAAGTCAAAAAGTGTGGCTTCCCATCTGTGTCTTGTTAGTCTGTTCAATTTTGTATGAGTTCATTCAGTATTGAACGTTGCAATTTAATCGCTTTCAATTCTTTTTGTTACATATCTTACGGAAGTTGTCCTTATATTTTGGCCCTTTACGTTGTCTTTACTTTCCCAGCTAGCTTCTTCTTTTATCTTTGGCATGATATAGGTACCATTTTGCTAGCTCTTGTTCGTAGCATCTAGCATGTGTTCTTAGCTAGTAGGGGTATTATTGGTGATATGTGAAGACCGCATTAGTTGAATCTTACAACCATGAAATGCGTGAGCAGCTAGCTGCTCTGATTTAACGAGAGGGAAGAATGTAGTTTATCTATATTCCATTATTGGGAGTGGAAACAAGCTGGACAAAGCTAGTTTGTAAGGTCTACATCTAATATTGTTAAAAAATTTAATGTCCCCTCATCTATAATAGTATGTTAGTCTATGTAGCACACTATTTAAAGATTTCAAAAAAGAAATTTTTTTAAACAAAAATTAAATATTTCGATTTTCAATGCATTGATTACACATATTTCAATAAAAAAATTACCATTTAAAGGTCTTAAAGAGTACCCTGAAACACTCGTTAACATTTCCCTATGTTTAAATAGATTTCGAGTTAATAAACCAATGAAATAAATGTCAATTTCAATATTTAACATGACATTTAAACCCTAAGGATTGATTAGGTGGTATAGAAATTGAGATTTCGGATTACACTTCTCTTTTATGTCTTAGATTTGAATCCTCCATATGTTAATAGTTCATGTGTTAGACCTATAACATTGCAAATTAGTAATTAAAAAGTTTAGATTATTATCAACGTTGGCAAATCTCTCTCACAACATCAATATATATATATATATATATATATATATATATATATATATATATATATATATATATATATATAGGAGATGTATCAAATGAGAGAACATTTTATAATAAGAGATGAGAGAAATAAAAAATGACCATTATATTAAACCCTACGGTGCAAATTTGAAAGTGCACAGGTTTAGATAAAACATGTGATTTTGTTCTACCTTCTTTCCTCCCTAAACCTTTCTCCTTCCTCATTCGTTCTCTACGGTCGTAATACCTTTTCTATGATTCTTCTATGTACTTTCTCTCAACAAGTTATATCAATTCAAATCTCCTTGTTCCAGCAAATATATATATATATATATATATATATATATATATCTTGATAATGACAATTTTATTAATTAAAAAGTTTAGATTATTATCAACGTTGGCAAATCTCTCTCACAACATCAATATATATATATATATATATATATATATATATATATATAGGGGTCTTGTTAATGAGGGCTAGTAATAAGCTAATAATAATAATAATAATAATAATAATAATAATAATAATAATAATAAGGACCGGAGGGAGTAATATATTATTCATATTTGTCATGCCCCATTTTTGACCCGTTTTTATTTCATTTCTCTTGTTTTTTAGGCCAGAAATTTTCGTCGTTTCAGACGAAATTTCGGCAGGGAGGTATTTTAAAATACCTCATTTTTGTTCCGAAGGCGACCTTTTTTTTTATTATTTATTATTATTTTTATCATTTATTATTTTCCTTATTATTTTTAGTTTATTCTTTGTTTTCTTTTTATTTTAGTGTTTCTTTTTTTATTTTCTTTATTTTCGTTTTTATTATTCATAATATTTTAATTTTACTGTCAGCTTTAATTTAGTCATTTTGGTCCACTTTTCAGTCCAAGGCCCAGAGGGGCAGCTTTGTCATTTTCGTTTTTTGCCCATTATTTTACTATAAATAGCATCAATGGTACTGTTCACGAGGTCAGAGTCAGTACACCCAGTCACAGTACAATCAACAGTACCAATCACCTGAGTCAGAATCACAACTCTCAAAACCACCACTCACCACCAACACAACCACCCCTAAATCCAATCCGGCCACCACACAAAAAAAAAAACAAAAATCATTCAAATCAAAGCCACAAATCTCAAACCATAAACCATAACAAAGCAAAACTCGAATCCAGCATAACCATCTCAAATCCAGAAACAAATCATCACGCAACCAAGTACGAACATATTCGGCCAGGCTTTACAGTCAACCACAAACCCAAATCGAAACACACCCATAACACAAATCAGAATCAAATCCATACAACCAACACGAAAACCACAAGAAATCGAACCTCAAACACGAACCAAAGCCTCGCAAGAAACAGAATCAGAAGCCGAACCCAGAAAACCAAGAAAACTAGGTAAATTTTCGAGACTTTGAGTTTAGATCTAGGTTTGATACATTGTTTTTTTGAAAACCAACACTGGATTCATGATGAGGGAGTGAAGGAGGTGCGAACGGTGCTGTTTGTTTAAGAAAGGGAGGCCTGAGCTACTCCGGCCGCCGCAGCTGGCCACGCCGGAGGATGCTTTGGCCGTTGGAAATGAGAAAGCAAGAGAGAGAACAGAGAATTAAGAAGAAGAGAGATGAGTGAAGAAAGAGAAAGAAGATTTAAAATGAATTAAAAACCGGATTCAGACTTATATAGACTGTTGAACCGGTCTGGTTCTTTCGGACCGAACCAGACCGGTTCTCCCTGGACTCAGCCTTCTGGACTTCCCCTTGGCCCATTCTCCTTCTTCCTTTTCTTTTTCTGGTTTCTACTCTTTTACTTTCTGCACACCCCCTATTATTTCTGCACCCCTCTTCTTCTTCTCTATTCTTTTGTTTTTTTTCTTATTTCTTGCACTTTTTTTATTTCTTTATTTTTTTTTATGCACTTTATTTCTTGCTTTTTATTTCCAGTACCCATGCATTTTTTATTTATTTTTATTTTATTGCCCCATATTTATTTATTGTCTTGCATTTTTATTTTCTTTTATTTTATGCATCATGTTTAATTTTATGCCTTGCATTTTTTATTTTCTTTATTTATTTTCCAGCACCATATTTAATTTTCAATCTTGCATTTTATTTTCCAGCTCCATATTTATTTTTTGCCTTGCATTTTTATTTTCTTTTATTTTATGCATCATATTTATTTTATTGTCTTGCATTTTTATTTTCTTTTAGCATCATGTTTATTTTTATGTCTTGCATTTTTATTTTTATTTTCAGCATCATATTTATTTTATGCCTTGCATTTTTATTTTTTTTTATTTACTTTAAGCACCATATTTATTTATTGTTTTGCATTTCATGCATTTTTTATTTCTTTTTAGCATATTTACTTTAATGCAATTGCAATTTTATTTTATTTTATTATTTTTGTCATTTATTTTCTTGCCATTAGAATGTATCTAGGTCCAATGTAAATAAAAATATAAATGAGAATATGCACCGACACCACATTTATTTTTTATGCTTTATGTCGAGGACGATTATGTAATTTGGACCGAATCCGAGGAAAAGGACCCTCGCTTGATCCAACGTCATTTTGAGGGATCCGGCGCGCTTAGATTTTCTCAGCATAATTTAGTCTCAGGACCTTAGGACTTAATCAAAATTTTCAAAAAAAAAGTCAAAAAAGTCAAAACCCAAAAACATTTTATAATCAAAATTTTCAAAAAAAAATTAATCTTTGTCATTTCTTTCTTAATCAAACTTTAATCAAACTTTAAATCAATCAAAACTTGCTTTCTTCAAATTAAAATCAATCAAATTCACTTCTTTTATTTCTTCTATGCCTTTACGGCCTCTCATCTTTCTTAAAACCTTTTTCAAACTTTAAAATCAACCAAAACCAATCACTTATCTTTTTACCCCGAACTACGTGATTTTGATCCCGCTCGGGTACGTAGGCAAAAGACTTTGTCTTTCCAAATCAATAAAAAATAACGAAAACATTTTCTCTTTTTTTACTTTCATCACTTTAATCTTTTCACACTTAAGCATTTATTTTACAACCAATAATAATTTAGCATAAAGATAAAAATAAGCAAGAGGTTCCTATAGAGTACTATAGACGTTTAGGGTGCTAATACCTTCCCTTTGCGTAACCAACCCCCGGACCTTTGATCTCTAAAAAATAGGGTTTTCGAACTTTCTCCCTTTTCCTCGGAAAATAAAAGCTCGGTGGTGAGCCTTAAATTGCGAGTCAACGCTAATCAATAGCTTGATATCCAAAAATCACCGCGACAATATTGAATGAATATGCATGCATTTTCATCCTTGAATTTGCACATGTTGTTCAATTTCATTATCAAATTATTTGAAATAGCTAAAATGCCCTTGAATTTTACAAACATCGACCAATTTGGTCCCTCCATCAATTTTCACCGTTAACGGTGATGACATGTGATGTTAAGCGCTGACGTGAATTGTCAACTCAGATGCCACATATTCAGGGATGAAATTGGTCTAAAATTTAGAATTTTTTTGGACTTTTTTAAATGAATGTCATTACAAATTGTTACATTGTCAAATCGATGCACGAATTATTTATTTATTAAAAATCAAGATGATCCCTGAATTATGTCACTCATTATCAAATCGAGCATGAATTATTTGTTTTAACTATCAAATTGATCACTGATATTGTCAAATAAATGTTAAAAACTAAAGGAATGTGTTTAACTGCTATTTATTACCTTTTGCATGATTGAATTAAAGTTTCATTCATGTTGAACGTAGTGTCCAAGATCTTCATGCAAAATTGTTGAAAACCACTTCAAATTCTCTGTTTTCTACATCCACAGACATATGCTACTATAAACGTAATTAATTTTTTGGCATGCTATTAAATTTTTATGCATGTTTGATATGCTCCTATTTTTTTAGTTTCCATTTTTTTTTCTAATCTAATCCAATAATTAAGCAGTGTACACTCATGAGTGAAAATAACAAACTATCAATGTAAAATATACATATGCAAATAAAATGAATCAGAAAAAGGACAATTTAATTAATTTTATTTTGGTGCTATAAGAACAATTTAAATTTTTACCAAGAAAGAAATAGACAATTTTGCCACAACTGATGGATAAATTAGATAAAGTCACATTTCAGTTACCTCAGTTACTACTATTTTCATTTGGACCTCATAGAAATTTGAAAGGGAGGTTAAGAAACACTTTGAAAATTGATGTTATTGTAATTTGTTTGGATTTTCATGTAACATATAGAAGACTATGACCCTTTTAAATTAGCATACACGTTGCATGTAAAATATTCATTAATGTTGATTATCTAGTTTAATTTTATCTTGTATTATCATGTTTTGTTTTTATTTACTCCTATGGGTTACACATTAATGCAAGCCCTATCTCAAACGGTCAACATGTCTTCTTCTCATGTTGTTAGCCACGTTTTCAAATGGTGAAGAGTTCTTTCATATCTTTATTGCGTTACCAAATCACTAATACCCCCCAACCACCAGGATTAAAGCTTCTTTAGGACTTTGACATTCAAAATTACGTTTATAATAACATATTCTTGTGGATGTAGAAAACAGAAAGAATTTGAAGTGGTTTTCCACACTTTTGTGTGAAGATCTTGGAGGCTACGTTGAAAATGGATGAAATTTCATTTCAAACATATGATAAGTGCCAGAAAGTGGTTAAAATGCATATTTAATTTAGACACTTTTCTTACTTGTTTTGCAAGTTATCATAGGATAAGCTCATAATTTATGATTAAATGTCAAATTAGTGATCCTATGTCTTACCCCATCTTTTGTACATGAAAAAGCAAGCCGGGACTTGGACTGAGCAAAGAAATATGAAGATTTGACAAAGCTTCATCGCTACAGCGCAGGATCCGGTCGCTACAGCGAGCTTAGGCAGGGATTTTCTGAAGAATCTCATCTAAGTGACTTCGCAGAGCGAAGTTTGGTCGCAGAGCGAAGCAGGGCGGTTTGAACTGTTCAAGGCTGAGGTGGCAGAAGCCCATTGGTGAAGAAAGGACGTCGCAGAGCGAAGTATGACTTCGCAGAGCAAAGTTCAGAATAACAGAACACTTATAAATAGGTGCAAAAGCTGAATTTTTAGGGATGATCAAGAGATTGCTTTTTAATTCAGTTTAGTAATATTTTAGGATTTAGTTTTTAGGGCTAGAAGCTATGATATTCAAGGAGCAAAAGTGATTGGATTGTGGAATCAACTAAGGCTTTGGGAAATCAAGACTTAGGCTATGATCTTCATCTTTTCTCTAAACTTTTGTATAGTTGTCATGAAAATGAACAACTAACTTCCCTTTGTTGGGATTGGAGGTACTCTTTCTAGCTTAGATGTAATCTTGGATTATGTAAAAATATGATTTTAGCAATTTATGTGTTATTGAAGATTATTCTTGCTTTTCATTCTCATGCTTGATTAATTGTTATTGACAAATACTTTTGAATCTAGGTTTAGAATAATCTTCTATCAAAATAAGAAATTCTAGACATGGAATTTGGTTTTGATAATCGCATAAAGTGTCGGAACGTAATGCTTTCGGATCATTTGATAGATTGGGAAATCGTCTATTAAACGATACGATCGATCTCACGACGTCATTTGGACACGAATGACGTTGTCGAGTGATACGTGATATTTTCACTAAAACGCTAAAATTCATACGCATGATTTTTAGATTATATTCGATGCAAGATTGATGAACTCCTATTCCAACGCTTTTATTCCCTATTACTTGTCGTTTTATTTCCGCATTTAGATTCCATTAGTTTTATGCAAACAAGTTACGAAACCCTTACTCAAAACGATAACGATTGTTGAACGGTTCGAGATAGCGCACCAATCCCTGAGGAGACGATAATTTAAAAATACTTACTTTTGTTACTCAACTAACAAAATGGCGTCGTTGCCGGGGATTAGTGTTTAGATATTTTGAGCATCGCAATAATTTGTATTGTTTTGAGCTTTTGTATATATCGTGTTAATATTCTTTCGTTTCTTTTGTATATTATAAAATTGCGTGTGCATTAACCCTCTTTGTTATACAAAGAAATTTTTCTTGTTAGTCACACTCGTTTCAGATTCTCAACATAAAGGAAATCATGGCTGATCATCATGATTGTTTCAACTTCCACACTCCATACGAGTATGAATCATATCAACAATATCCATCTGAAGATGAACAAATGTTAAGAACGGAAAATACTTTGAATTTGTTCATGCAACAATCCATGATCAACATGCAAAATACCAACCAAAGATTGAGAGTGTTATCAATCCAATTGGAACTTTTGCAAGTGCAATTAAATTTTTCATCAAGAATCATGGATGTTCAGACCAACAATCAATCCACTTTGGAATTCGGAGAGATTGTTGAAGATGATGTTGATGAGAGTGAGGAAAAGACAATGTTTGAAGGATGTGGTATAAGGAAATTAGTGGAAGAATTAGAGATACCACACAAATTAGAACTTCCTCAAGAAAGGTCAGATTCTGAAGAGGCCAGAGTTGTTGATAGTGAAGAAGTGATGGATATTGAGAAGACGGAACAGTTTCTTAACAAGGAAGAAACTTGTGAAAAGGAGGGGATGAAAGTGAGCAAGGCCGAATTTGAGTTTGTAATAGATGACATATGTTCCTTGCTCAACATATTCTGGATAGGGAGGTTATGGACTCCACATCAGCTATTCTGCAAGTTCATGGAATTCCTCCCAAGGCAAAGGAATACTAAGGCTGATGTGCGTTCCGTCTCATTTTGGCCACCCTAACGAATCAGGCGTCGAGCTAACGACGTAAAACAAGCGCTTGTTGGGAGGCAACCCAACTTTGTAAGTATTTTTGTTTTATTACTGCTTTTTAGTAACCATAGGTGAAGATAAAAATGACAAATTTGTTGAAAAGTTGCAATTTTAAAAATTCCAGAACCTGTCATGTTCGCAGAGCAAAGTCTCTTCGCACTGCGAACATTATAGAGTCTGATAGCTTCGCAGAGCCAGGTTTACATCGCACTACGAAGCTAACTCTCAAGTTCGCAGAGCCAAGGTACTTCGCAGTGCGAAGTTTGCGAATTCTGTCAGTTCAATTTTCAAAGCCACTACCCATCCATTACTCCTCCCAACCACCCATTCCACTCCCTCATCCATACCGTTACCTTCCATTAACTTCACTTTTCATTAACCCTAAAACCCAAAAACCTTCATTTTTTTTCATTAACTTTTCAAAACAACCCTAATTTTAAAACATACCCATTTTCACAAATCCTCTCCATCCCCATTAAATTCGTGTGTTTTAATTCTTTCCATTTGTGCAAGCACATAAGGTACGAATTCTGCTCTCTCTCTTTTCTTATTTCTGATTCATGGTAGGATAACATGTGACTTAGGGTTTTTGATTTTTGAAATTTCAATTTAGGGTTAAGTTTTGTGTTAAGTTTCAATTCAGTTTAAACATTCAAAGTGGGTATATGAAACAGAATCATAAGCATGCAATTTTCAAATGCAATTTCACTTTCTTTTATAGTACCCATTTGTAAAAATTGAAATTTATGGGTCTGTTTAGTGATTTTGTACCCCCTTTACTGATTCTGAATCATCTATCTAAACACACATTGAATGTTTAAAATGAAACAGAACCAAAGGTTTAGGGTAGAATTCTGTGGGAAAATTCGTTTTCTGTCATGGTCGCAGAGCAAAGTTCAACTTCGCAGTGCGACCGTTGTTCTGGAAAACCCAGAATATAGCGTTCAACTTTGCTCTGCGAACTCAACTTCGCAGAGCGACCATGACAGAACAGAACAGAATTTTGTTTTATGCTTCTTTTTCAATTCAATTTGTTTAATCTCATTTTGCCTATGTTTATTCTTATGTTTGCTGATTTATTTTTTTTATAGATGGCACCAAAGCAAGCAACCGGAAAGCGACCAAGAGCCGAATCGTCAGGATCAAGGCCACAAGGGGCCTATGACGCTTCGAGGTTCCTAAGCCTCCGCAACCAGGAGAGGTATGCAGAGCTGCTCAAGAGAACATTCTGGGCCGAGAGGCAGTTTATTATAAACGAGCATGGCACATACCGGGAGATTGCGCATTTGATCAATTCCCGCAATTGGGGAATTTTGGTAAACCCTCCCTTAAACCTAAACTACGACATTATTAGGGAGTTCTACGCAAATGCCATCCCTACTGATCCTGAGGGGGAGTTTACATATCAGACTATGGTTCGTGGTCACGTCATTAGATTCGACCGCGAGGCCATAAACAATTACCTTCAAATCCCCCTCCAGCTTGACCATGATGAGTTGTGTGCTTTTCATAGGCACCAATACCGAGGAAATTGGAATCATAACCTTATAGCCCAAACCATTTTTCAATCCGGGAAGAGTTATGAGCTTAACTCCTCAGGCCAGCCCACCAAAGCCATTAAGAACAACCTCACCACACCTGCACAGGTCATTTTTCATCTTATTGTCCACAACATTAAACCTAAGAGCCACACCTCCTCCACGACATTAGATGTCACCCCACTGATTTATTACATCCTCACTAACAAACAAGTGGATGTTGCTAGGGTGATCGCACAAGAACTTAAGATTGTGGTGGAGAGTGACATTAAACCACCAGCTAAGAAAATGTGCCCTCTTGCATTTCCGGGCCTAATCATGGGTCTCTGCCGGGATGCACGTGTAGTGATTCCTCCCCACATCTCGGAAACTATAAAGAATCCTATTACAGATGACTACATTGGGAGGCATTGCACAGGAAAGAGAGCAACTAGAGCACAACAGCCACGACCCCGAGCCCCACCTGCACCACAGGGCCACCATACCTGCACTTTTTCATGGGACCAGAATGCGTCCAACCATAGGGTCATGGCTACCATACATGACTCTATGTACAGGCTTCAGATGCAGATGGGCAGACCAGCGGATCCTGCGTTCCAGATCATGACATCTGAGATGTTTGCATCTCATGTTGCTTGGCCTGGGGACATGCCTGATTACTCAGAGGGGGGTGGTAGCAGTACAGTTGCTGGAGGACATGGAGATGATGATGATGATGATGATGGTGATGGTGATGATGAGGACACCGAGGATGACGAGGCTCACACTCCTTGAGTCGTTCCTTTTTGATGCTTTTGTTGTTCTTTTTTTTTATTATGTTTTCGTTGTACTTTAAAACTTCTTGTGTTTTCTGTTTTGTATTTGTACTCTCTTTTTATGTTATTTATATTAAGTACTCTTTTATTATTTGGCTTTTGAATCATAATTAGTGTCTGTTAATTTTTAATTTCTGAATATGCTTTAAATGTCAAAAATTCTGCTTTCGCTATGGATCATTAGTATAAATGACAAATCTTCTCAAATATGGATTGATCCAAAGCTGAATGATTCAGCCACAGATGTATGGTAATGATAGATTTGATTGATTTGCGCAAAGCTAATGTACATGTTTCCTGTTTTTCTAGGATTAAATTTGGAATGAGAATATGTACTTTGTACAAAAGTTACACCATACAGTTTGATTTGTTAATATATTTATGTTTGAACCAATTAGAACTAGCCAAAATGTGAGGAATCCACAAAGTCATTGTATATATGCAGGAGACCGGTATTTTTGTTTAACTCGATTCTTTTATGTTAAATCTGAAAGTTGTTTTAAATTGTATGAAAGCACTGACATGATCAATGCATTTTTTGAATATGAGTAAAAACACTTGACCACAAAAAGCCTACCCTGTGAGAAGTGAGTATTTGATAACCCCATTGAGCCTAATGAATCAGAATCGTTAAATATGAACTGCCAATTTTCATAAGCTCAAATGCTTAGTGAAATTGTCGGAGTTTGTAAAAAAATCCAGTTCATAGTTAAATTATTATTGAATTCTGATATTTTACTTTCATTTTGAACCCTTATCCATCATGTTTATTTGTCCTTTGCCAAATGATAAAGGAACATTCAATTAGGGTATCATTGTGAACTAAGTTGGGGAGAAAAGGGAGGTAGTTTATGTCAAGTAATGGTGAACTTTGAAAAATTGATCTTGACAACAAGAAAAAGAAAAAAAAAAGAAGAAAAAAGAAAGAAAAGCAAACCAAGAAAAAGAAAAGAGAAAAAGATTCAATAAATCAAAAAGTTGTCAAGATCAAACAAAGAGAAATATTTGTAAATCACCAAGAGTTGTTTTTGAATAAAGAGGAAGTGTGTAATTAGAAAGAATGTTCCTCTATGCTTGGCCTTTTGAAGTCAATTTTTCCCACATATGAAAATTCTTTTGTAACCAAGCCAAATTACAACCCTCAAAGACCTTGTGATCGATGCTTTTGTGCTTTTAGAAATGATAATTAGATGAACGCATAACTTGATCGGAATGTTAGCAAACTTGCCGGATGAGTGTTCATAACCCTCACAACTTGAATTCAATTTGTTTCATTTACTTCTAAAGAAGTGTGTTAGGTGTGGTTCATTGATAAATATGTTATTAACTTGAGCTGTATGATATAAATTTTGTATTTAGTATTATTTCAAATTTTTAGTGCAATCTTAGATTAATGGGAACATCAAAATTGCCTGTGCAAATCTCATATGAATCATGCAATCTGAAATTTTGTTTAAATCTCTGCTTTTGCTGTTTTGCGTCTTACTCGTTGTTTAAAGCTTGTATCCTTATTTTTAGCGTCCTTTGTTTGAGGACAAACAAAGATTTAAGTTGGGGAGTGTGATAAGTGCCAGAAAGTGGTTAAAATGCATATTTAATTTAGGCACTTTTCTTACTTGTTTTGCAAGTTATCATAGGATAAGCTCATAATTTATGATTAAATGTCAAATTAGTGATCCTATGTCTTACCCCATCTTTTGTACAGGAAAAAGCAAGCCGGGACTTGGACTGAGCAAAGAAATATGAAGATTTGACAAAGCTTCATCGCTACAGCGCAGGATCCGGTCGCTACAACGAGCTTAGGCAGGGATTTTCTGAAGAATCTCATCTAAGTGACTTCGCAGAGCGAAGTTTGGTCGCAGAGCGAAGCATGGCGGTTTGAACTGTTCAAGGCTGAGGTGGCAGAAGCCCATTGGTGAAGAAAGGACATCGCAGAGCGAAGTATGACTTCGCAGAGCAAAGTTCAGAATAACAGAACACTTATAAATAGGTGCAAAAGCTGAATTTTTAGGGATGATCAAGAGATTGCTTTTTAATTCAGTTTAGAAATATTTTAGGATTTAGTTTTTAGGGCTAGAAGCTATGATCTTCAAGGAGCAAAAGTGATTGGATTGTGGAATCAACTAAGGCTTTGGGAAATCAAGACTTAGGCTATGATCTTCATCTTTTCTCTAAACTTTTGTATAGTTGTCATGAAAATGAACAACTAACTTCCCTTTGTTGGGATTGGAGGTACTCTTTCTAGCTTAGATGTAATCTTGGATTATGTAAAAATATGATTTTAGCAATTTATGTGTTATTGAAGATTATTCTTGCTTTTCATTCTCATGCTTGATTTAATTGTTATTGACAAATACTTTTGAATCTAGGTTTAGAATAATCTTCTATCAAAATAAGAAATTCTAGACATGGAATTTGGTTTTGATAATCGCATAAAGTGTCGGAACGTAATGCTTTCGGATCGTTTGATAGATTGGGAAATCGTCTATTAAACGATACGATCGATCTCACGACGTCATTTGGACACGAATGACGTTGTCGAGTGATACGTGATATTTTCACTAAAACGCTAAAATTCATACGCATGATTTTTAGATTATATTCGATGCAAGATTGATGAACTCCTATTCCAACGCTTTTATTCCCTATTACTTGTCGTTTTATTTCCGCATTTAGATTCCATTAGTTTTATGCAAACAAGTTACGAAACCCTTACTCAAAACGATAACGATTGTTGAACGGTTCGAGATAGCGCACCAATCCCTGAGGAGACGATAATTTAAAAATACTTACTTTTGTTACTCAACTAACAACATGCAAAAGGTAATAAATAACAACCAAACACATTTTTTGGTTTTTAGCATTTATTTGACAATATTAAGGATTAGTTTGATGGTTAAGATAAATAATACCGGGATCAATTTGATATTGAGTGGCATAATTCAGAGATCATCTTGATTTTTAATGAATAATTCACGGATTGATTTGACAACGTAACAATTTATAATGATTTTCATTTAAAAAAAGACTAAATAAAATTAAATTCAAATTTTTTGATCAATTTCGTCCCTGAATAGGTGGCATCTGAGTTGGTAATCCACATCAACGCTTAACGTCACACATCATCACTGTTAACGGTGAGACTTGACGAAGAGACAAATTTGAATGTTTGTAAATTCAAAGACGTTTTAGCTATTTTGTACAATGTGTGTAGTCTTGAGTTCAAATCCTGACAAAGGAGAAAAATTAATCTAACAACTAATTTACTAATATTTGTGTTATTAAACAAAAATAAACTGTACTATAGGCATAAACACATTTTTTATAATTGATTAGGAAATTTTGAATGTTCAACTGTCAATGTGTTTATGTATGTGTGTGTGAATGCAGCGGTTATACTTCCAGTGGTTCCAAAACAACATCAGCTTCTAGTGACTCTGTCTTTGTGTAATGTTGCTGCAATGGGGGTCATTGTATTGCAATTCATAAGAAATTTTGATTCGAAGTTAGAACAATATGTGTAGTTTGTAGTAGTGATTATTATAACTCAATTGATCAGTTTCACTCGAATGCAAAGTTTTAGCAAGAATCTGTTGATTGTAAATAATTTCAATCAGCTATGAAGCACGGATACGGATTAGGTGTGTTTCGTTGTTGGACACGCGCCAGTATCCGATACCAACACCTATGATTACACTTAATTATGTAATTTTTTTAAAAATTATTATCGGTGTCGACGTGTCGGTGTCCGTGCTTCATAGGCAATTAATGTGTTTGGTGATTAAATTAAAACAAGTGTTAAATAAAAAATATAATTAGGCGGAGTAGAATTAGCTTTGCTCTAATTGATCGATCAACTTTTTAGATGGTAGAGGTTATTGTTGAGATAGATTCTAAAAAATCCTTTTTAAACGATAACAAAACATATAAATTATATTTAAAAGAATTCTGAGATTATTTATTATTTAACTTGTGTTCTTGAGTGATTCTTAAAGATAGGTTACAAAGGAAGAAATATTTTCAAGAACAAAGTTCATCTACACTCCTTATGTGTGCCTCGCAAAAGTCAGCCCAAACAAGACAAATTGGAATTTATTGTTAATCATGGGTACACAGATCTTGACCTTAGGAAGAATTTATTCATCAAGAATCTTTGTGAAAATGAAGGATCATAAAGTCATATGCTACAAAATGAACATATTTATTATGATACACTCTCAAAGGAATGAAAAGAATTAAATAAATATACATCCTATGAAGAAACAAAAAGGAACCCATGAACATTAGACAACACATCAAGAATGAAGGACAAAGCCAATGAGAAATGGACAACACATCAAGCTAAAAGTATGAGATAAAAATCAAATCACTTTGTACTTTCTTTTTTTCCCTCCAAGGCGTGAGAATGGTACAACTCACCAAAGAAAAATCTTGGCTGTCAACTTGCATACAAAATTTGCATAACACTATTCAGGATGTCACTTTATTGCAAGCTCTCCAAACAGAATTGTGAGAACGTTCTCAGAACAACCAGAACATTCTGCCAAGCATTTTTACACAAAGTATTTCACTTGGATGAGTTGACAAACTTTTCTCTTCCACTTTTACCCTAAGGAGCGTGTGTTTATTACCTCAGCAAGGGACTCCTTCCATCTATAAATACAAGGGCCTGCAAAGAGAAGAGACATTGAGTCATAAAACAAAAACCTACTTACTTGATTTTTAACACATCAAGAACACTTCAAAGACTCTTTCATCGTGTGCATCACTATCAATATCCAGCAACAACTCTTTTACTTGAGTTCTTTACAAATGCAAAAACATTGTAAACCAATAGCAAAAGATTTCAAAAGAATCACTAAGTGTGTTAGTGATTGTGGTTTGTAAAAGCTGGTGAGTGAAGCTAGTAATAGTTGTTTTGTAAAAGCTAGTGAGTGAAGCTAGTATTTTGTAAAAGCTAGTGAGTGAAGCTAGTGTCTTGTAAAAGCTAGTGAGTGAAACTAGTGTGAAGCCCAAAGAAGTGCAAAGTGTATAGATCCAGGAAGTGATATAAGAAAATGCATAGTTGAGCTATAGTTAGTACTCAACTACATATTGGAAAATCTCACAGTATTGTGGGGACTGGAGTAGCCCACGTTGGGTGAATCAGGATAACTTTGTGTGTGATTTCTCTTTCCCCATCTCTCTTTATTTTTACAAGATCACACACTTCACATTATTGTTTTACTTATTAACTAACTAACCTTCCAAGTATTTACTTAAGAAATTTTTATTGGTAATTTTTATTAGATCACAATTCAAACCCCCTTTCTTGTGATATTATTTTACTTCAGTTATGTTGTGTGTATTATGTTTGATGATGTTGAATCATTGGTTGTGTTGTGTATGATTCCAAAATCATGCCTAACTTGTAACATTTGTTGGCTTTGAAACCTACAATTTGTAGGCACTTCCGATATACCTAGACAAGTTGTTCAATCAGTTTGTTGTTATCATTCTCTATGTGATTTTGGTCCAGTTTTTTGAGGAGGTATGTAATTTTTTTTTTGTATGTTTCACAGGTCTAGGGTTTAGCATCAATATTTGCATCCAATAAATATCATGAAGTCAATCTTTTTACCCCCTTTTCTATATCTCTTCTCTATAAACTATTTTTTCCTCTCTGATTTCAGGTTATTCAAGCAATTTGTAGTAGATACGGCCTTGCTTTTGGACCCAACTTTGTGGCTTCTACCGGTTTTAATGATAATATGCTATCCAATTGCTTATCATATGTAGTTTGAACTTTGAAGTGCCAATCCTTCTAATATATGAATTATTGATGTGGTTGGTTTATGCATTTGACTGTAAGAGTGTGTTTGGATGAAAAAATGTTTTGAGAAAATTCAAATACTTTTAGATGAATTCCATTGTTTGGATAATAATATTGAGAATTTTTAAAATGATGGAAATTTATGAAGTATTTTGTTTATGTTAATTTAAAGAATTTCAAATGACACCTAAAAGCTAAGAATTTCAAATTTCTTCATTCTTATAATTTTTCAAATTTTGCATTTTGGTCCTCAAATTTTCCAAAGTTTTCAAATTGACCCCAAAAAATTTACAAAAAATCGCAATTTGACCCCTAATATTTTTTGGAAATTACAAGTTTACCATCAACTTATTCAAAATTCTAAATTGACCCCTCAAATTTTTTGAAATTTACAAATTGACCCCAATTTCAATTTTCAAATTTGGCCCAAAAAAATTAAAATTTATAAAAGTTGCCCAAAAATGACGACAATGAAATTTTTTATTACTTCAATCAAACAAGAATATTTAGAAATGGAGTCAATTTAATTGAATCATTTGAATTGGCTAGAATTCTAAATTCTTCAAAATTTCTCAATTACCTCATCCAAACACAGTCTAAGAGTTATATTTCTTTCATTTTCAATGGATAATCAGGATGATATAATTAATGTAAATGAAAAAACAATTAATAGCATATCATCTCAAGATGTTTCCATGAAACATAAATGTGTAAATATGCGTAAAAATTTATCGGGCATATAAAATAACAAGTTCTTTATATAGTCTTGTTTGGTTTAAAAGAATATACTTTAATTCGGAGTGTCAAGTGTGAGCAACATATAAGCCAGGAATCCCCATATACCCAATGCCTTAATGTTATGGGTGATGACATGGTGTCTAAACCTCTTGTATAGTTGTTCTTAATCGAAATTGAAGATCTCCCCGGTGTTTTATGCTCCACTGTGGCCCAACATATTAATTTATAGCCTATAGACATAATTTTGGCCGGAACCAGTTTCATTAGATTGAATGTTTGATTCTAATGATTCCTCGAGTGTTTCCTTTTCTCTTTGATATTTGTCCAGGTTTTAGATCGGGTATTAGGTCACAATGAGGCGTTATTTAGGTGAGCACAACTATTTGAAAATCAATCACTGAGTTTCCTGAAGTTATGGAAATATTTACCATTATAGTTATTGGTGTTTGATCCACAAATGAGGTGAGCTTACGCATGATGAGACAACAATTATCAATGGAGCACTAGCATTGACTGAAAATGTATACACTACAATCCATCCAATATATGATGTTGAATGTCAACCTATTTATTAATGTTTCATTATGCGACAATACAATACAATTTGCAATTTATGCGATTCAATGCATCATAGTTTGAAGTTTCTCTCCTATTTCTAATTTCAATACTCATTGATGATGAAGGAATGTTCATCCATTTGAAGGTTGCTTCATGAATCTGATAATTTCTAACTAGTTAGTGTCTTGAATTTGGGGATGCTAGGAAGTCAAGGGGTGCAGAAATGGAGTAAGGAACTAGAGTCTATTAAGAGGGCTTTTAAAATAGTTTATTTAGGCTTGTCGTATGACATAAATAGTTTGGAAGAACTTATAAAAATATCTTATTCCTAAAATTTTTATTTATCTTATTTTCTATCCCTCAAGTTAACTTATAGAAATGAACCTTGTAGAGTTTAAGCTCATCCTCTCTTTGATTGTAAAACAAAATATACACAAACACTTATTCATAAGTTGTTATTGAATAAATGCTAAATAAAATTGTTTACCTCCCTCCTACTCAGGTGGTTAATGAGCTTCACCAATGATGAATTGTTAAAGAGAACTAAGTTCGATTTCTAGATGACACAATTTTTTATCAGATTTTACTTACTTCGTGACCAAACTCTGCATTACCAGACCCCTTTTCACTGAAAATCAGAGGGTTAACACCAAAAGTAATGTCTTCTTGGTTCAAACCATTCACATCCGGTGATCTGTGCTTTCTAAATCATGCAGTGTCCTTCATTTTTGAGTTTCTCTAGTTACCTTGTTATTAATTTTCATGCTGAATTTTGTTTAGGAATGTCAGTTGGTAAGGTCTGTTTAGGATACCTGAGTATTCATGCCTGCATCCACATTCATGGTTAAGACTTGTACCTGAACTCATGACAATGTAGACTGCGTCTTTCATATCCAGTAACCATATTTAATGGGCATCTTTACTTGGAAGTCTTGAACCCAGTGCAAATGTTAAATGTGGAAAGTTGAACGCAAAGATACTCTAGTGAAATTAAGGAGAAATAATAGGAAGGTTGTTAAATTGAGAGGCTTATATTTGTAAACAAAAATGAGAGAACCACGTTACAAACAAATATAAACCTCTCAAAATAACTCATCATTTCAATTTTTAATACAACATTAACGATTTTTTTCAATTGTCTCATCAAACTAATTGCATCATTTTCAATTCAACATCTTCTACTTTTCATTCATGATAATTATAAATACACCAATACTTAATAATGTTACATTAGTAAAAATACAATTCGCTCTTTCATTTATCTACCTAAGTTAATATGTGTGAAATGGTTAAATGAGTCGCTTATGTTGAGACGGAGTGAATATAAGATGAATACTTTGTAGTGATTTAATTTGATTTTTCAAATAGTAGGGGCAAGTGGAATTTTTAAATATCCGTTTCCACGTTCAGTTAGATTTTTCCTTTTATCAATTATGCCTATGTGGGTTGGTACAAGTAATTTACTGATGAAGATTACTCTATATGCCCTTTATTTTTGTTGAAAAACCCTTTGATTTATCATAACATATTTTTCGATGGTACAAACCTATTCAAACGTAACTTTTGATCCTTTTTTTAAATTTAGTAGATTTAATACACATTCCTTCATCATAGCTTTTCATACACGTTAGAGAATGATTTAAATTTAGTAGATTTAATGTTGTCCGTTATTTAAGCATAATAGTTTTTTTTTGAAAAATAATAATTATGATTTTTTTTCTTGATGTTAATAACCATCCAGAGAGGCCAAAGTGTGACAGGGTTAACTACTCCGCAGAAAAATGTGTATTGTTGCATTGTAGTGCAAGCTTAGTGAGCTAATGTGGTATATATTATATTTCTGCTGTAACTTTGCAACTATGACAATAGAGAAAGTAAGAAACTAAAGAAAGTAAGAAACTATGACAATAGAGTGATGATGAGGGAAGTAATAATAATATACATTTTTTTTTAATCTGAATATTAGTATGATTTTAAGCAAATCACAGGACACAACAGTTGTTTTTGTGAGGAATTCAAGCCGTTGAAATAAAAAGGACCAGCTTTTAGTAGCTCAACAAGAGTTTGTGAATGTTTATCAAAGCTACGGAAAAAGTGATGACATCTTGACCAAGTGATAATGTTTTTCATAAGATTTAAAAGTAAATTTATTCATTATCACCCATTTACACAACTTTTCACAATGTACTAATTTATAAAAGGGTATTGTTAATTAACAAAGATAAGAAACTAATCTATAACTATTTTTAATGAAAAGAACAATATTTACTAATTTTCAATGAATTGAATACACTATTTTCTAAACAATATTTCTATTTTTAAATTTTTAGTATATGTCTTTCGAGCACTTGTTAGTATTAGCATACCTACACGTTAGTACAATTAGTAGCAGAAGTAGCGTAGGTTGGCCAATTCAACTGATTAAACCTTTTGTTATGAATACAAAAAATTTAGATCGAGTCTCAACAAGAAAGAAGATTAGAAATGAAAAAGGACTATGCATAATTTTTTTCAAATACATACATATTGACAATGATCATAAGTTTTCTCATCAAATAAAACAAAATTCACAATTGCAAAAGTATGTTATACTCGAGTGTCCAAACAAAAAAACAAAGGCTTAATTGCACTTTTCCCCCCTATATTTTGCCAATTGTGCGATTTTGCACCCCATCCTTTTTTTTGAGCGATTTTGCTCCCTATCATTTACCCCCTTTCTGATTTTGTAGCCCCTCATGTGTTTTTTTGCTGATGTGTTGAATTTTGCTGATGTGTATTCATTAAATGTTTGTCATGTGTAATTTGCATTTTTAAAAAAATCAAAATTGAAATAATTTGTATTTTAAAAAAAATCAAAATTAAAAAATCAAAATTAAAAAAGATTTTCATCCTCAACGAGATCTCCTTAACCAGATGAAGCTCAACCACATCAAGATACTGAGAAAGCTTCTCCTGCAAAACTGCGTTCTCAGCAAACGTCGAAAACTGACACGCCGCACGGAACGTAGAACAAATATTAAACCGGGAAGAAAAAAGGGGAAAATGGTAAAGAAAGTAACAAAGCATATGGCACGAAAAGGAAATCCGATTTCGGTACGAAGAGCTAGAGACATCATTGCCATACGTTTTTTATACTGTGTTTCGTATTCACCTTATTCTATTCCTTGTCTTTGGTACTCGACTTGGATTTGACTATTTATTTGGGAAAACTGAAATCCATGCTCCTGGGGAGAACGATCCGTCACATATTGACGATGCTTGGCTTACCTTTCCTTGGAATTATAGTAGGCTTCTTTTTAATTTATGGTTGGGAACTAAAGATGATAGATCCGGAAGGAGATCGGGTGAGAGTGGAGGTGGATTCGGTGGAGGAGATAGAGGTGAATTCGGGAGAGGAGATTGTGGTGGAAGAGAGAGGATTGTTGAGGATGGAGGAGAGAGATTGGATTGTTGAAGAGTCTTTGGAGAAAGATGGGGAAGAGGTTGAGGAGAAAGATGGAGAAAGATGAAAATATTTTTTAATTTTGATTTTTGGACCAAATTGCCCCTTAGTTTTTTTAATTTTGATTTTTTTAAAAATACAAATTATTTCAATTATTTCAATTTTGATTTTTTTTAAAAATACAAATTACACAAGGCAAGCATTTAATGAATACACATCAGCAAAAAAACACTTGAGGGGCTACAAAATCAGAAAGGGGGTAAATGATAGGGAGCAAAATCGCTCAAAAAAAGGATGGGGTGCAAAATCGCACAATTGACAAAATATAGGGGGGAAAAATTCAATTAAGCCAAAAACAAAAAAAAACAAAAGAGAAATCAAAGCATAGCCATGATTTATTGCTTGTCTACCACTAAAATAAAGTGTGTAGCATCTCATAAAGAAGCTACACTTTAGAGGAGTGAGTCAAAGTGCTTGAAGGTGATTCTTCAACATGATTCCAGGCGCCTTCTACCATGCATGGGAGAAACAAGTCGCGCACGGTATATGAGTATTTTGCAACTTGCTATAGCAGGTTAAAGCAGGTAATTCAAATTTAAAATTAAAAACTATTAATATTCAAACAAATATATATCCACGTGTGCCTGCTGGACTGCTAGTGCCCAGTAGTGTGAAATGACAACCCCAAATCAGTTCAATGTACAGTTCTATAACATTGAAAGTTGAAACCAAATTTAAACCGCTAAAATGTCTCCCAAATTTTTATTTTAGCGCCAATAAAATCCTCCCTCAGTCTTTTATTATACGTCTCTTTGACTAATTTTACACATATTAAAAAAAGTTGATAGTGTAATTTATGTGTCTAGTTTATGTGTGAATTTTATTAAATTGTCATTTATTTGTATGTGTATTTAATTTGATTTTTCATATTACAATTAAAAAAAATGACTAGTAATTGTTAAAAATTTCAAATGCAAAGTAAAAAAACAGATCTGAGAAAAAAAAAATAACAGACTCCATGAATATTCAAAAGGAAGAAAAAGTGGAAGACTTGTTGGAAATTGGTTTAAAATAATTAAAGAGAAGTGCACAATATTTAGAAAATTGACAATTATTTGTTATGAGAGAGTGTGCAAAAAAATATGAATTTGTTTGAGAAAGAGATAATAACTAACAATTGTTTGTTACCAGAGAAAAATAACATATTAAATTTATAGAAAAGGGAAAGTGTGTGCAAAAAAATAAGAATTTATGGTTGGATTAAAATGAGGGTAAAATAGGAATAAAATGTGTAAAAATACACTTTGCTAATTTGGTGCTAATATTCTAAAACGACACTTAAAAAGAAACGGAGGGAGTAATTAAAATCAAATATTTCACAAATATCACTTCCTGGTGATTAAATATATACAAGAATTGACTTAAATGAATCTGTTACTGTTCATTTCGGTTCTTCAGGTAGCCTTTCCTTCATTTTGAACATTGAATTAAAAACAAATTTATCCTGTGGTGAAAAAATACTCTCGCACGGTGCGAGATATGAACAGCTCGCGTACGCTAGAATTGGCCATGATTCCAAACATACTAGAAGTTATTTACAAGAGTACATGTAGGTTTTGATTGACGGTAAATTTGGTAGAATCACCATGTACCATTGTAACTTTGGTAAAAGTTATATTACCTTGATTTTGTCGGTCACTCTTGATTTCTTGCTCTTAAGTATCATCATGGTCACTCTTGCCACATTAGAAGGATGACCATACACCTCCACATGATATAAAATCTTGTTTTCTGCTCCCTTAATTGCCTTGACCACCTTTTGCATAACTGAGACTTTGGAAATTTCATTTAGAAGAAGTGTCCTGCCAAATAAAGCCTAGACAACAAAAATGTTCTTTTAGCTCCTTAGAACTTGATATGAAATAATGTTGTGGAGGAGAGAGTATATAATAGGTGACTTTAAAACGGCCTGATAATGGAATTGTAGATGCCAAAGTGGTCTATATCACACTGTCCTTGTTGCCAAATCATCCCAGAAAAGGATCTGCTGCAACACATCCTAATAAGAGTGGCCAACCCTGTCCCTATTTCCCTATTTGTTATCTACCCCCTCTAACTTAATTTGTAGAATATTAAAAAAGAAAAACAAGTATCTTAGATAGATAGTTTCGATATTGCCAAGCCAAATATATTTTATGTATCATAGGACCACAAATTAATACATAGTTCAGCAAGAATTTCACCTGTGATAGAGAAACAACCTTAGCTATAGTTAACCTGATTTGATTAATTGTACAATTTTTATTATATTGCAGGTTGTGAGTTGTGACTAATAAGTTTATAGAAGATGAAGTAATGTATCATGTACTAGTGAAAATCTAGAATTGAAATGTTGAATTTACCAAGTAAGCATACATAATTACATACCAATGGTGCTAACTAAGTTTCTAATTATACCGTTCAGAAAAAGGTAATTGACTTCTAATTATTATCAATAATCCTGTCTAAGTAAAAGTAATTTCTACTGGAATTAGTTGGTTTTAAAAACATTCAAGATGTGAGACATGACAGAAGCAAAGAATTATGCCAAAACAGGTATGCTTGACTATACATGCACTTTTTTTTTCCTTCATTTGTATGTTTTTGAGAGCACACAAACACCAAATACTAAAACAAAGAACTGCTAGGGGGAGGGGGGGTGATATATATATATATATATATATATATATATATATATATAGATAGAGAGAGAGAGAGAGAGAGAGATAGAGAGAGATAGAGAATGAGGAGGAGATTTTACATTTCTAGGTTGGTTTTCAACCACTTGATGTTATTACATAGATTCATTTACTAGTACTACTATATGCTATAGTGACTATGCTCAACAGTCAAATAGTACAATCCATTGAGCTAGCTAGGTAGATACATACATACATATATACATATATATATATATATATATATATATATATATATATATATATATATATATATAACACCTAAAACTAAAAGCTGATTAGGAGAATACTAAAAAAAGTGCTTATGACTAAGCATACTTATGCCAATTAAGAAGCATAGTGATGCAAATCCTCATAATATAAATCTTCCCTTGTTGTTGCCTCACCATTCTTCTCCACTTGGCAAATCTTTTACTCATGCATCCCATCATTATGAGTCTCTAAAATTGCTCAAACTAGTAACCCTTGGTACACAATTTATTGAAGTTAAAAAATCCCATGGTAGGAAACAACGTGCTTATTGAATCCACATTTCAAAGTTCCATCCAATTCCTCATATCCAATGCCAAGGCTCCACTTGTTCTTATATTTGACACCAATACACGTGGTTTCTATATGTCCAAATTTCATCTTAAATGCATAGTTTTCAGTTAAATCATGCCGGCAATTAGTAGCTGTCACTTCTTCTAAAAGTGATTAACAAGTACAAAAAATGCCACCCTTATCTTAAATAGTGCCTAACCTCACATCATTTTATCATTTCAAAACCTTAGGGGCCTCATTAACATATGCTTCTACAAGTAGTTCAAATGAGGGACACATGTGAAGACTTGTTTTATAGCACAAAATTTGGTATAATTCCAACAAACTTCACGTGAGCACACCATCATTCACCCTCTTGAATCATAATGAGGAAGTGAGCTTGTTCAAGCATGTGACTTGTAAGCTTGTCAAAGAAAATATTTCATCTTATCTTAAAAAGAAAGTATCAAAGATAAGATATTTAGTATTAAAACTAATATCTGTGGACCTTAGAGGTTGATGTATTGATATTAAGTAATAATGGGTCCTAGTTAAATAGTTATGGTGAAATTTGAGCCATTGAGCCAGGCCTAGCTACAATGCTACACCAATGAAGGTAACACACTTATTCTACGGGTCAATATCAATCTTGGGGGACAAGTTATTTCAAAAGGGTTGGAATTTTGTGCTGTTTTTCTATGAAATGAAATGAAAAGAAAGCTCCAGGTTGTTGGTAAGTCTTACTGTAGTCTGTGACTTATAATGGGTTGGCTTGATGAAGATGGGGTGCTGAGGAAAGCAATAATGATGATATGTGTAGTTCATGATGTGACTAACTAATTAGTATGTCAACATTCCCTTAATTTGGATAAATATCATGCACATGAGTTGTAATCTACTAGGAGCAATATGTGAGTCAGGGAGGCTTAGCTCTCTGGCTAGCAAGTTGCTGCTTTTGGTCTTTTGAATATGATTTTTCATTAGGATATGATTGAACTAGTGGTTATCTTAAGAGCTAAATTTTGAGATTGAGTTAAGTATAAAGCTTAAATTATAAGGTGAAATTAGAGTCTAACCTCCACATTGACAAGTGGTATAATAATATATATAGTGGTTATACTTATAAGTGGGGCACAACTTCACCCAAGAAGGACAAATCAAATTCCTAGAAGGCTATGCAATGCCTGCAAAATATGGGGGTACGTATGTATTCACAAATTGAGAGAATTTAAAATTAAATCCAACTCATCTAAAGTGAACAATTTTTAAGTGTGAACCGAGTATTATCAACTGTTGATTTATAAATCAAATGCAAATAACTCTTTATTTTCTCACAATTTTACCTAATTGTTTAACGTGTATGTGGAGCCTCAAACTGAACTAATCCATTAGTAGAGTATATATTCTACACTTTTGAGGTCCTTTTGTCAATTTGTGAATAAATAGTCTCGTGTTTTTAATTTGCCATGTCAAAAAAAAGGGGGAAAAATGATATTTCATTGATCATTTGTAGGCTTCAGATTTTCTAGCTTCTATCTCATTCAATTAGATAACTGAATTTTCATGTTCTAGACATCGGAAGAGCTTTGTACCCTATATGGGTCTACCAGCTCAACTCGAATTAAAATGTGACTTATAAATACCAAGAGTTTAGACAAAAAATTCACAAAAATATAAACCCAACAACATTGTGTAGTTCATGATGTGACTAACTAAGATTGCATATAAATAGTGTGTCGATTTTCTCTTTGGATGTACATCATGTAAATGAGGTTAGATATGTTTCTTTCAGGTCCTTTTCATTACAAGAAATCTTGCATTTTACCAGGGATCTATGACAGGAGCATGAACTCCTGGGAAAAAAACTAAGGCTAGTGCCAGGGAAGGCCCTGGCAAATTGTCTATAGAAAAGGCACGCATTGCTGAAGGAAAATGAGGGGTATGGCCCTCGCAAAATGCATGATATTGTGGGAAATTGCAAAGCGGGAAAATCAAATTTGAAATGGGGACAAGTTGCAGCATTGTCAGACAATTTCCCAGGAGTATTGCGTGGGGCTGCCCCTGGCTTTTGGGGGAATCTCTGCAAGGAATCAGATGACATGACACATCTCTGCCAAAAAGCTGAAAAGTAGTTAACCCAAGGGCTAACCCCTGGCAAAATGCACCAAATCCGTGGTTTTTTTTACTGCACATATGACTGTTTGCATGCTATTCTGCATGCTACCTAGACTAGGTTGTTGACTCAATAAGCGAGGGGCTAACCCCTGGTATTTGCGCTGGCCATGCTTCCATATATACGTACATGCATTGCTCCCTCTTCTCCCCTCAGACACTTACAAATTTTTTTTGCTTCATTTCCACAGTACTCCACTCTCTTCTCCAGCAACACTAAACTACTATTACTTGGTAAATTTTCTTCACTTATATTTTTTTGTTTCTAGTTTTTATTACTTATTTACTTATAAATTTTTTTTATATCATTTGCATTAGTGTCAAAGTGAATCTAGGCTCATGTGGTGCTTTGCTTGCTTGCTTCTTGGCCGAATCTGTTCTTTGGAATAGCTTCAACAAGTTAGTAGTTTCTATACTTGAAAATTGTTGATGTTATACATGTTGTTTTATATGAAATTTTTGAATTTGTTATATATATTTTGTTGTATAATTTTCGAATTTGTTAATTAATATGACTGAATTTTTTGAATTTTTTTAGGTCATGTATAATTTTTGATTTTTTTTATTTCTCTTATGTCTTTATTTTTTTTTATGATGAATATGTTTGTTGTTGAATAATATATGATGTTTATGGATTATTATTATTTATATGTAGTATGTATGTTGTTGTGTTTAATAAGTATGTATGTTTGTTGTGTTTATGATTTTTTTTTTCAAGATCTCTTGAATATATATTTTTTGTCTATATCTCTTGATTAAATATAGTCTTATATTAGGGTTTTTTTTTTAAAAAAATTACATTTGGTTTCCCTAATTGTGTATACTGTTTTTTGTTAATTTAAAACCATATTTTTTTAAGTTAAATCAGCGAAAATTGTTATTTATTCATATTTTAACTATTTTTCAAAATATTAAAATCGTATTTTTTTAAGTTAACTTAGAGAATTTTTTTCCAAATACTAAAACTGTTTTTTATATTTTTTAAATTTTAAAATATTTATTTTCATGTGTAATAAATTATAATAATGTTTTTGATATTATAAAATTGTTTTTTTTAACTACAAAACTATTTTTTCTTAATTATTAAAACGAAGTAAAACTGTTTTTTTTTTATTATTTTAATTATTCGCTTTACATTTTATTATGTTTTAAAAACTAATTGTTATTTGTCATTAACTCTTTTTTTATTATTTATACAGGAGGAGTGTGATCGCCAGCTTGCTGAGGCTCTTTCTCAAGGGTCAACAATTAATCATGGTTTGAGCCTCCGAACTTGGACTAAAGTTGCTGGCGATAAAACTAAAGGAAAGTTATATGGCGTCGGTAACTTAGCCGCTAACTATCACAAGGGTGTTGCAGTATCTCTCAGACTCACCCTGAATCATGGCGAAGGATCCTCCCACCAGCCTGAGCTGACCCCTGAGATGCGTGAGCTTATTCAAAAGTTGACACAAGAGCAGCTCACACAACAAATGGCGAGTCACCAGGCCATTGTGCAAGAATTGCTTGAAAGACAACGATTATATGAGGAGCAACTGTCCCAATTTAGGCAAGCACAGGCTGGGAGTTGTTCAGGTGAGCAATTGCAAGTGGAAGACCCTGCCCACACAAGAGCGCCGATTCTGAATGACGATGACGACCCGTATCCAATTTATGGTGAAGATGAGGAGGTGGAGAGCGAAGAAGATGATTGAAGTTTGACCCTTTCCATGTGTGACTTTATCTATTTTTTTTCTTGGTTTGTAATATTTGGCGAAGCTTCTTATGCTTCCCAGTACAATTTTTACTTATTTGCAGCATGGCCTGTAATATGATCTCGTACAATTTTAATTTCACTGTTGTTAGACTTAATATTTTATGTGTCTTTTGTATTTTAATTTGTATTTTTAACTACTTATTTTTAAAACAATTAAATAAAAAAAATTAAAAAGTTTTTTAAAACAATTTTAAATCATTTATAGTTTTAAAATGTTTTTTAAATTATTTTAAATGATTTTTATTTATTTTAAACGTGTTATAAAAAATATTTTAAATGATTTTTATTTTTAAAATAATTTTAAAACAGTGAACTAAAAAACACAATTTAAAACGATTTTTTAAAATAATTTTTTTAATTATTTTCATTTTTAAAATAATTTAAATTGGAAAAAAACAACTATTAAAACCGGTTTTTAAAATTTTTAATTATATATTTTGCCAATGACTTGACATCTGACAGTGTGCAGTGCGTCAGAAAAGCAGGTTTGCGTCAGACAATTTGTCCAGGGGTTGTCCCAGGAAAACTACCAGGAGTTATACGAGGGAATACGCTATGGGGTTAGCCCTCGCAAATTTGCCAGGAGCTGACGCCCTGACATAGCCATTTGCGACGGGCTGTTTTGCGAGGGATTGGGCTCCTCGCAGAAGCCCTGGCAAAATGTAATTTCCCAAGGCTTTTTGCATTTTCCCAGAGTTTTTGCTCCTGGCAAAATGTAATGTTTCTTGTAGTGTTTGTGTAAGCATGGAACTGAATAATGTACCATAAACAAGAGTCATATAATTGAGTTGCATGGGTTCATAATCTTCATGAGAAAACTACATTTCCCAAAAGGTTATGTGATGTGTCACAGGACCTGGGTGGCGCTTCTTCACAAAATGACAGTATTTATGGAAAATACCGTTGTTTTGGGAATAAAGGGACTAAACTTTTTTATTTCAAATTTCAATCGCTATTAGAATTATGAAGATTTAGGGTCTCTTTGGCAAAAATAGCAGATAACTGATAAGTTAGCTGATAGCTTATAGCTTATGGCTGATGACTGATAGCTGATAGCTTTATAACTTATGATTGATGATTTATGGCTGATAAGCTAATTAAAGTGTTTGGTAAAATTAGCGGTTCAACTAGCTGATAGATGTAAAATGACATAAAAGGACATTTTTATATTATTCAATATTTTATGAAGACAAGAACAATATACATTAATAATAATATTAATAATAATAATAACAATAATAATTCGCCACTCTTTTTCCATTGTATCAAACTTATTCTTTAAAGTTTTTGTGTTGCATTTTCGGTTGTTGACAGCTTCAAAATCTTGGTTAATCTCATTCCATTTAAATGACACACGCCCATTTTTTCTAATGAACTTGATACAAAGCTCACAAAATTTCTTTTCATACTCAGGATTACCTGACCATTTAAAATTGATTCCTTTCATTTTATCTTTACTTGAGGCCATCTTATAAATTTTACAATATAAAATAATAAGGATTAACACTTTTGAATTATAGACATTAAAAAGGACACATGATAAAAATACACTAAAAATGACACATTGAGAATGGATAGTTTTTTTTATAACACAGAGCTCAAAAATGTCTTATAACAATCTACATAGCTCAATGACCAATTAACTACCTATATATAACCTACAGAGCTAAAAAATACTTGCATATTCAATCCATTCTTTGCACAAATATTAAATATTAAAGCACACATATATATAGACTCCAGACACAAAATATTTATAATATTGGACATTCAAAGAACAAATATTCTAATCTATTCATCAGTAATAATAAAAAAATAAATTGGGTTTATGGTTTTTCAATCTATTTATGAATCAAACAACTCTTTTAAACAACAATACAAAGACTGAAGAAAATAGGGGAAAAATCGCAAATCTGGATGAAGAAAGGAGAAGAAACAATGGATGAATGGTGGAGAAGGAGAATGACGATACAAAGAGAATGAAGAAACAATAGAACCCATTTTTATCTCTCTTTGCATGATCGTTGGTATTTCTTGTATTTAATACATTTATTTTTTATTTTAAATTATAATAAAACATAAGGGGTAAAGCTGATATTTAAATAAAATAGTAAGGGTAAAAGACGAAGAAAAAACAATACACTATAAGCTATAAGCTCAAACGCTACTTGAAATAGCGTCTGAAAAATAAGCTATAAGCTCCTGAATAAGCTCCTGACGAAAAGACTGTTATCAAACAGGTCTTTTTTTGTCAGACAAACTTATAAGCTATAAGCTATAAGACATAAGCTTGTTTTTGTGCCTTGGCAGAAATTGAGTGAAAAGAGCTTTAAAAGCTTGAATGAAAGATTATAAAATTAATTCTATGAGATCTCTATATGTAGAGAAATCAACTACCAAATTAAATATTAACAAATTCCAACTAACTTAACCACACATGTTCCGGTCTAGAACTAGGGATGAGAATAGGCCAGACCGGCCTACAGGAGCCTACGACCTAGCCTACGACAGGCCAGACTTTTTTTTTAAATAGAGAAGGCCTAGGCTTTTTTAGAAGCCTATTTAGCTTAAAAGGCCAGACCACATGTCATTCAAAAAGCCTCTTAAGCCTATTAGACCGGCCTATTTAAGTAAATATGATTAATATTATTTATTATTATAATATATTTTGTACTTTGAATTAAAATATAAATTCGTTAGTAATTTAAGTTTATTAGTATACACTAATTTTTCGCATATACAAATGTATTATTATAAACTATAATTGAAATATGATGCAATATATAGTTAAATTCCCTAAAAACTCATGTTGATTACTAAAAGAGAGTTTAATCTAATTGATCTATTAGTTCGCTAGTCTATTTAAACTTAGATCACATTGCTTACTTAAATGTGTTCATATGATATAAGCTTTTAAACAGGCTAGCATCCATTATCAGACTTTCAGAAGGCCAGACTCAGGGCTCAAAAGTAAGTCTATGACAGGTCGCAGGCCAGACTTAGGCCTTAAAAAATTTGGCAGGGCAGGCTTAGGTCTTGCAAAGCCTAACTCGGTCTAGCCTATTCTCACCCCTATCTAGAACAAACTACAACTAATTTAGTATTATATTAGTGAAATATAAAATTTATATCATTAGCTTTTAGATATATTTTTTTAAATTTTTTTTTACTCTAACTTTTAAATATATTATCTCAATAATATCTATGATTATCTTCTCATTTTTTTTCGAGAAGATCTTCTCATATTTTATATTAATTGAAGAACTTGAATTATTAATTAAGATTGTAATTTTATATTAATATTTTAGATAAAGCTAGAATACGTATGTTTGTAGAATTGTACTAACTTAGCAAAAAATATAGTAGCTAGAAAATGATAAAGTTTTATCCATTTGATTAAACGACGGAAAAAAGTAGTCAAACGACACAAACAAGCCGTGACAGTGAATCGAGGAAGAACATTACTCTAGATCAATCATGTCGTGTTGTTTATCATGCTGCGCATCTTTAACATGTGGTCTCTGTTCCTCTGTTGCATCTGGGATCTCTCAAAAATCAGCTAGAATTGGTTACTGTTTTCTCTTTGGTGCTTCTCTCATACTTTCTTGGATTCTCAGAGAAGTTGGAGCACCCCTTTTGGAGAAAATTCCATGTAATTTCATTTCTTTAGCTCAAAATTTTAACTTTTTCATTTGGGTATTTTGTTGATGAATTGGGTTTCTTTTTGTTTCAATGGTTTTTCAGAAATTCGATGCTTAGAATTGTGTTGGTTGAATTCGATGTCCGACATGTGATTGACACCTATATGACACATGTGATTTACATTGAATTATGTCGTTGTTCAATTTTATCGTGTCTGGTGTCCTTGTCTATATCCATGCTTCATAGTATATATCATGTCTATAAATGTATAATTCAACTAATTAGAGAAAAAAAATTGAAATTTTGGTAGAATACGAACACACAGAATATGATTATTTAGTGCTTATTTGGTTTCTATTTGAATACATAAAATGTCAATCAGTGTTGTCAATCGAAGGCACAAAAAATGACTGTTTGTTCAAATTTAGCTACTCAACGGTGCTATAGCACTGATATAGCCTCTATTTAACGACACTAGAGCCAATATATAAGTTTTTGGATACTTTCACAAGTTTCTAGTTCTAGTGCGTGGACTTGTGTTAGTCAAGCTCTCTGGATCGACATCTTTTGTTCTGAGCACGACGTTTCTTGTACTAAGATTTGAATTTGTTTTTCTCTCTTTTCATTTGGTATATAAATTCAAACTTGCAGGGATAGATTCATCGGATACCCACACGAAGGAATGGTATCAAGTGCAAGCAGTTCTTCGCGTGAGCTTGGGAAATTGCCTGTTCTTTCTTGTTTTAGCCCTCATAATGATTGGTGTGAAGGACCAGAATGATAAGCGTGATTCATGGCACCATGGTGGATGGACCATAAAGATAGTGATATGGCTTTTGCTCATTGTCCTTGCATTCTTCATTCCAGATTCCATAATGCTAGCGTATGGTATGCTCTGTAGTCCTCACTTTCTCCCTCTTGGTTACTTGTGAGATTGATGATTGACATGTGTATATGTATAATACCTGTAGGATTCATATCGAAGTTTGGGGCTGGCTTGTTTTTACTGATTCAAGTGATAATTTTACTCGACTGTACCCACAATTGGAATGATGCATGGGTTGAGAAAGATGAACAAAAATGGTATGCCGAAATTCTTTATATAATTCATTCCCTGTGGTTTTCTATTTGCCTTTATGTTCTTAATAAATTTGCCTGTTTAGGTATATTGCTCTACTTGTTGTATCAATTGGATGCTACATTGCAGCATTTACGCTGTCAGGAATTCTTTTTATTTGGTTCAACCCTGGGGGATATGACTGTGGTCTCAATGTCTTCTTCCTTTCCATGTCGATGATTCTTGCTTTTGTGTTTGCAGTTGTTGCTCTACATCCTAAGGTAATGAATAGAAATGCCTTTAAGCAATTGGAGCTCTACTTATATTCCATTTTTTGTGCAATGAGTTGTTTGGTGATGAGAGAACATGCAACGTTTCTGCAATTTTCAGTAACATTTATTTTGTGCTTTAATATGCGGAAGTACAAATTAGATTTTGATAGCTAGGCTAGTTTGGTGAACCATTAATTATCCCATTCACCACAAATAAACAAGAAACTTATCTCTCTTTTTTCCCTCTCATGTCTTAAAAATTAGTAGACTGTGGTATATTATTGAATGTTGAGATGAGCTCAAGAGCTCTACAATGGTGGTGAGAAATGGTGAAAGAAAAAGATAGACCAGAGTTCCTAGAACTCCTAACCGGAGAGAAAACTCTCCTAACCAACCCTAACAATATTTTGGAATGAATCCTGACTCGCCCATCCTTCTCCCTATAAACCCTCACACATTCAAACAAACTGCTACATCAGCAACTCTTCCTCTAACTTATCTATTCAGCTTGGTTATTGGGCTTAGGCCCAAAACCAGTGTCCCCTCGATAAAATTCACCAAGCTCCACCACTGAAGAAACCCATTGTTGCACTTTTGCAATAAACCAAGTAGGCCGTCTTGGTAAATGAATTAAGTTTTGATGAGCTCAAATCTAACTATTGAGTTTAATCCAACTCAAACAAGGGAACCTAGTCCTACGACCCTTAGTGTACTAATTTTGAGCCTTGCGATTGGTCAATGTGTCTATTCTTTTTTAACTTTATGCTCTTTTTGTGTGTAACTTGTAAATCTATCTTCTGATTTGTCATTTTTCCCATCAATTTAGAACTTGTTGGGTTGGGTCTTGTATGGTCTGGTCTAAGCATAGCAACTCGAGATTCGAAATGTGAATTGAATCTTATTGTTTGTTTATACAGGTGAGTTGAATCTTATTGTGAATCTTAAGATACGTGACCAATAATTAAAAATTACATAAAATATATTTTAACAATAAGAAACTCTTAAAACATACAAATAGTAGCATTATTTATGAAGTCAAACAAGAGAAACAACTCATAGCAATCGCTGATATATCACAAATAAACATCAAAATAGTCCAATATGCGATTCATAAATCCATATGACAGAAACAGTAGCTGGTTGCACAAAGTTCAATTGTTCAAGTCATGGATTTGTGAACTTTGTGATGTGCTATTGAGGGATTAATGTCTTGATTAAATGGTGAACTGTCAGTAGCTGCATTTAGAGGGGTCTGTTAATAATTTTAACAAGAATGATGTTGTTTTTTCATTGCAAATCTGTCCCTACGAGTCTTTATTTTTATTTTTATGGGATACATTGTGCCTTCTAAGAATTGTTTATCAGTATTATTGATCAAGATTAAAAATAAGGAGATCTGAAATTCAATATGTTTGATAGGTTAATCCGGTACTTATTTCCATCCATTTATCCTCCTTTTAATTTATTTTACAATTGAAAAAAATAAGTAATAATGTAGTGCAAAAACAGGTGAACGGAAGCTTATTGCCTGCATCCGTGATATCTCTTTACTGTGCATATGTGTGCTACACGGGTCTTTCTAGCGAACCTCGAGGTTATGAGTGCAATGGTCTCAACAAGTCCAGAGCTGTAAGCACGGGCACACTCGTTCTTGGCATGCTAACAACAGTGCTGTCTGTGTTGTATTCTGCTCTTCGTGCTGGATCTTCAACCACATTCTTATCACCACCATCTTCACCTAAAGCAGGTAATAGTACTAGTCAAGACTCTTTTAGGATCTCGCATCTTTTTTCATTCACGTGTTAGTATTTAGGTTTAATTCTTCTACGCCTCTTTATATACCACGACTTTCATAGTTTTGTCAAATATACATGTTTGTTCATACTTCATTTCCATAATATACAAGTTTTTGAAATATGTTTATTTAGGTGAGAGCAAACCTCTTCTTGAAGAAGTGGAAGAAGGAAAAAGCAAAAAGGAGGAAAAGGAAGCGCGACCAGTTAGTTATTCCTATTCATTCTTTCACCTAATATTTGCCCTCGCTAGCATGTATTCAGCCATGCTTCTTTCTGGATGGACCAGCACATCTGAAAGCTCAGATCTGATAGATGTTGGTTGGACATCAGTATGGGTTCGGATTGGCACAGAATGGGTTACTGCTGGGTTATATCTGTGGAGTCTCTTGGCTCCTTTGTTGTTTCCTGATCGCCAGTTTGCTTAGTTCTCTTGCCTGGAAAGTAATGACTGTAACTATATTTATAGAGTATACCATTAATTTTGTTCTTAAACTTTCACCCTCCCTCGTACTCTGTTCCTCAAGTAAATGAAGATGATAAGTAATCCCTAATGTTTTGTCACATTAGGGATTAATAAAATGGATATGAAATACGTTTAAGGGAACTGGTTTTTATTTATTTATTTGAGGGATGAAATGAGAAAGAGGGTGCAAGTTAATGGACGAAATTGGCAGATTACTCGTTTATATTATAGTACATAGCAATACCATTGGGTGTATAGTTTGAAAGTTATGACCTTCCCTACCTATGTATAGAATGTTGTGTTGTGATAAATGGTATGTGTATAAATTCACTCTTCATGTGACATGTTTCCATTTTTACTCCTATTACTGTACATAATGCTTACAAATATATTGCACTCCCAGGTGGGTGTTGGTGTTTAAGGTTATGACCTTCCCTACATTGATATGTTGTCTGTTTTGTTACATGATATATGTATAATTTCACTCTTCATGTGATATGTATCCATTTTCCATTTTACATCTACCAAGCACCTACTAGATATGTTTCAACATACAAAATTCTTGACAACACACGAGCTTCAACACACTAGGAAATTGCTAAAGATCATTCAAATCAAAATAAAACAAACATTAGGCATTACCATAAGGTGTATGGATGGAAAATGCTAGGACATGGAAGGTATAATAGCACTTTGGACATTCATAAAGGGCAGTAACAAATGAAATATGAGATAAGTGAATCTGGGTGGCATGAAGTTTGCTTCTGGTTTATCTGACATAGTACTAATGCCAACTTCAGATGCACCAAGCTTATTACTCTGGACCGGAAAGCAACCACTATTTTACTGTCAAGCTCAAGAACTACACTGTCGACTTCCCTATCATTCATCCGTTGAAGTGCCAATAACAGTCCGGTAGCTTCCTCTACGCTTACATCCATTATGCAGGAGGACCTAGCAAAATTTGCTATGCTGAACAAACTGTTAATAGTCTCTAATGACACTTGCGAAACCAATAATTTGAACAATGGATGCTGCCCGATTTTTCGCCTGGTTCCATTCCACATGAACCACACAAGATCTGTCTAAAGTATGTGTTGCTTGCAGCCTCCGACTTATTACTCCACAACATTTCATTTCTCGCCTTCCATAGACTCCAAAAGTTCATGGTAAAATTGATTTGCTCAGCAGCATAAAAGTTTTACAGCAGTGTAAAAAATATAGAACTAAGATCATTATAATCCTGCTGTAAATTCTCTATTTTCAGCCTCTCCCTCCTACTTTTGCAGCACTGCAAGTAAGGTAGGAGGAATAAGAAATGGATTCAATTAGAGGAAGCTGACAAGATTTCCAATATTTCCTATTTTCTTTAATGACTATTACTCCCTTTATTTCTAACAATTTTAACATAAAATGGTAAAACACACACATGTATGTTAATTTTTTATTTTATTTTTTTATAAATATCATACTTTATATTACATATTTACAACAACAATCAAACATTTTTCTATTAAGTGAGGTCGGCTATATATATGTGTATTTGTGAGGCGGGTACTAGATATCCACCTTCATCCACCAAGTGAAGTGCAATTCCTGCAAGTGTAGATGTTTTTGCCATTTTCTAGCATGTGTCTATCTCAGATATTGAAGTGAAAGATGAGAAGGTTTCTAAGAGGCAACTCTTATTGGGATCGGGATAGGCTAAGATACTTTCTGTTAAGTGTACATTTCTTAATATAAGTGAGCATCTGACAACATACAAGAGAAAACTAATGGTGCTTTATTTTAACAATAAATTTTTTTTGAGTGGATTTTAACAATAATTATTATAATTAAGTTAAAATTAATACAAAATAACAAATGGTGAAAATATTATTTGTTTGATATATATAACAATATGTAAAGGGGAGAACTCGAGTTTGATTCTAGATGAAACACTCTTTTGATAGACTTCTTTACTTATCTTTCAGCCGAACTCTAAATATTTAGATCACCTTTGCTAAAAACCAGAGAATTAAGACAAAGAAAAAAAAAAAGAAAAATACCCTTTTGAATTGACTTTTTCACTGTTTCTAATTCATCTAAAGCTACATCTTATTTAAATTCTTAATTAAAAAATATGAATTGAATTTCAGTATAATAGGAATAATACCATTAAAATAGAAACAATATAAGTTGGAATTAGTTTTTTTAGGGGAAGAAGCCTAAATTTTTATATAATTTTTTTTTGAAGGACTAAAGTTGTATATAATGTCTTATATTAAAAAAAGAACAATTATAACCGAGAGAAAATAGACATAGTACTGTCGTTATCCAAGCCCAAACAACTTCATTTTCAGGAGGCCAACCTATCATTATCCACAAAAGACAAATAAATATATTCTAATTAACAAATAATCAAAAACTAAACGCCACCGGAAGAAACAGTGATAAGCATTAAGCCGTCCAGGTTTTCCTTCTTTTTATTCTTTTTTATGTTATATTATATTTTGAACCTAGACATGTGCCATAGTTGTTAATAGTAATGAATAAATCATCAATTTAGTCTTTATACCATCACGTTGGTACAAATTGTTGTATCTATCTATCTATCTATTGTGTAACAAATTTTGAACAAATTGTTGTTGTTCCTCAATAAGCTGTCTAATACAAATTGTTGTCAAATTGCGGCTACGGCCACAAAATATAACTATGTCATAGATGATTTTGAACAAACCACTATTTTCCACCATATGCGATTGAAAACACTAGTTGTATATTGTTCTTATCATATAAGATAAACAAATTGTTGGTGACTCTTAAGGTGAAGGTTCGAACAAATCCGTCACATGTGACCACTGTGAACAACAATTAAGAACCATTAGATTAATCAAACTCACAATTCTATTCCTTTTGGGGGTTTCAAATTTTGGTTGGTACAAACACATGATTGAGCTTGATAAATCTAATGACTATTAATTGTCGTTCATAGTGGTCCATGTGTGAGGGATTTGTTGGAGCCTTCCCCCTAAAATTCACCCAAATTGTTACTGATGTTTATAAAATATTATCTACTACAATTTGAGAAATCAATCAGTTAGGGCTGTACATTCTTGGCAATATTCTGGACTAGGGCTGTACATTCTACTAAGTTATTTTCCTCTCACTCTAACTAATTTACACATTAATCCAATTTTATCTGTTAATTAATTGCATAATGTTGGAATAATTTTACTTGAGCATGTATGTACATTCTCCTGCTTATACACAATATTACTTTGTCTAAATGAAGTCATTCAGTAAAAAAATGATTTGAAGTCATTTTCTTTTCTTCTTAATAAGTGTATATAAGGAAAACTTTTCATTTAATAGTTAGTCAATATTATTATTAAAAAAATTATTTCAACATACAATAATAACTAGTTTTCAGAAAGAAAAAAAAAAACCACACGCAGTTGTTTTTCTGTGTGACAACCATCCCGTTATATTGTTTAGCATATGCATGCACCGTTATATAAAGAAAGCAATTGGGTAGAGTTGGAGCCTTTGGGTTGAAATTCACAATAATCTATTTTGTTCTTTGTACTGTTTGACAAGTTTTCAGTCATAATGGATGTTAACTAGTTCTTTTATGGTACTATATGCTAGTAACGTTTTTAAGTGATTATTAAAATGGGATTTTCGGTTTAGTTGACTCATTATTTGTTCATTGAGTTGTGCCGAAATCTGTTGTTTTAATTGACAAAATGCACTGACTTTCCTCAGATCATGCCAAGTCAACTCATGATGTTTTCTAAAAAAGCATCATTAGTTACTGTTAGTTCTCTTTTGAGGTTGTGCAATGGATGTTGTTCAAGCCACGTTGTGAGCTGGATCAAAGGCTGCAATACGTCAAGGGCTATTTGCACTGCTGCTGAAAGGTGGGATTTCTGATTTTCTGGTGGTTATCAAGTAGATGATTCTTTGGATTATCAACAAAATCTTGATGGGTTGTATAACCAAATTAGGGCTAGTGGATCCTGTCAGAATAAGCATGCTAGTTCAGAGCACGATGGAAGTGTTAATGAAGACTTTGGTCAAACTAGTTCGTATAGAGACACACTTGAGAAACTAGATAATTTTTACAAGAATGGTAAAGTGAAGGAAGCTGTTGGAACATGTGTGGAAATTGAGATAAAAGACTAAACACAAATTTTCACGTTGAGTAGAACTATTGTTGTGTGAATTGAAAAAAGTGAAAGTCCCACATCGGATGGAACGTACACATTAGTAGTGTTTATATATTGGGGGGTGTACCACTAAGGAGGGTGCATAATTAAGTGAACGAATTAAGCACTAAAGAAAAAATATATATTTATATATTTTATTATTTGGAAATGTTAAATTAAGTAATTAATTTAATCATTATTAGAAAGTGTTTTCTTAGTCCCTAAGTTTTGCTAAAATATTTTGGAACACAATCTAGAATATTTCGGAACACAATCTGAAATATTTTGGTATGCAATCTAATATATTTTAGTAGGTGATCTAAAATATATTTTGATACTCAATAATATTTTTCTGTACGGAATAATATATTTTTGTACATATTTTGGTACTCAATTTGAGATATTTTTGTACTAGATCTAATATGTGAATTACTTGTTGCCAAAGTTTCTCACTTATTAGTTGTGAACTTTCTCTATAAATAGAGAACTCACATAGTACATTCGACACACCAAAGAGTTTTATTGAGTTGTCGAGAATTCTTTCTCTTTTCTCCCTCCAGTTTGTGTTAACGAGCTATTCTTCTCCTCTTTCTGTACCTTCGAATTTGAGAGTATTCTTAAGACCATTCAATTATTTATGTCTCTTCAAAATAAATAATATTTTAAGTGCATAGTCTCATCGATAATTTATGTCCCTTTGAAATAAATAATATTTTAAGATCATAGTTCCTTTTTCGGTATAATAAGAATGATCTTAAAAATTATATTCTTCTTAAATTCTTGAAGAAGTTAGAATGGTGATAGCACCATATTTGAGTGGTCATAGTACCATAGTTGGAGAAGTTAAAATTTAGAATGGTGGTAACACCATATTTGAGTGGTGTCAGCACCATAAACAGAGTAGTCTTAGTACCATATTGGAGGTGTAATTCTCGAACGGTTTTCTACGGTGCAGTAGTTAACCGCACAGCTGTATCTGAGCTTGTTTTATCGGCGTGGTTGATAGTCTGCCTTACACAATTTTGGACAGTGCCACGAAACGTCTTAAAGAGAGCGACCTGGTCGTGACTCAACCTAGTAAATAAAGCTTCATATTCATGTGGATTTGCAGCGTTGTTTGCAATTAATGCACCAATGTGGGAAGGCTAAGTCTCTTGAAGAGGCAAAAGTTGTACACAGATATGCTTTGCAACATTTGCATCCTCATAAGGTTAGCACAAACAATAGAGTATTGGAGATGTATTTTGAATGTGGTTCTCTAGATGATGCAGTCGACGTGTTCAAGAGCATGCCTGAAAACGATTTGACTACTTGGCATACTATGATAGTGCAACTCGCCAAGAATGGGTTTGCAGAAGATTCTATTGATATATTTACTCAATTTAAAAACATGGGACTAAAACCTGATGGCGAAATGTTTATCGGGGTTTTTGGTGCATGTAGTATGCTGGGAGATATTAGAGAGGCAATGCTACACTTTGTATCCATGAGCAAGGACTATGGCATTGCACCAACTATGGCCCATTATGTCAGTCTAGTAGAAATATTTGGTTGTATTGGGCATCTTGATGAAGCCTTGGAGTTTCTTGAAAAGATGCCAATGGAACCAAATGTAGAGGTATGGAAGACTTTGATGAATAGTTGCAGAGTTCATGGAAACACCGAGTTGGGGCATCGTTGTGCTGAACTAGTTGAGAAGTTGGATCCTTCTTGTTTGAATGAGAAAGTTAAAGCTGGCCTTTTACTTGGAGAAAATTCAAACTTAATAAAAAAGAAAGAGCAGAACAAATTAACAATAAATAATCTTCCAAAAGTTCATAGTCATGTCCATGAATTTCGAACTGGAGATACGTCCGATCCAGAAAATGATAAGATCTATACTTTGCTTAGAGGTTTGAGAGTGCAAATGAAAGAAGCTGGCTATATTGCAGAGACGAGATATGTGTTGCATGAGATAGAACAGGAAGACAAAGATGTTCTCTTTGCCCACAGCGAGAGACTTGCTTTTGCTAAAGGTCTCTTTACCAGTCCTGCTCGTTCTCTCATTAAAGTATTTAAGAATTTTCGTATTTGTGGTGATTGTCATAATGCATTGAAGATTATTTCTGAGCTTGTGGGAAGAGAACTTATCCTCCGGGTGGCTCAATGGTTACACCATTTTAGAAATGGGAAATGCACCTGCCATGATTATTGGTGAACATTAACTTAGGCACTGTCCATTTTTTTTAGTTAAATATATTCGAACTGAGGAGATCTTGATTTTCCATGATTGTCTTTAACTAAAATTATTGCAGAAAACTGAATTATGTTTTGAAATTATCGATTATTTTTTAAACATATGAAGTAATAATAATATAGATTAAATTGGTGCAATATATAAGATTAAAAACCAATAAGCAACATAACAATTCAATATATAATACGATTAAAAGAATAAATAATTTTGCGGTTCGGTTTGGTTTTGAAAAAATGATCTGAAATCCGATCCTAGCGGTTTTTACAAAACAACATCCAAACGCATCCAAAAATATTTGGTTTTTTGCGGTTTTGGGTTTTTTTAAATCGGTTTGCGGTTTTATTTTGGATCGGTTTGGATTTGAACACCGTGTCCACGTATAAAAGCAGCACAAATATATTCACAAATAGACGAAGAAACAACAACCAAGTAGAAAACTAGCTGGCATAAGCTAAAAACTCTTTCACTACAATGGCCAAAAAACCTTTATTAGCATCAGATAACAAGTAGGTGCAAAATGAGAAGACCAGAGATATCTATCTATTTGTATAAGAAATTTTAACAAAGGAAACAAAGTAGATGCAAAACGAAATTTTAACCAAGATATACAGCTGCTAAATGTGTATCCTTGTTGACCTGAAGTGGACAAATCCTGGAAAATGATTTTGATGGGTATAACAAACAGTAATTGTGTTCTTACATTTGATTTCACTGATTGTAAAAATTGGCTTATAACCCAAGATTAATACATCATTGTATCAGCACATGCATACATGATTTGGAAACAGAACTTCCATGCATCACATTGAAAAATTATTAAAGAAATTTCAAACTGAAAGTAGTTTGTCATGGTATGGCAGCATAAAAACTGGCTCAATTGTTTAGGAGCAAAGGCTATGTGTGATCTGGTTGTAGTATGACAGAGTAGCCTTCTTATGAACCTTCTAAATCCTACGACATCTTCATAAGGCAATATCATGCAGTTTCATGGATGCATCCAATGAAGCACTTTCTTCTGAAACCCCTTATAATCACATTATAATCATTCCTTCTTTAGGGATGATTATAAGGTGATTCGGTATAGAGTTTGATAGCCTATCTTTCTATGACGTTATGTTTAGGGGTTTGTCTGAGCAAGATGTTTCATGGAAAGATGTACCCATGGAACCCTTATGGGAGATATACAGTCTAAGAAGCAACTCTTGGAAGAAAATTGATGTAGACATGTCTATGGTGATGTCCCCTACAACAAGAGAAGAAACTGTCCGATTCTACATGTATGGAATGTGTCATTGGAGGGATAAAATTGAAAAAGATAGTGATGGTGGAACATATTTTGTTTCATTTGACGTGAGCAATGAGGTGTGTTTTACGACTCACATGCCCTCGGACATTGATGATACTTTTGATATTAGATTGGTGAAGAGGCAGTTAGTGATGTTAAATGGGTCCATCAGTTTGATATCATATAGTGGGGAGACGAATACTCTTCACATATCAATTTTAGGTGAAATTGGTGTAAAAGAATCGTGAACTAAGCTCTTCATTCTTGGATCGTTGCCTCATGTTAATTGTTAAGTATCCCATCGAAGCAGGGAAGAATGGTGAGATATTCTTCGTAAAAAAAGATGGAGAACTAGCTTGCTTTAATTTGGATACACGGACGATTAAGGAACTTGGTGTCGACGGAGACATGAGTCAGGTAGTAATTTATAAGAAAAGTTTTCTTTCATTTAGAAGCATAGATAATTAATTTTTTTTTGTTTGTTTTGACCTAAGAAGACTATTACGGAGGTTCTTACCTTTTGTATAGGAAGTGGCTTGTAGGTTGCACATATCATATTTGTGATCAAGTGCATGACAAATTAAGTAACCATTTGATAATATGAATTTTGCTTTGTCAATTTTATTTTGAAGATTTGCTCTCTTTCTATTTGCATACTGATTTGGTTTGCATTTCCATTGTAATTTGTAAGAATGATCTTTTGCCTCTACTGAATGACCTCCAATTTTACGTAGATATAGATTATATTTAGAAATCTTTTTAGTGTAATGAGAACATCCCTCAGTTTGAACTTCGTCTTTGGTCACCCTGAATTTGTGGGGGAAATGATAGGGTATACTAGGCATTAGTTTAATTAGCTTCTTTTGCCTGTTTGTAATGTATAAGGGTCTAAAGTAGTTGTCATCTTTCATAGAAAAATTATCAGTCGTTGTAGGCTTGTAGAAGGTCTAACAAGATTGAACTTAGTATAAACAAGAGAAGACTTGGCAGTGAATTGTTTACTTGGGTCTTGTTTGGACTCTACATTTTGAAGAACTGTCCAAAGAACAGATTGAGCAGCTATGGCAGCCATAAGCTGTTCCACCAACTCCTTCAATTCTCGGAAGATTAACTAAGAGAAGAAGCAAGCATTCCATTTCCTTCTCAGCTTAGCCTACTGCCTATATAAAGCAGTATAAAGATACTAACCCTAAGATCACTTCCAAAATTTAACTCTTTGATTTATTGCACATAAATTATAAAAGTGCTTTCAACACACATTTGTGGAATAGGTTGTGAAGAATGAAGCAGCCAAGGAAATAGAAAGGGAAGCAGTAGTAACTGTGAGTAAGGCCCAAGGAATGGAGGTAGCTGCAGCGGTGGATACTTACCACGTTTGAGAAGACATTTGACAGGTTTTTGCTTTTAGTGTCATTTTAACTTCATTAAATCCAAACCAGCCTCTTTAATCTTGTCCTTACTCTTCAGATTTTTCTTCAAGGTTTGATGGCATGGAAAATCCCCTTGAAATACCCATACTAAATGACTTTACAATGGTTTTGGGATCTATATCTCATGTAATGTCAAGCAATAACAAACTTTAGCATTTTGTATCTAGAACAACGATTTGAATATTTCAAGTCCAAGGCAACAACAATAATAGTTTATTTCACCGACCCTTCCTCAATATATGACAATGTAAAACAGGTTTGTATTCTGGTTAGCAACATATATAATTAGCTGGATAAATATTTAATTTTTGAAGTGTAAACTAAATGATTCTTGTCATATGCCATTTTACAGGCCACTTACATAATAAATCAAGTTCCCAGACCTCTTTCGTAAAACAAAGACTCCTTCACGTCTTAACCTGTGACTATTACCCTGTAACCATGCTCCAAATGTGCAAGAAGCTGCAGTTCCAGCAGCAAGAAGATCAGTCGTCGGAGAAAACCATCAGCCCCCTCACTTTTGAGATTCGGTATGCAGCCTCTCAACAGGTTCAACCACCCCATCTCAAATTTTCATTCCTTATCCTATATTTCACCTTCACACCTTCAATTTTCTTTAGCTTTTTGTGACATGAGTGAGCCACATAGCTATACAGAAGCCAATTCTTGCTAGAACGAGACCATGGATTCTTGTTGATTACCCACCAAGTGTGTATACGAAATCAAACAAAGGGAAGATGGTGTAATTGGGAGATGCAAGGCTAGGTTGGTAGCCAACAGCTATAATGAAGTAGAAGGTCTTGACTTCTTTGACACTTTCTACCCACTGGTCAAGCTTAGCCAACAGCTATAATGAAGTAGAAGGTCTTGACTTCTTTGACACTTTCTACCCACTGGTCAAGCTTAGCCAACAGCTATAATGAAGTAGAAGGTCTTGACTTCTTTGACACTTTCTACCCACTGGTCAAGCTTAGCCAACAGCTATAATGAAGTAGAAGGTCTTGACTTCTTTGACACTTTCTACCCACTGGTCAAGCTTACAACTGTAAGAGCTCTTCTTGCCTTCAATTATATCCATAATTAGCTAATACATCAATTTGATGCGGAAGTAATATCTTCTTATATTGGGATTTAAAAGAGGATGTTTATATGCCATTACCTCTAGGAGTAGCTTGCCAAAAATCAGGCCAAGTGTGCAAATTGTTTAAGTCGTAGAATCAACTTAAGCAGACTAGTCGGAAATGGTAAGAAAAATTGACATCATTGCTGATTGCATTAGGGTATTCTTAGTCCAATTCAGACTATCCTATATTCACTCACGGAAGAAATGATTATATCACTACGCTCTTGTTGTGATACTTGCTGGAAATCGTTGGAGTTCAGTCGCATATAAACTGTGTTGGATTCATCTTTCAAAATTAAAGACTTGGGAAGGCTCAAATAATTCCTTGGATTGGAAGTAGCACACTGGCAACAGAGAATTTCTATTTGCCAAAGTAAAATACTGCCTTGATCTTTTAAATGATTGACCAATATACCAGGTGATTTTTTTTGTTGTTAAGGACTTTCATATGAAGAAATTGTTAGTGTCAGTTTAATCCCTTGACAAGTAGTATTTGTGACATGGAAAAAATGTATTAGCCTATCTGGTTTTACTTAGACATAAGCAAAGACGCAAGAATCCCAACCCAACCCATAACACCGCTAGAGACCGTTTCTCTTGCTGAATTTCTTCTTTGTTTCTCCTCTTTTTTTTTTCTCTCTTATTTTCCTTTTTTGGTTAACTTTTAGTTATTGCTATAAAATCTATTTGAAAGGTACACTTAGTAAATCACCATGCCAGCACATCACTAATTCCATTGCTTAAATAGCTGCACAAAGGCATATCACCAATTCCAATTGTACAACCAAATATTACGTTACGTTATAAGCTTCTCTCAGTAATAACTTAATTCAAATAAAAATATCACGATTTTGAGAAGCAAATGTGAGAGATCACCAACCCATCGCAAGCAACATTAAGTGGCAACGAAGCCTTGCTATTTATTTGATAAATGTCAAGTCAAATTTTAGCCAAGAGCTTCTAACGTCATCGCCAATTTCAACAAAATTGGTATAAACTACAAATAAAAATAGAATGTAATGAATAATACCTCATATTTTTTTGAAGAAGCTAAAATAAAATATATTAACACCAATCAAGGTGCCTCAAAAGTACAAGGAGTGCCAGAGAGACAATTAAAGATACAAAAACAATTCAAATCAAAATAAAGCAAGTTTAAGCTATGCCCAAACAAACAAGGGGGCAAGTCCACCAACTCTGATGGCCAAAAACAAAAGCAACATTAGCCGCCTTTAACCACCAGAAAGAATGATATTTAACACTATCGAGCAATTGATCAATAGATTTTTCCTTTTGATTGAAAATGCGGTTATTTCTTTCACTCCATAAAACCAAAACGCACGCAAGCCACACTAGACGCAGAAAAGAACGACACTGCCCTTAAGCCTCCAGCTGAACAAGAGAACTGAACAAAGTGGTCAGGAATACTATTCGGCTCCGCTGTATAGACCCCGATCCAAGCACGGACTTTAGACCAAAGGTCTCTGAAGCGCAAACAAGAGAGAAACAGGTGGGTAGCGAATTCGACGACACCACAACCATTAGCACATAACTGCATATCATGATTCAGAATACCGCGAGCCGCTAGATTCTCCTTTGTCGGTAACCTGTCTCGAAGCAGTCTCCAGGCAAAAATCGAAACTTTTAAAGGAACTTGATTCTGCCAAATCCACTCCGCCGCCTCCCCCAAGTCGGGGTTCCCATTAGAGGTAAGAATCTAATATGCACCGCGGGCAGTATAACCAACCAAAGGATCCCACTGCCACTGCCAAAGGTCAAGAGACTCATCCTGCAAAACCACATTAGAAAGTAAACTCCTACAAGCCCCTACCATTTCCTCCTCCCAATCCTACAACCTCCTCCGACACTGCCACGCCTCACCCCCAACCCCCCAACCCAACAGGAACATATCATGCACAGTGCTAGACTTATGAACAGATAGCTCATAAATCCTCCTGAACCGCTCCGACAAAGGACTCCCACCAACCCACATGTCAGTCCAGAACAAAGTGTTTGTACCATTCCCCACCTTTTTTACCACCCCCTCACGGAACCACCTTCTCGCACTATCCTCTCAGCCATCTCTAATTTTAACCACCTCCTTCCACCAAGAAGAATCACGCCGCCCCCCTCCCTTCAAGAGGCCATTCGCCTCGCCATAACGAGACACCAACACCTGATACCATAAACCACCTTTATCTACTAACATCCTCCAGCACCATTTACCTAAAAGAGCCAAATTAAACTCTCGCATTCTTCACACCCCCAAACCACCTTCCTCCTTCCTCAAGCAAATAGTTTTCCAATGGATCCAAGATAATTTCTTACAATCATCACCCCCTCCCCAAAAAAATTTATTAAAAAGAGATTCGATAGAAGAGATGATACCTGAAGGAGCTTTGAAAAAGGAAATGGCATATACAGGAAGAGAAGATATGACAGACTTGAGAAGGGTCAAACGGCCTCCAAAAGACAAAAAACGGCTCTTCCAGCCAGACAATCTAGACTTGATACGGGAAACAACCGGTTCCCAAAAAGATAACCTCCTCGCATCACCACCAATGGGCAGCCCCAGGTACAAGAAATGCACTGAACCCACACGACAATGTAACACAGAAGCGGCCTCCGCCAACCAAGAAGCAGGGATATTAACCCCAGTCAACATGCTCTTATGAAAATTCACCTTTAAACGGATAGAGCCTCAAAAATCGACAAAACCGCCCGAATGGCTCTCACATTAGCCCAACTTTTTTCACCAACCAACAAAGTGTCGTCAGCAAACTGAAGATGGGAGATTGCAATAGGCTCCAGAGACCCAATAGAATACCCAGAGAAAAGATTAGAATTTGTGGTTGTCTTCATCAAAACATTCAAGCCTTCAGCCACCAAAAGGAAAAGAAAAGGGGAAAGAGGATCACTTTGCCGCAAGCCCCTCTCCAAGGAGAATTCGTCAGTGGGGCTACCATTCACTAACACCGAAGCAGTAGCCGTACATATACACTCCTTAATCCACTTCCTCCAAAGAGTCAAAAAGACATTTTGCCCATCACAACATCCAAGTAACCCCAATCAACAGAATCATAAGCTTTTTCAAAATTGATTTTAAACAATATCAACTCTTTCTTTGATTTTCAAGCTTCATCCACCATTTCAGTAGCAATTAAAATACCATCAAGGATCTGCCTATCATTAACAAAAGCAGACTGCACTTCGGAGATAACACTACCAATAACCAACCTCAGCCGATTAGCAAGTAACTTAGCCAAGATTTTATACAAACTACCCACCAAAGAAATTGGTCGAAAATCATTTAACTTCTGAGGGCTATCCACCTTAGGAATAAGGGCAATGAAAGTGTTGTTAATACCTTTCGATAGTTTGCCATTTTGATGAAACTCGGTAACAAAGCGCATAATGTCCGCCTGCAGATCGACCCAAAAGTCCTTCAGAAAACCGAAGTTTACACCATCTGGACCCGGGCTTTTAAAACTATCACAATCCCAAACCGCCGCTTTCACCTCCTCAACCGAAAAAGGTCTAACCAAACTCGCACCTTCTGCAAAGGACAAGGTTTGAAAGATCAAATTTTCCACCCCCGGTCTCTCCACTTGGGGCGCACGATAATGAGCAGAAAAGTGAGAAAAGACTGCTTCTCGGATAGGGTGAACACCTGCGACGGTAACACCGTCAACAAAGAGAGAGGAAATAGAATTCCCCCGGTGCCGGCTAGCCAGAACAGAATGAAAATACTTGGAGTTCGCATCCCCTTCCTTGAGCCAGAGCTGCCGAGATTGTTGCCACGAGATACTAGAATTGGCACGGGCCAGATAATGAAGGTCAGAAGTTACCTCATGCAATTCATCAGATTCCTCTTCAGATAACAAACCGTCTTCCCCTTTTTCTTCTAGCACAGAGAGACGAGTTTTTAAAATGGAGATTCTACTTGGCAAATTGCGAACATGAGAATGATGCCAATCCTTCAACGATGATTTAATAAGTTTAAGTTTTTCTTTCAACACAAAACCGCCCCATCCCTCCACAATCAAAGACTGCCACTTATCACGGACAAATTACCTATAACCCGGAATGTCAGACCAACACTTCAACATGCGAGAAGGCCGAGGACCCCAATTTTCCTCATCAATAGTAAGCAATAAAGGACAATGATCTGACAACCCCCTCAAATGAGCAATATGCAAACAACCAGGCCAAACTACACACCACTCCTCAGACAGCAAAAACCGATCAATGCGACTGATAGACATCCCATCACCTTTGTACCAAGTAAACTTACCGCAAAGAGGTAAGTCCACCAACATATTATCATCAATGAAACAATTAAAAGGAACAAGATCCGCAGAATTAGATACCGCTCGCAGAGACCGCCTTTCCTCCACACTACGAACTGCATTAAAGTCCCCACACACACAAACCTTCGAACCCCGTAAGGAATGAAGACGAACAGATAGACTCTCCCACAACACCTGTTTGGCACCATTATCACAAGGCGCATACACATTGGCAACATAGAACTCTTCCTGGGAGGACACGAACCTACCATGAATTAACAAACCGTGATCAAAACTAACAGAAGACCACACCTCCACCAACAAGTTATCCCACAAGGTCAATAAGCCTCCCGATGCCCCAATAGAAGGGCGAAAAGAGAAACCAGGAGTAGGAGCGCCCCACAGAGAGAGACAGAGAGAATCATCACAAACAGCTAATTTTGTTTCTTGCAGACACACAATAAGAGGGCTTTTTTCCTGAACCAGCGACCTGACCTCCTTCCTCTTCTCAAAACCGCCCAACCCCCTAACATTCCAAGAGATTATCTTCATCGGAACAACACTCCCCCATCCCCCCACCCCACAACACCGCACCCCCTAGGCACCCCTCCCCTCCACTACGCAAATCCCCCCTCCTTGATTAACACCGACCACCTTTTTTCCTTGCCCCGCTCTAGATAGCACACTAAACATGTTCTGACTGTTACCGTTGAAAGTAACCCCTAAAGCTTTACCAATACCCCACACATCCTCAGCTGCCACCTGCTCATCACCATGCATAGCCACCCAGTTCTCCCAATCCTTATTAACTGAAGCAGTTGAAGAGCATCCCCCACTAGAACATGGAGTTACTACTGACGTCCCCCTACATACTTCCTTCCCATTACGTCTCTTTCTTCCTTTTTTCTTCAAGATTTTTAGAACTGCATCACGGTCTTTGGTTGGTAAACGGGGAACTTTCTTCAAACTATGAACAGGATAACGAAGAGAACCACCAACTTTCTTCCTCGTAGGGCCGTTACTAGATTCCTTTCTGAGACCTCTTGTTGATTTTGGACACTTACGATGTCTGGATTTTGATGGGAAAATGATACCGACATCGCCGTGAGTATGATCATGTAGCCAATCTAAACTCCAATGGCCTGTCACCAAGGACCGATCCACCCCTGGAGGACAAGAATTAGTTCTCTTTCTCCGAGCAATGTTATTGTCCGCCACCAGTTTCAAAGGGGAGGCAGGTGCATTATGAATAGCCGGGCCTACCACCTGCTGAATTGTGAGCACGGCCTCACCAGGGACACCCCCAGAAGCGCACTCCTGGACAACTGGGTTCGTAGTACCATAACCAACACCATTGTCGTCAACCGTTTGAGTGGCAACGCCACAGAATTGTCGCGCGGAAGTATCTAAGCCACAAGATCAATATCTTTACCTCATATTTGACATTAACTTTGCAACAACTCGCTTCAGAAAGTTTGTACTTTCCATACTCCAAACCTGAATTCAGTGTGACTATTTAATAAGTTTTTTTTAATTGACAAAGGTTTTTTTTATTGCATGGTAATTTTTTAAAAATGACAAATGTACTCCTCCGTCTCACATTAGGGAAAATGGATCATCTCCTGCCTTTATTATTCAGTCATCCCTCATGTGTTTCATCCAACGGTTGTGACGCAGTCGAAAGCGTAGGCTAGCAAACGCTAAACCTAGGTTGAAAAGAAACAAGTTTGCAAGCGACAAACTTGTGAAAATAGGGTTCCGAATCCACCAGAAATTGAAAAAATTCTCTAAAATATTATTGAATGAATAAAAGTTGTTTCTTAGGCTACAACTGTTAAGCTTAAATACTAGGGAAATAACAAAACCCTAATGGGCTGAAAAATAACAAACTGAAATAAAACAAAAAATAACAAATATGCTGAAATATTAAAAATATTATGAAAACCCTCCTACATCAGTCTCCTCCACTTCTGAAGAACTTAACCCCGGGTTCTCATTCTAATAAAGAGCTTCACATGCATGTTGACTCCTCCAATGAACAAGAGAACACCCTCCTGGATCCCATTGGGTGAAATGCCAAGATGGTTTGGTTTGAGTACTTTCTAGATCCATCTCATTATGTTTCTTCTCAAGATATAGCTTGTTTCTCTCATTGAGATTATCTGCTTGACACTTCTGCAGATACTTTTCACGGGACTTAAGTTCATTCCTCCGAGTTCCAGCCTAGCTATTTCATGATCGTTTGATACTTTCTCCTGATACTCGCGTTCAACCTGCCGCATCTTGCTAATTTCCTCATTAAAAGCTTCAAACACATTTTTCTTCTCCAATTTCCTTGCATTAAACTCATTAAACATTTTGAATTGAAGAGTCAACAAAATTAATATTTGATACGAAGCTTGTGACATAAGATTTCTCCACATAATGTTAGTAATAAGAGGCTTTGTTCTACCAACTAGTGTTTTATCCATTAGTTCCTTAGTAGGGTTTTCAGTTGCAAGAGCCAAAGCACCTAATGTATCCATATCAAATTCACCCATAATAATTGAACTGCTATTAATTGTATTTCACCTGCTGAAATTGCTACTATGAAATTGATAACAAGTGCTGCCACATTCACGGTTAATTGAAATTGAATGAATTTTTGAATGTTGTTGTAAACATATCTTCCCCAATTTAAAACTGTTATTATAGATGCCAAATTGTCATCTAATATAACAATATCTGAACTCTCTTTTGCAACTTCATTACCTTGAATTCCCATTGAAAGTCCACTACGAACTTCTTTCATAGCCTCTTTACAATCGCTCAAGCCCTCAATTGGCTCCCATGTATCATGACTGGAGTCATAACCCTTCCAATGCACTTTGAAGTACAGTCCTAGTTTTTTTTATCTTTGTTGGGATCACCATAGCATACAGAGACTAGTCTTTCAACCTCAAATACCTCAGAGTCAGATGAACTATCCAATGCTTCATCATCAGCTTCTTCACCAGACTCTTCACCAACATTCAAATCAGAATCTATATTTTCTGTTCCATTCAGTACAAACTTCTCACACAGTTTAAACCACTCTTTTAGAAGAGTTAAAAAGTCTTCTGTTGTCTCGTTCCTCACTTGAGTTTCAGGGTGATTCAGCTTTAGACCCTCACATGCATATTCATTTATATCCATAGCCCACCTCGTGACAAGCTTAACGTCAGCAATAGAAGCTCCAAAGCAAAGGCCGGTAGACATAGCTCCACACCCATAATACAAATCTAATATAGTCCACTCCATATCAGATTCTTTAATTTTAGACAATCCTTCTTCAACCACATTATTATTAGTTGCACATGCATTGGACCCAGATTCACTTGAAATTGTTGAGGTCTCACTTTCTATTATGGCAGTCTCGCTTTCTATTCTGGAAGGTTCAATGTCAATGTTTGAGAAAGTCAAATATGGCAAAGTGTACTTCATATCATAATACAGATCGCAAGGAGGAACACTCTTCTTTTTAACGTCATCAGGAGAAATTTGTACAATGTTTACTTTCCTAACTAAACAATCAAGAGGGTTTTCATTTTTCACGTCAGATTTGAAAATCCTCATTCTGTCAACTAGATTCCCATGGTTCTTGATAATTGTATCTTCTGCTCTGTAAAACCACTGAGCAGTAAAATAATATTCATTCTCAGGTGTTTCAAACAATTCCACAATTGTAGCAATATAATCTTCTTTGCCCTCTTCTCCCTCTTGATCAAGTTGGAAAGAGTCACAAGTGTTCCTTTCAATGGTGAGTGGTGGTGAGTCGAGTTGCCTTGGATAAACTGAGTGTTGTAGCCATGGTGGCGCGAGCGGTGGCAACAAAGCGGGAACTAAGTCTGGGAGATCTTTTACTAACAGAGTTGTTCCAAAAAGTTTGAGAGTTCAACAAGGTGATTCTTCTGTTGCTACTTCCTTGGTTGCGACACATTCTTTAGGGAAAAACTCCAGTTTTATTAAGGTTGTACATCATGAATTGAATCGGCATTCAATACATCTATTTGTTGAGACATATCTTCCTCGGATGATGGTGATTTGAAGTCAAGATGTGGAGAGCTACTGGTTTGGGCAGCACTAATGGATGGGACTGGGGACAAACTTCTGGTTGAGGTATCTAAATCAAAGGAACCAAGGGTTTCTGAAGCAACTGCAGATAATACCGATTTCGAAGAGTTGTTTTCTTGACCAAAATCTAACGACACTAGCGAATTAGACTTCAGTGGCTGCTCCAAGTTGGAGATTTCATTCTTTGGGATTTCAACTAGTTTACGTGGGTAAGGATGAATCGGCTTCTGTCTTGGTCGTGGAGGTGGAATTTCTATTGTCTCCACCATTGTTGTGTCATTCCCATTAGTGTCTCGATTGATTGCAATATCCTCCACCTCTGAAGAACTCAAATCCTCAATAATTCGATTGTTTCCACCATGTGGAACCCTAATTGGTCCACCTCTCATGTTCGGATTATTTTTGCTGGCGATGTCGTCCACTTTAGTTGTCAACGCCGCCATCTGTACAGTCAAAGCGTTGAAGGCCGCAGTAAACTCTGCCTTCGTAACCGGTTGATCTCCCATGGCTGATCATGTTAGGAAAAAACAGGAGAAACCTGCTCTAATACCAACTGATGCAGTCGGAAGCGTAGGCTAGCAAGCGCTAAACCTAGGTTGAAAAGAAACAAGTTTGCAAGCGACAAACTTGTGAAAATAGGGTTCCGGAGTCCACCAGAAATTGAGAAAACTCTAAAATATTATTGAATGAATAAAAGTTGTCTCTTAGGCTACAACTGTTAAGCTTAAATACTAGGGAAATAACAAAACCCTAATGGGCCGAAAAATAACAAACTGAATTAAAACAAAAAAAGAATAACAAACTTAAATAAAACAAAAAAAATAACAAATATGCTGAAATATTAAAAGTACTGTGAAAACTCTCCTACATCTGGTTGATAGTTCATAACAAATCAATAAATATAAAACAACATTTTTGGAAAGAGAGAAAAACATGGATGAGTGGCTGAGATGATGGCAGGACAGACGCAGGGGAGAAAGTGCAGAAGAGGATCCAGGTCCCACATTAGGTATCATATTTCCTGTTTTTGTGTTAAATTATTTGTCTCTTTTATAATACTAATACAACATTTATTTTTATTTTCACTATTTATTGCATTTCAATCATTTATAACTACTTCATTAACTATAATTAATAAGAGTGTTTTAATAAATGATACTCCCTCCATCCCAAAATATAAGCAAAAATTGGTCAACAAAAGTTAATGTATTTGGTTCAAAATTTGTACCAAATACATCAACTTATGTTGACTCATTTTTGCTTATATTTTGGGACGAAGTAGTACATATTTTTCCATTATCAACATTATTAATCATTTATTTAATAACCGCATAAAAGTCAAATAAGACACTTAATATGAGACAAAGAGATTAATTAACAACGGTAAGACGGAGTTGCAATCACCGTCTCATTACAAAAGACTTGAATGTGTCCTCTTTCTTATCGGATTCAAGTGAAGTACTCATATTCTTCTCTTGGCATGTAATACTTGTGTCCTTAAACTACTTATAATGTTCATGCAATTAAATATAAGATTATTTTGAGGTGTACCAGTACTTGCTTCATAAATTTATAAAGGTTAAAATGTGGTTTTGATCCCTGCAAATATGCTCAGTTTTGATTTTCGTCCCTGGTAAAAAAAAAATTGAAAAAGGTCCTTGCAAAATATTTTGTTTTTTAAAATAGTCTCTGGGCCCACCAAAGCGCTGAAGTGAGCATGGTTTTGCCCACGTGGCGCTAACGTAATAAAAAATTTAAATTCTGAAAATTGTTTTTTGAAATTAAAAAATATAGAAAAAAAATTAAAAATAAAAAGAAAATCATAAAAAAATTCCAAAAAAATTTTGAAAATTTATTCTAAAAATTTCGAAAATTTATTTTAATAAATTTCAAAAAATGATTAAAAAAATATAATTTTTTTAAATTTTGAAAATTTATTTTAAAAAATTTTAAAAAATTTCAAAAATTTATTTTTATGATTTTTTAAAATCTGAAAATAAATTTTAAAATCATAAAATTAATTTCCGAAAATAAAAACTGAATAATTATCCAAAAAGAATAAATTTTCAAAATAAATTTTCGAAAATTAAATTTTTTTTTGAAAATACTGACCATTATATTTTCAAAAATTTTAAATTTTCAGATTATATAATTTTTATAAAAATTATTTTATATTTTAATTTTCAAACATTTATATTCAGATTTAAAAAAATATTATTTTCAATTTTTATTAATATTATTTTCGAGATTTTATTTTATTTTTTTTAAAATTTATTTTCAATTTTTTTAGAAAATTTATTTTCATTTTTTTTGAAAATTTATTTTCATATTTTTTCAGAATAGTTATTCAGTTTTATTTTCGGAAATTAATTTTATGATTTTAAAATTAATTTTCAGATTTTAAAAAATCATAAAAATAAATTTTCGAAATTTTTTTGAAAAAAGATTTTATGATTTTTTTATTTTTAAATTTTTTTGAGATTTTTTAATTTCAAAAAACAATTTTCAGAATTTAAAAAAAATTAATTTTTTTATTACATGGACTGCCACGTGGCAAAAGTTGCACAGTCAGTAACTGCCACGTGAGCAAAACCATGCCACTTCAGCGCTTTGGTGGGCCCGGGGAGTATTTTAAAAAACAAAATATTTTGCAAGGACCTTTTCCAAAAAAAAAATTACCAGGGACGAAAATCAAAACTGGTCATATTTGCAGGGATCAAAACCACATTTTAGCCATTTATAAATTAACGATTATTTTATGAAATAAAGAGCTATTTGTCAATATTTATATTTTAGAAAACATCATTTCATTGTTTATAAGAATCATATTAAATTTTTAACATTTTCTCATAAAAAATAATCCACATTCTTTGTTATGAGTAATAAAAATTCAAAAAATATATATTTTATTTCGTCGACATTTTTGGTAAATAAGATCTAATTATTACAATGGTTAATAATAAAAATAATTTTTTTTCTTAAAAAAACAACTTATTTAATTATTAATTTAATGATTTAGTGTATCGATGCACTCAAATTTGGGGTGCACAGAAGAATTTGCCCCATAATAAGCCTCTTTCATTTCATTCATCTCTCCAATGGAATATCATTCTGCAACCTCTGAAGACCAAGACATGGACCCAACGGTATAGCTTCTCTTTTTTCACTTCAATGGTTATTTCAGCTATAGAATGTTCACTGTACTGTTTTTTTTCTTCCACTGCAGCAATACTTGGAGAATAGGCTAAAGCATCTTGCTCTTGAAAAAGCAAAAGGGAAGTACCTATACCCTCACAAGTTCCATGTCACTATGTCTACTGAACAATACATCAAGGAATATGAAGGTTTAAACAATGGACAACACCTTGAAGACGTTTCTGTGTCTTTGGCTGGTAGGCATTAATATCTCTGTTGATTTTCTTTTTCTTGAATTCGGTGGTTAGTTTTGTTGATATATTTAGGCATGCAAGAGAAGACTTTTAGATTTCGTAGTAAGGAGAATAAATTAGATGGAGAGTAGTCAGATCACTAGAGGTGGAGGGAGACCTAGAAAAACTATTGGAGAAACTATTAAAAAAGATCTAGAGATTAATGAGTTGAATAGAAATATGGTATATAGTAGCTCGTTATGGCGTCGTTGGATCCTTGTAGCCGACCTCACTTAGTGGGATAAGACTTACTTGTTGATGTTGTATTTGTTGATTTTAATATTTTTTCTGCAGGTCGAATCATGCTTAAAAATGCCAATGATGCAAATCTTGTCTTTTATGATTTGGAAGATGGTGGTTATAAGGTTCAGGTTGTGGCTGATGCAAGGTGCGCTACCAACTGTTGTTTTCTTCAGTTTTGCACATTTAAATATGATTCTGGTACAAAACATGGTATTAAGGTTTTGTTTGGCAAAAATATGCGAATAGCTTATAATCTGCTATAAGATATAAGCTAGTTTATAAGTTATTCCTTTTAAGCTCATCTGCTGTAAGCTATAGCAGATGAGCTTAACGAATAGCTTATAAACTAGCTTATATATTATAAATGTATCTTATTTTAGATTTTAGATCCTATATTTTCTTTAATATTTTGTGTATAATTTACTAAGATAGAAATAACTAATATATCTGCTATGCAGTAAATCAGACTTGAATGAGGCTGAGTTTCCCAAATTCCATTCTAATGTGAAGCTTGGGGATATTGTTGGCATCACAGGATTTCCAGGTTTGTCTAATATTTTGTTTAACTTTGTCTTTCTTCCATATAAAGTCTGTCTGTAATAACTCGACTTAGACGATGAATAATAAGGACAATAAGGTCTTTAATTTTTTAAACTTTAGAAGTGGATTAATTCTTTGTGAATAGCCGAATAGGAGTCAATTTAGAGAAAAGTCCCATTATTATTATTAGGATAATTTGCGAAGTATTAAATTACTCTATCTTCCTTCACACTGGGAACATGGCTCATTACCATTCACACAAATCACTTCAAAGCGTTAGTGAGTTGCAAAATTTGGAAGCCATATTAGTCGTACTTAAATTAATTAAATCCACTTATTGGGCCAATATTTTCTATTTGGTGTTCCATAGTTAGCATTTACTCTTCAGTACTACAATCTAAATTTTAATATTGTTTTGAAGATTTCCCTTGTTGAATTTCCCCGGCAAAAACGAGACGGGAGAGCTTAGTATTTTCCCCAACACTTTTGTGGTGCTGTCTCATTGTTTGCATATGTTGCCAAGACAAAAGTCAGCGGCTGCTGCTGATAATGCGAATGTGAAGGTCAGCACAACTGCATTAAGTTTGTTGTTGCTGTCTGATGACCAATGACATCATTACTTTTTTAATTGTCCACAGAAAAATGCATGGGTACCGGGAAGTACCAGGAATCCTGACACATACACTTTGAAAGATCAGGTATTATGACATAAAATGCGTACTTGCACTGCTTTAAGTCTGTTGTATACTATTTTTTATTCTCCGATCAAATCAGAGAGCGTGATAATGAGGTCGATACGATCTTATTAGATATTAGTATACGATTTTTCTTCCTTCTTTGGTGGTTAGCCTTTAGATTAGGGAATGGATTGAGATATATCACTGCTTGTCGTCATAATTCACTTTTTCTTATGCATTGTGTGTTTTCATTTCCAAATTTATAGCAGATGCCTTATATGCATTTATTTTTACCTCTGATTCTTTCTAGTTAGTGGGCTATTGTTATATAGTTAATTGTATTTCTATTTTTATGGTTCCGTTTTATGAATTTACGCAGTTACAACTTGCCAAGTACTTGGTGATAGTTAAATGGATTGATTAAATTGATTTCTGTGGAAACATAAGTTTTTTATTTAAAAAAATTGTGTGTAAATTGATTTCAACTCAAAATCAAACAATCATATTTACACCCAAGAGTAAAGTGAATCATACCAATGATTTAAGAGCTAATTGATATCAAATGACTCTGGCATGGGACTGTATGGTTGTTCAAGGACATAACAGCATGTTCATTTTATGTTCATTTTTTAAGTATTGAAAGATAAACTGGAATTTTCTCCAGCATTATTCTGATAAGTATCATATAAATGTTTGACAAATCTTTGACTGTACATGCTTAACAGAAAGTTTTCTTTCTATCAAAATATGTATTTTATCTAATGTCACTAATTTGATTTATTCAATTAATTATATTATCTTATAGGAAACAAGATATAAGTCACGCCATTTGGATTTGATGCTTAATCCAGAGGTTCGAGAAATATTCAAGACTAGGTCTAAAATTGTTACTTACATTAGAAGGTTCCTTGACGAGCATGATTTCTTGGAGGTTTGTTCTTTGCCTAAGTATTATTATGTTCGATTCCCGTGATTTGTTTCCTTCCATTCACATACTTTTTCTACCATTTTCAGGTTGAAACACCAATCTTAAACATGATTGCTGGTGGTGCTTCTGCTCGCCCATTTGAAACATATCTTAATGACCTTAACATGATATCGTTCCTCAGAATTGCTCCTGAACTCTATCTCAAGCAGTTGGTTGGTGGTGGGCTGAAGCGTGTTTATGAAATTGGGAAATCATTTAGGCATGAGGGTATGGATTTGACTCATCATCCTGAGTTTACTAGCTGTGAGTTCTATATGGCGTATAAGGACTACAACGACTTGATGGAGATAACAGAGAACATGCTGAGTGGTGAGCATTTACTAGGTTTTAAATGTCACATTATTTATCTTTTATATATTTTAATTTCAAGTCATATTAATCTCTTGTTGAAACCATGGATATAGGAATGGTCAAGGAACTTACCAACGGCAGCTATAAAATTAAGTACCATGCAAATGGGACTGATAAGGATCCTATTGAAATAGACTTTACTCCGCCATTCAGGTGTGTGGTGTGCATTTTTTGTCACTGATGGTCATTAACATTCTAATCTTTTTTGTCAATGATTGATTTTGGATTTTTTATTGTTACAGAAGGATAGACATGATTGAAGGATTAGAGAAGATCGCACGCCTCAATATTCCCAAAGACTTGTCGAGCAATGAAGCTAATCAATATCTGAAGGATGCATGCTCGAAGTATGAAATCAAATGTCCCCCTCCTGAAACAACTGTACGTTTGCTGGATAAGGTAATCTCATTCCTTTTTCCGCTCACTTTTTTTTTGGGCATAATGCCCCTTATTTATAAATGAACAGCTATTATTATAGTTACGGATGAGAGGAATACAAAACCATAGAAATTGTAGTCTTTGTAAATGAACAGCTATTATTATAGTTTGTAACTCTATTTTCTAGTTTAGAGCTCTGCCGATTCTATTTAGTTAATGACGTGTAACAATAATTTCTTTAAGAATTTAGTGGTTGCATGTTAAGTCAAAGCTAAGGTAGAATCAGATAGTGATGCCTCAATAGTTTGATTTTTTCCTTAAGTTTCTTATATTTCTACGAAGTTACATGTTTGTACCTTTGATTATAATTGATTTTTTTTCCTTTAACTTATTGCTTTTTATGTTTACTCATATTCATTGATTATTCATTGATTGAGTTAGTTTTATGATTTTAAACTTAGAGGAAAACTAAAGAAAGATTCTGAGTTAAATGGTCCATCTTTAGTATGATTCAATAATGTAGCCAACCTCGTGTAGTGTGGAGAAAATGCATTTAGTTATTGTTCTTGATGTATTGCAGCTTCTCGATCACTTTTTGGTGGAAACATGCATCAATCCTACATTTATCATAAACCATCCTGAGATAATGAGTCCTTTGGCAAAGTGTCACAGAACAAAACCAGGCCCGCCTGACCGAACGTGTAGAATTGTTTGTTAACAAAATTGAGGTAATATCACGACGTTTAGGTGATTAATGTTTAAAAAATACAAATTCATGCTTCTGATCAGCGTTTTTGTTACTTTTCAGCTTTGTGATGGGTATACTGATTTGAATGATCCTGTGGAACTAAGGAAAAGATTTGCTGATCAACTCAAGGTAATAAGATATGATACTGCTACAATATTCTAAAATTGTTAAAACGGTTGGTCACACTTTCTTTGATATACTAACAGATCTGTTTTGCATCTCAGGATCGAGAATCAGGTGATGACGAAGCAATGACTTTGGATGAATGTTTTTGTACAGTTTTGGAGTATGGTACGCCGCCAACTTGTGGTCTTGGTGTGGGTATTGATCGGTTGACCATGTTACTGACCGATTCACAAGATATTAAGGTTCGATCTCTTTTCTTGCTATCTATCTGCATGCTTGCATTATTTTGGCAATATCTTATAATATTTTGTTCTTTTTGTGGCAGGAAGTTATTGCCTTACCGGCTCGCAACGTCGCCTCAAGAATGTTCTTTCAACCAAAGTAGCAAGGAACACTTTATTTTGAATAACTCTGTTATTTGTTTGTGTCGACGTCATTGTTTAAATGTCTTTTGATCGAATCACTTAATCTATGGATTTTGTTGTTGATGATTATAATGTGTTGAATGTGTTTTCTCTATGCTCTTTATGTTGCAATTTTTTTCCTTCAAAATCAACATTTTTATCCGCAAAAACCTTATTATTCATCTATATAATAAGTAATTATTTTATTTTAGAGTTTAAGATGTCTCACCATCATTATGTTTGGATAAACCAATTAAGTGTTTATAACAAATAAAAAATTGTATAAACTATTTCTATAGTAAGATAAAATGAAGTTGGTGTTTTCATATATAACTTATAACCTATTTCTGGAGAGTTTATGGAAGAAGTTCATCTCTTTTTAATATATTTTTACTTTGAAATTTCATATAAAAGATTTTACCTTATTAATGTTTCTCCATGCAAAGCATTATAATTTGTTTGAACTATTTTTTTCGACATTTATCCTGCTTTATTTTAAATTGCTTTTAAGTATTATAAAGTACAAATTACTATGAATGTGCTAGCCACACTTTACACAAACAACCAAATGTTTTTTCAAATCCTACCTGCCATTTTTATGTGGACAACGATAAATTAAAGGACTAGTGTGTAACGTGTGTAATGCACGAGTAAAATTATTTCTATATCAATTAATTAATTTCTCATGTCATTATTATAAGCAAATATTACATTTTAAGATTTATTTAACAATTGATGTATTTGATTTCTAATATAGTTTAGATATATCAATTACCCAATGAATCTTAATAAAGAATATTTGCTAATAATAATAATGATCGAAGAAAGTATATGTTAGATTTTTGTTGGGTTCAAACAAAATAGTGGCAAATTTAACACAAATTAAAGACGCGACATTTAAAATCTCAATTGAGTTTTTTTTTTTAGGGAAGAAAATCATTGTTTTTCATTAGTTATCAAATCGCGAATACATGACGGTACATCATCATAAACATGGGAGCTAGCATGAGATGGGGCTACCGTGCTAGTTCATGAGCGACCCCATTAGCTTGCCTCCTATTGAACTTGACATGAGAGTTCTGAAAACTATTAGAAAATAAACATTTACAAGCATGAATGATACAACCTAGCTCACTATTATCCTCAGTTGTGGACAGAGAGAGGCCTACCACTGTCTTGGAATCCAGAGCGAAGTCGACATTATCATATCCTAGCTCCGCCATCCATTGCAAGGCCGTGTGGAGACCAACAACCTCACCCAAATCAACATCACAAAGCGGGGAGAAGCAATCTGTCTTAGCGAGCACAAAGTCACCTGAATCATCTTGAATACAAATACCAATACCTACCGAATTCAGGGAGGAAGAAAAAGAAGCATCAATATTACATTTGTACCTACCATAAGCCGGCTTTGTCCACTCAACAATATTGCTAGGAATAGGATCATGGTGGTGTGTAGAGGAAGCATCTGCTCGGTATGTTCTCAACCTTTGCGCGATTTTCTAATCATCTAAGAGGTGTTTAGCTCGCTCAACTGCTTGTAAACTTGTTTCACTTTGTTGCTGCCATAATTTCAAATTTCGACGCTTCCACAAGCTCCACAAAATAGTTACAAAAAGTTCTTTTTGGGCCGTAGGCAGCTGTTCAAGGAGGGAAAAGATTAAAGCATCCATATTATAATTTTGGCGAAGAGTTCTATCAATGATATCCCATAGATGAACCTCACGCCATGCCTGCATAGCACCAGGACACTCTACCAAGACATGAATGCTATCTTCATAATTACTGCCACACATCACACAGTCTATAGGATAATGCACTCCACGGCTACTAAGGCGTGCACGTGTTGGGAAACAACCCCGACACACACGCCACACAAAATTACGAACCTTAGGAGGCACCTTGAGCTTCCAAATCAAGTTCCATCTATCGGGTAAGTGCAAATGGGAATTATCTACAATTTCAGTTACACAAATACGATATGCACTACGAACAGAGTAATTACCATTTTTCTCAGCCTTCCAAATAAGTTTGTCCTCAGGAACAAGAGGTTGAAGAGTAGTACTAAAGATAAGCTGGGCAGTATTATGATCAAATAAGTTTGAGACTAGAACAGTATTCCAAACCTTTGTAACTGGGTCTATGATGTCCTGAAGCGTGGCATGCGAAAGGTGCGCATATGGAGGGTGATTTAAGGGAAGTGAGCGCCCTGCCTTGAGCCATGGCGCGCCAAGCAGGGGAATGTTAGCCTGAACCAATTCTCCACCTAGCACCTTGTCTTACCACCATTTTAGCACTAAAAATACTCCTCCATACATAGCTAGGATTAGTCCGAGTCTAGAGCTTAAGAAGTCACCATGAGGAAAGTAACGCGCTTTAAACAACCGCGACACAAGACTATTAGTATCTGTTTGAAATTTCCAACCCTGTTTCCCAAGCATCGCCACATTAAAGGATGAGAGGTCTTTAAACCCCATCCTCCATAATTTTTATGCACAGAAAGTCTTTCCCACGATAGCCAATGCATCCCCCTTCTAGTAGAACCTCCATGCCCCCACCAGAATGCATTAATCATTTTTTCAATAGCATCCACTAACTTGTTCGGTAAAAGATAAATGCTCATGATATAAGAGGGGATGGAAAAGTAGCTTCTTTGCTACGACCAACCATCGAGGGGAGGCCGAGATATTTTCATGTACCCATGACTGCACGGACACCAAGAGTGGCTGTGATGGTATCTTGTGTGGGCGCGGGCACACTGCGATTGTAATACACTTCGGATTTAGGAAGGCTGATTGCTTGGCCTGACGCCGCGTCATAAGTTTCAAGAATTTGTTTCATCACATTTGCTTCTCTGTCGTCCGCCCTGAAAAATAAAAAATAGTCGTCTGCAAATAACAGATGAGAAATAATAGGAGCGTTAGTACAAATAGAGATGCCATGAATATCCCCTCTCCGCTCAGCTTTGCGAATAAGAGCTGAAAGGCCTTCTGCACAAAGAATGAACAAATACGGAGAAAGAGGGTCACCCTGTCTGAGACCTCTACCGGGGAACACAGGCCCTACCGCTTCATTGTTAACAATCACAGAGTAGTCAACTGTTTCAACACACATCATAATCCACTGAACCCAACGACTTGCAAATCCCATTTTCAGCATCACCTCCTTGAGATATAACCAGTCAATGCGGTCATAAGCCTTACTGATGTCCAACTTGAGCGCTACAGTCTTGTCTCGAATCCGTCGACTGACTTTAATGTGGTGGACAACTTCAATAGCAATCATAGCATTATCTAAAATTGAGCGACCAGGGACAAAGGCCGACTGATTATCAGATATACACTTGTGGAGAATGCGCTTGAGCCTATTTGCCAAGACTTTAGCCACTAATTTGTACAATACATTGCATAAAGCAATAGGCCTCCAATCCTTCATAGTTTTCTGTTCGATGCCTTTAGGAATGAGAGCAATATTAGTAGAATTAAGAGAAGGTGGAAATTGATTACCATTGAGCCAGGAACAGCATTCACTAAAAATATCAGAGTTGCACACCGACCAAAAATGTTGAAAAAAACCGGGATTAAATCCATCCGGGCCGGGACATTTATCCGGATGCATAGAGTACATGGCGTCCTTAAATTCTTGAACCTGAAATGGAGCGGTTAGAAACTCATTATCCTCCACCGACACAACATGTTATATGACCTCCAACACTGGCATGTGGCTACTCAGTTGTTCTTGGAAAAGCTCTTCAAAATAGCCTTTTGCAACTTGACATAATCCCTGTACATCAGTGACACGGATCCCATCATCATTTTCTAAGGAGAGAATGCAATTTACCTTCTTTCGGGAAGTGGCAGACGCATGGAAGAACTTCGTATTCAAGTCCCCATCACGATACCAGTGAGTTTTAGCACGTTGACGCCAATACTTATCTTCCTGAATCATCAACTGAGTCATCTTTTTTCTTAAGGAGATCAAACGGTTGGGGTCAGCAGTTGAACCTTGATCACGACACCTATTAAGTTCCTTACGACAATCAGCAATTTCTTCCTTCAACCCATTACGAGTAGTCTTGTTCCATGAACTTAACTCAGAAGCGCAATGATACAATCTATCCGTGATCGACATACCTGCACTAGACATCCAACTATCAGACACAACATCATGAATACCTGGCTCCACACACCAAGCATTCTCAAATTTAAAAGATTTCTTAGGCACCCAAATGCGTGTAAGAGGCTCCAAGTGGAGCAGAATCGGGTAGTGATCAGAAGCTGGGGCTACCAAATTTTCCACCTTCACATTAGGAAAAAGCTGAAGCCATGATGTACTTGCAAGCACACGGTCCAACTTCTCCTCAACTGCTCTCGGAGTACCTAAACTTTTAAACCAAGTAAAGGGATAACCTTCCATAAAAATATCAACCAAACCTGCATCAAAAACAGCCTGTCTGAAACCATTAATAACCCTTCGAGCACGAGCAGAACCACCTCGTTTTTCTTTGGCATCCATAATATCATTAAAATCTCCTAAGATGCACCATGGCAAGGAAGTATTGTTGGATAAGCTTCTCAAGAAATTCCAGGAATCACGTCTTCTGCCACCTTCTGGGAAACCATAGAAACCTGTAAATTGTCATTGTCCTCTGCTAGCGTCACTAACCTCCACATTAATATGATTATTAGAATAATTCAACACTGTACAATTAAAAGAATTTCGTCAGAATAGTGCTAACCCACCACTCCGACCATTACTACTAACAACAAAACAATTATCAAAACCAAGCATATAACGGAAATCGTTTGTTTTATTAGCGTGGACTAATGTCTCATTGAGAAATAAGGCATCCGGCTTATAATAGCGGACTAGGTACTTTAATTTAGGAATTTCACTCAGGTTCCCTAAGCATCGGCAATTCCATCCTATAATACTCATTTTTCTTGGCAGGCCTGAAATTCAGGTCCCGCTGTTACAACAGTTTCTTCAAAAACAGGATTAGACTTAAACGACATTACAGTATCATCCCCACTAACAAAATCAGCACCTAAATCATTCCCAACAGCCCCCATATCATCTAGACACATAATCTCATCAACAGTTACACCCGGAGAAATAGTCCGCTTGCGTTTCTTCAAGTCAGAGCCCACACCTTCACCTTCAATGTTGCTGGCGAGGTCATCATGAGGAGCTTCAATACAGAACGCATGCTGGTGTGGAACTAAAGGGGAAGCTAGATGATGCATCTCCACATGCAATGGTACCATGTCACTAGAGGTACCCACAACAATTGATTTACGGTTTCCTGCTTTATTGGCAACAGACATATCAAATTTTATGGAATTTATTTCTTTATGAACAACAATAATTCTTCCCCCCAAAGACACCACAGAGCTTGCGTGGGAGCTTTCTGGATGAGCCTCCACGTGAGGAACACTAGTTGTGGCGAGGCAGCAACATTATTGGCATCAGCAACAGTACCACCAGATTTCACAGGGTCACGAAGCCATCTGTTCGTTGCAGCCATACCTATCTTGTGTGGTTCAGGTTTAAGGGCAGCACCCCAACCACGCACACCATCATCAACCTCCTTATCAAACAACATTTCATAGGTTCTGTCTGAATGGCCTAAGGTACCACACGCATAACAAAACATGCCAAGGCTCTCATACTTAAACGTTATAGTAACCCAGTCACCTCCTTCCTTGCGAATATGCTATTCTTGTTTCAAAGGTTTAGTCACTTTAATTCTAACCTTCAATTTCATGAATGCGTTGTGCAGCGTGTTGTTTTTGTCATACTCCTTGAATACTCCTTGAGTTACTGCTACATATTAAACAATAACACATATTATATAGGAAAATTGTTCCCGTAAATAGTCATTTTTGTCCTTTAAATATATAATAAATAACCACAATAATTATAATGTATCGAAATTTTAAAATAGTTTCTGATTCTTCACTCTTTTTTTTAAAAAAAATAGTTTCTGATTTGTACTCAATTAGTCAAAACAGTCATCAATATTGACGGTAACTTTTTTTATAAAACATATATAACAATTAATAAATATATTAAATAACCAATATAACAGTGTTAACGAAGCATTTTAACGTCAGTGACTATTTAGACTAGTGTCGCGGTGATTTTCGGAGATCAAGCTATTAATTAGCGTTGACTCACTAATTTTATTTCACGACTGAACTTTTAATTTTTTAAATGAAAAGTGGAAAAAAGTTCTAAATTACCACATTTTTAAAGATTAGGGGTTCGGGGGTTAGTTACGTTTAGGGAAGGTGTTAGCACCCTAAACGTTCGTAGTACTCTACGAGAACCTCTTGATTCTATTTATTTATTTTGGCTATAACTTGCTTATTTTTTTTAAAACACAAAAAAAGAATGAATTAGAGTAGTGATAAAAGAAAATGTTTTTTTTGTATTTTTTATGATTTGGAAGGACAAGGTCCTCTGCCTACGTACCCGTGAGGGATCAAAACCTCGTAGTTCGGGGTAGAAATAACGTTTGATTTGTTTTGTGTTTTTTATTGGTTTTAAAAAAGTTTTAAAGATAAAAAGCCAAATGGCAAAAGGAGATTGGTTGGTGTTTTTTTATTTTTTAAAAAGGATTAAAGTGTAGTTAAAGTAGATTAATGATTATTTAAAGAAAATAAAAGAAAAAAAAGGGACACTTGATTGAAAGTCAAGGTTTATTAAGAAAATATTTTTGTGATTTTTGATTATTTGCATGTTTTTGTTTTTTTGTTTTTAATTGACTAAGACTAAAAGTAACTAAAAGCTAAACGCGAGGAAATTCCGTGGTGACGTTGGATCACCACGAAACCCTTTGAAATTAAACTAACCTAATATTTTTTGTATTTTTTCATTTGTAAAGCAAAATAAAATAGAAATAAAGGACATAAAGCAAAATAAATAGAGTGCGGGTGTCAGTGCATATTCTCATTTATATTTACATTAGACCTAAATACATTCTAATAGAATAAAAATGGTATAAAAAATAAAGATAAAATATGCTAAATATAAACAAGGAATAAAAATGCATGAAATAAAAGGAAAATAAAAATAAAAAAAAATAAAATGCATGATGAGCTAAAAATAAAGGTATTAAAATAAAATGCATGAGAATAAAAAGACTAAAAAAAATGTCAGTAAAGAAATAAAAAGGAGAAAATAAAAGATAAAAATAAAAGGGACAGGGGGTGCAGTTGCAGAATGGGGGGTGTAAGAAAGAATCAGAAAAGAAGGAGGGGAAGAAGGATGAATGGGCCGCGAGAATGGGTCAAAAGGCCTGGGTTTTGGGTTGGTTTAAAAATCCAAATCAGAAAAAAAAAAACCACATTTCTCCCTTTCTTTCTCTTTCTTCCTCTCTCATTCTCTCTTGCTCTCACTCGTTCTCTCTCACTGGACCAAGGCCGGAAAGGGATTCCGGCGCGGTGGCCGCCGGCGGCGCCACCGCGCCGGAGGAGAAAACTGTTTTTTTTTTAAATCTTTTTCACTTTTATTAAATCCATTTCTCTCTTCTCCTCAAATCCGGACTCAGATTCTTCAAATTGTTTTTAACAGTGAGTAGATCTGAGTTTTAAAAAAGAAAAACTACCTTTCCTTATTTGTTAAATTCCGATCCTGTTAGCTTTGGTTTGGATTGTGTTTGGGTTGTAGCTGGGTGAGTAGGCCGCGCGTGAGTGGACAGTGTATAGGTGGAGGAGTGCCGTGCGGTTTGGATGCGTGTGTGTGGCTAGGGAGATGGCTGGGCCGGTTGTGGTGGTTGAAGGATTGGGACTGGTTTTGTTTCTCGTGTTGGGGCTGTAGAGGAGGAGAAGGGTTGTTGTTTGCGGCGTACGGCTATGTTTTGTGGTGGTACGGCTGTGTGGCGGTGTGGAGGTGAAGGGTTTTGTTTTGTTAGGTGGTTGCTGGCTGTGATTGGTGAGGAAACCGTGGGTGAGTGTGTGTTGTGTGGGGGGAGAGGGAGGCCGTACAGTGGCTGTGTTATGGTTGTTATGAGGGCTGCGGTTTGTTTGTGTGTGAAGGAGGATGGGCGTATGGATTGAGGAGGTTTGGAGGCCGTGGATGGCTGTTTCGTTTTAGGTTTTTTTGATTGGATTCGTGTTTCTGATTTTTGTCTTTCTGATTGAATTCCCCCTTTGACTGATCACTGCTCAGTGTTAAATACACCAAATGCTATCAATGACCATAATGCTGAATAAAACCCATTAAGTGACACATTAAAACACATTAAGTTTATTAAAAAAGTCAGATTATAAAAATTAAAAAAAAGTCAGACTGTAAAAAGTCAGATTATAAAAATTAAAAAAGGTAACTATTAAAAAAAAGAAGAAAAACCAATAAACAATAAAAATGCTGAAAAGAAACACTAAAAATATTTAAAAGAATAAAAATAATAACAAAAACAAAAGGATGGACCCGAATGAAACCAAAAAATGAGGTATTTTAAAATACCTCTCTGTCGAAATTTCGTCTGAGACGACGAAAAATTCCGAACCAAAAAGGCGAGTAAAAAAAGGAATTTTAGGTCAAAAATTGGGGTATGACAGATGCCCCTATTTAAGTCTCTTCGTCCGGAGATTTGAAGATAAAATCTTGGATTCGACGGGTCGAAGGGACTTAAATACAGAGTACGCCAATTTTGGACCTAAAAGAAAAAATGTGAGATGCTCGTGATGCAAATGCAAATGCAAGACGGCGAAGCTGACCCGACTGGGGGGTGAAACAAAAGGATACCCGAGTTTGTTAAAGCAAGGGATCCGACTCCACTGGGGGATAACATAGTTTCACTGGGGAAGGAGTTGTCTACTATCGCACTAATTCAGAACGATAGCCTAACAAAGACAAAGACTGATGTTACCTACTATCGTGTAAATGATAGCTTAAAAAAGGGTAAGAGAAGGAGACATTGTCTACTATCAACAAAGATGATAGCTTAAAGAAGACAGATGACATGTATTACCTACTATCGTGTATTGATAGCTTAAAAGAGGTAATATAAGAGGAGACACCGTCTACTATCGTTGTATGGATAGCTTAAAACAGACAGATGACATGTATTACCTACTATCGTGTATTGATAGCTTAAAAGAGGTAATATAAAAGGAGACACCGTCTACTATCGTTGTATGGATAGCTTAAAACAGACAGATGACATGTATTACCTACTATCGTGTATTGATAGCTTAAAAGAGGTAATATAAAAGGAGACACCGTCTACTATCGTTGTATGGATAGCTTAAAACAGACAGATGACATGTATTACCTACTATCGTGTATTGATAGCTTAAAAGAGGTAATATAAAAGGAGACACCGTCTACTATCGTTGTATGGATAGCTTAAAACAGACAGATGACAAAATATTTTACCTACTACCATTGTGAGGGTAGCTTAAAGAAGGTAAGGGATAAATGTCAGCTACTCGGGATGTAGCCGAACTTGCCACTAACGACAGGATGAGAGGTAAATGTCAGTTGCTCGGGATGTAGCCGAACTAGTCAACTGACGACAAAAGACTGGATAGGAAAATGCACAAGCTATTCATTAAAGAACTGCCACTGACGACAAGGAATAAAGGATAAATGCCAACTGTCCGGGTTGTTGCCGAACTGCCATTGACGACAATGAATAAAGGTAGATGCCAACTGTTCGGGTTGTTGCCGAACTGCCGCCTGGCATAAAGAGGATGACATCTCTGGACCAGACACACTGGGGATGACATTTGGGGATAAAGAGAGTTAAAAAATGTTCATGACCGATTGGTATGAAAAACAAGACTCAAGGTGGTTAATGCAACCATGTATGAATGACGTTATGTGCATATTGTGTATGCAAGAATGTGTATATGCATGAATGTATGAATGCATGAATGATGATGTGACTTGTATGACTGGCATGACTGATTAACTTGTGACTGTATGAAGGATTGACTGGTAAGATTGTATGGAAGACCGACTTGATGAGACAAGATTGGACAGATAAGATGGAAAGTGACCCGACGTCGCATCACAAACACTTGGTAATCTTCAATGGGGATGATGCCACTGGGGCATATCAAAACAATGACGAGGCAAAGCCCGACATGTGCAACAACTGATGGGGAGTAGACACTTCCTGGGGAGAGCGTGCTAAATCCAAAAACCTGGCAGAAGGACCTGGTGCTTCTGTGGTCATGCTTTTCTTTTGTTTTTTCTTCTTTTTGAATCCCTAACTTTTGCCTGGACCGCCCTTTCGGGTTTTCAGTCCACCGGGAATATATTCTTTTTGTATGCCCCTAATTTTTGCCTGGACCGCCCTTTCAGGTTTTCGATCCACCGGGACGCTCATTTTTGCCTAAGCCGCCCTTTCGGGTTTTCGACTTACCGAGCTCTTTCTTTTTCTTCTTTCTTTTTTTTTTTAAGCAATTGACCATGTTTAACCTGCAAAGTTTATCCGTTCTCAGGACAAGTGTCGACGCACACTTCACTTATTTATGAGTTCAAGGAGAATGTGTTTGTTGTTTATGCTTTCCAAAAATATAAAAAGATTTATGATTTTAAAAAATTTTTGCTTCAAGTACTACCATCAAAAATAGAAGAAATTTTATAAACCGAATAAATGAGAATTCCAAATAAAAGGCACAGGCTCAAATTCATTTTAACAGAGTGGTGGCCCGCCAATGGCGTTGCCCCACGGATCTCTCAAAAGTTTGGAAAATGGTAAATATAAGGGGAAGGTACATTGAACACAATAACCGTTATTCTCCCTAACAACTTTGAATTCCACCGTTTAGATGCTTCAGATTCAGAGTCTCTTTGACCGCTAATGTGCCCCAAGTGAGTCATGGCCAACTTGATACAGTTACTTTGTCTTTTGATCCTTAATTTTTGCATAGACCGCCCTTTCGGGTTTTCGATCTATCAGGATGATTATTTTCTGTTTCATGTCTCTAATTTTTGCCTGGACCGCCCTTTCGGGTTTTCAGTCCACCGAGACGCTCATTTTTGCCTAAGCCGCCCTTACAGGTTTTCGACTTACCGAGCTGTTCTTTTATTTTTTAGACAAAGTATTTCTTGACTGCATCGGCGTTCACAGGACGGGGAAGCTCATCACCATCCATAGTTGTAAGAGTCATTGCACCACCGGAGAATGCTCTTTTGACGACATATGGGCCTTCATAATTAGGCGTCCATTTGCCCCTGGAGTCCGGTTTAAATGATAAAATCTTTTTGAGCACAAGACCTCCTTCTTGGAACACACGGGAACTGCCCGTGACACAAAGCATTCATGCGTTTCTCTTCAATCAAGTTTGAACTGATCATATTTGTTTTGACATCATTCAGCCTCTGATAACTTGGGTTCCATTAAAACTCTCATTGATGGAATCTCAATCTCCACAGGGAGTACTGCTTCTATGCCATACACTAAAGAAGAGGGGGTTGCCCCTGTTGAGGTACACACTGAAGTACGATATCCAGGTAAAGCATACGATAACATCCCATGCAAGTCCTTGTAAGTGGTTACCATCTTCTACACCATCTTTTCGATGTATTTTCTTTCTTTGTTTTTTTTGCTTTTGTTTGTTGTTGTTTTTTTTTGTTTTTGTTTTTTTTCTTTTGCAGCTTCGATGGCACCACTCATCTGGGATTTGAACAGGAATACTGTAATGGCAGTTCTTCGGAACCTAAGTTAATCATTTCGAGTGCTTCTTCATGAGGCTGAATGGCTTTCATGTCATACTAATAACTGATATACCTTTACGGGAATCCCTTCATCCTCCTCCTCTTCGGCTTCGTAAACAGGGAACTCAAAGTCGGGAGAGAGCATAGGGTTACAGTGTTCAACGGGCTTATTGATGTTCGGTCTACATATGATTCATGATTGATTTTAGAAAATGAGTGAAAAATGCAGACCTTTTGAAATTGATTTAAAATAAAATAAAATAAAATATATTTTTTTTGGGTTTTTTGTGTTACCATTTTCCAAGAAAAACAGTAAAATAAAAATAAAAAGTCGCGAAAGAAACGACAATTTTTCATTGATAGTGGTAACTTGAAGACAAAAGTAGAGCCCTACATGATTTCACTTTCGTATCGGGCGAAACGAAAGGATTTTTGAAAAGATAAGACAACTAAAACACATTACTTGGACCCATGAGTAACTGAGAGAATGTCAACAGCGACCCAATTGCGGCAAATCCTTCCTTGTGTTTGCACGACCAGATCCATTTTCTTTCTTCTGTTTGCACGAGTATTGTAGGTGCGAGTGGATTTGTAATGAATGCGCGGGGCCACTTTCTTTGACTGCGGCAGATTGACCTTTTGGTGATGAAACAGAGGATGAGACTCGGTTCAGAAACTATGAATGCAGTATGATGCATGATTTATACTTATGCAAAAAAGAAGAAAGATTTGTTATCGAAGGACTTTGTTGAAGTAATTGTAAACATCATGGTTTGAACATTTCATTTGAGCATCAAGGCATTATAAAATAGTTCTTTTTTAGAAACCAAGCCAAAGGACCAATTCAAAAGTCTTTTAGTGGAAGCTAGATTTTTAAAAGAAATCTAAAGACTCCTAGCTTCCTTAAATTCAACAAATCAGGGCTCTTGAAGGTGTACTTCCTAGTGCTCCTCTATGATGTTTAAAAAAACTTGTTTAAGTCTTTCGATAATTGGATGAAAAAAATGTTTATGAATGAATGCATGCATGCATGATTATGCTAAGGAAGCGGAGAAAACATAGTGAGGTTAAGTCCATAAGATTGGAGTCGAGGGTAAACACGCCATTTGGTAAGAACTATGGTTTCACATGTACCTGTATCACGGGTTCTACCAGGTTCCCAAAGTCATCGACCACTTTCGAATATTGTCGGATTTCGGGACTGACTCCCGGTCCAACGACGTTCGTAGGAAAGTCTCGTTTGAGTGTAGTATCGCGTATCAACCAATTCAAGACTACTCTTGATTAGCCACCGCACTACGTCCTAAAAGGCCAAGATGGGTTAAAGGTAACTCTAAAGGTCCTCAACTTCATCGGTCACTTGAAAATAACGATGCCGAACACGACTACTCATGTCAACATAGTAATACTTCCAAGATTCCTCCATTGAGTGGGGTTATCACATGTGCCACATCCGAAACTCACTCTCGGAAAGACACTTTGATTATACCACCATCCTATCTTATGTTTCCCTCAAGTCCGGGTGTAGGACTTATCTCACCACTCACGTAAAAGGAAAAAAAAACACATATGCACATATTTACACTTTTATTTTTATGTTAAGCAAGTTATATCGCAAAATAATTAAATAAATTCAAGTTAGGCTCAACCCTCTTAGGGAGTCCCCAGTGAAGTCGCCATTTCTGTCGCGGTGATTTTCGGAGATCAAGCTATTAATTAGCGTTGACTCACTAATTTTATTTCACGACTGAACTTTTAATTTTTTAAATGAAAAGTGGAAAAAAGTTCTAAATTACCACATTTTTAAAGATTAGGGGTTCGGGGGTTAGTTACGTTTAGGGAAGGTGTTAGCACCCTAAACGTTCGTAGTACTCTACGAGAACCTCTTGATTTTATTTATTTATTTTGGCTATAACTTGCTTATTTTTTTTAAAACACAAAAAAAGAATGAATAGAGTAGTGATAAAAGAAAATGTTTTTTTTGTGTTTTTTATGATTTGGAAGGACAAGGTCCTCTGCCTACGTACCCGTGAGGGATCAAAACCTCGTAGTTCGGGGTAGAAATAACGTTTGATTTGTTTTGTGTTTTTTATTGGTTTTAAAAAAGTTTTAAAGATAAAAAGCCAAATGGCAAAAGGAGATTGGTTGGTGTTTTTTTATTTTTTAAAAAGGATTAAAGTGTAGTTAAAGTAGATTAATGATTATTTAAAGAAAATAAAAGAAAAAAAGGGACACTTGATTGAAAGTCAAGGTTTATTAAGAAAATATTTTTGTGATTTTTGATTATTTGCATGTTTTTGTTTTTTTGTTTTTAATTGACTAAGACTAAAAGTAACTAAAAGCTAAACGCGAGGAAATTCCGTGGTGACGTTGGATCACCACGAAACCCTTTGAAATTAAACTAACCTAATATTTTTTGTATTTTTTCGTTTGTAAAGCAAAATAAAATAGAAATAAAGGACATAAAGCAAAATAAATAGAGTGCGGGTGTCAGTGCATATTCTCATTTATATTTACATTAGACCTAAATACATTCTAATAGAATAAAAACGGTATAAAAAATAAAGATAAAATATGCTAAATATAAACAAGGAATAAAAATGCATGAAATAAAAGGAAAATAAAAATAAAAAAAAATAAAATGCATGATGAGCTAAAAATAAAGGTATTAAAATAAAATGCATGAGAATAAAAAGACTAAAAAAAAATGTCAGTAAAGAAATAAAAAGGAGAAAATAAAAGATAAAAATAAAAGGGACAGGGGGTGCAGTTGCAGAATGGGGGGTGTAAGAAAGAATCAGAAAAGAAGGAGGGGAAGAAGGATGAATGGGCCGCGAGAATGGGTCAAAAGGCCTGGGTTTTGGGTTGGTTTAAAAATCCAAATCAGAAAAAAAAACCACATTTCTCCCTTTCTTTCTCTTTCTTCCTCTCTCATTCTCTCTTGCTCTCACTCGTTCTCTCTCACTGGACCAAGGCCGGAAAAGGATTCCGGCGCGGTGGCCGCCGGCAGCGCCACCGCGCCGGAGGAGAAAACTGTTTTTTTTTTAAATCTTTTTCACTTTTATTAAATCCATTTCTCTCTTCTCCTCAAATCCGGACTCAGATTCTTCAAATTGTTTTTAACAGTGAGTAGATCTGAGTTTTAAAAAAGAAAAACTACCTTTCCTTATTTGTTAAATTCCGATCCTGTTAGCTTTGGTTTGGATTGTGTTTGGGTTGTAGCTGGGTGAGTAGGCCGCGCGTGAGTGGACAGTGTATAGGTGGAGGAGTGCCGTGCGGTTTGGATGCGTGTGTGTGGCTAGGGAGATGGCTGGGCCGGTTGTGGTGGTTGAAGGATTGGGACTGGTTTTGTTTCTCGTGTTGGGGCTGTAGAGGAGGAGAAGGGTTGTTGTTTGCGGCGTACGGCTATGTTTTGTGGTGGTACGGCTGTGTGGCGGTGTGGAGGTGAAGGGTTTTGTTTTGTTAGGTGGTTGCTGGCTGTGATTGGTGAGGAAATCGTGGGTGAGTGTGTGTTGTGTGGGGGGAGAGGGAGGCCGTACAGTGGCTGTGTTATGGTTGTTATGAGGGCTGCGGTTTGTTTGTGTGTGAAGGAGGATGGGCGTATGGATTGAGGAGGTTTGGAGGCCGTGGATGGCTGTTTCGTTTTAGGTTTTTTTGATTGGATTCGTGTTTCTGATTTTTGTCTTTCTGATTGAATTCCCCCTTTGACTGATCACTGCTCAGTGTTAAATACACCAAATGCTATCAATGACCATAATGCTGAATAAAACCCATTAAGTGACACATTAAAACACATTAAGTTTATTAAAAAAGTCAGATTATAAAAATTAAAAAAAAGTCAGACTGTAAAAAGTCAGATTATAAAAATTAAAAAAGGTAACTATTAAAAAAAAGAAGAAAAACCAATAAACAATAAAAATGCTGAAAAGAAACACTAAAAATATTTAAAAGAATAAAAATAATAACAAAAACAAAAGGATGGAACCGAATGAAACCAAAAAATGAGGTATTTTAAAATACCTCTCTGTCGAAATTTCGTCTGAGACGACGAAAAATTCCGAACCAAAAAGGCGAGTAAAAAAAGGAATTTTAGGTCAAAAATTGGGGTATGACAACTAGAGTAAAATTGAAGACTAATAAAAAATCCTTGCAACTAATGTACCAAGACCAGGGTCCATAATTTATTGTACAGGTGCAGCAGGCCTAACTAAAAATCCTAGTACCACAGTGGCAGTATCTATAACTTTAATAATTTCACATCGGTATTCAGTACCCGCAATTTCTGTCAGATGCCTAATTTTTGGCTTTTGTTTTGCTTCTACAGAGCAAACAAACGAAACAAACAAGGTACTAGCCTAGTAGCCTTGTAGGCTTGTACTAAAAAAATGAATGAGTTAGGTCATTGTGATGTGATACCCCATTCTCAATGTGTCATGTAAACATCACTTTTTGTCTTTTATCGATAACAGTTTAGACTTTTGCATGAACAGTTATTTATAGCCAATGGCTATTAGCCATGCATATTTCCCTAATTCTTTATTTCTTTTTGTTTTATGTTTCTTTGCAAGGAAACCACCAAATTGATCCTTGTTTTTGACTTTATTAATATTTTAAAGGCTTATTAGGTCTTTTGGTCCCCTAAATAATTTACAGTTTTCATTTTGGTCCCCTATCTATAAAATTCAACATTTTGGTCCCCTTGGTTTTCGTCCGTTATTCAAAATGGTCCTTTCTGTCAAATAAGTCACTTTGCCGTTAGTGAGTGCACACGTGGAGCATCCAACGTGGCACGTATATAAGCTGTATTCTTGGACTTAGAGAGAGAATACGAACTGTTTTTGAAAGGAAGGGTTTTTAGAGAGAGAGAGGGAAACCAAAGGTCTGAGAAGAAGGAGGAGAATCAACACCACCTGGAAATCAACTCATACGAATTGGCCTTTGAAAACAGAAATGGCTGCAGAAGATGACGATTTTGAAGCTGAGATTGAGGAGATTGACGAGGTATGTGTTCAAACTTATTTAAATCGTAGTTAGGGTTTATTGCTATTTCCGGTTTAGGGCTTTGGTTTCTGGGTTTTGGTGTTGGTTTCTGGGTTTGGTTTCTGGTTTAGGGTTAGGGTTTCGAAAAAAAATCCATTTTTTAATCAGATTAACAACTGGTTTGTGTTATCTATGTCGTGCAAATCAACTTATGAATTGTTTTATGGATTCGATAAAAATTCCTTTTTTAATCAAATTAACAAGTGGTTTAGGCTTCTTTTTAATCTGGTTTTTTAAAGGGTTAAGCATAATGTTCTCGTTTTGTAACAGTTGGAGGGTAGATTTCTGCTTGTGCTCCACCATGGGGGGGCTTTTGGTGAATTTCACCATGCTGATTATAATGGCAAGCACACTGTGTTAGAATGTGACCCTGACTATTGGAGTTATTTTTCTTTGCTATCAACTATAAAGAGAATAGGTTACTCCTCCATTACCAGCCTTTGGTACCATGACCCTAATCTAGTGGTTGACTTGGTTAGGTTGAATAGTGACAATGGTTGTAGAAGGATGAAACATATAGCAGAAATGTATGATAGGGTTCATGCTTATGTAGTACACCCTGTAGAACAACCTAGAGTTGCGAATCTGAACCCTTTAGATGAAGCAAATGATTTCCCTGTAAGAAATGCTGGAGTTGTGTTGGAGGAAATTAATGAGGAAGTGGAAAATGTGTTTAATGGTGCAGTTTTGAACCTGCCTTTACTTGAATACCCAGTAGGCAATGTTAGTGAGGGGACCACAGTGGGGAATGAGGGGACCACTGATGTTGAAAATGAGGGGACCACTGTTGTTGAAAATGAGGGGCCCACTGGGGTTAAAAATGTGGGGAATGAGGGGCCCACTGAATTGGGAAATGTAGTAGGAGCTGAGGTGGATGGTGGGGTGACTGAGTTGAATGAAAAAAGAAGTGAAGGGCCCACTGAGGTGGATGGACCATCTGTGGTTGTAAATGTTAATGGGCCTAGTGGTGAGGAGGGAAGTAAAGCTAGTGCAGAGGAAGAATTGAGGGATGAGTCAATCTGTGTAGGTGAGGAAAGTGAAGATAGTGCCCTGAATATAAATTTTGATGACTCAGAGGAAGAGGTGGGTGATGAAGACAACTTTGGTGCAGCAGTAGGTGAAGAAACAGAAAAAGAAAAAGAAGGTGAGGTTTTTGCTGAAGCTGAAGGAGTAGATCTGTGTAATGTGGTTGTAACTGAAGCAAATCAGGGAACTAATGGGAAGGAGGCTAGTGGTAGTAGGACAAAGAAGAAGAGGGGAAGACCATTAAAGAAAAATGTTGAACCTGTGTTTGAGGATGAGGTTTTGGCTGAGCAAATTAACACAAATGCAAACTGTGGGGAAGTAATTGGTCAGTCTAGCATAGTGAGGGATAGGGGACTTAGTGATGATGAGGAGTACAATAGTGATGTGTTAGAGAGTGCTGGTGAAACTGAAGATGAAGAGGAAGATGATGGCAGTAGAATTAAGTTTTCCACATTTAAACAACCTGACAACATGCGTGACTATAATTGGGAGGTAGGGACATACTTTGTGTCTAAGAAGGAATTTCAAGAAGGGATAAGGACATATGCAATCCATTCTGGAAGGGCTTTAAAGTTTAAGAAGAATGATCAGAGGAGGGTGAGGGTTATATGTAAACCTGGTTGTAATTGGGAGGCATATTGTGCAAAGATACCAAATGAAGAAACATGGCAACTGAGGAGGATAAAGGGCAAACACAGTTGCAGTAGGGAGTATAAGGTAAAGATGATGAACTCAGATTGGTTGGGTAAAAAACTGCATCCAAGGGTAAGAGAGAATCCTACTTTGAAGTTGTCTGCAATAAGGGATAGAGCTCAAGAAAAATGGAATATTGGGGTGAACTGGACTAAGGCATATAGAGCTAGAGGTAAAGCCCTTGATATGGTGGATGGGTCTTTTAGGGAGCAGTACACTAGGATATATGATTATGCCCATGAGTTGTTGAGGTCTAATAGAGGATCTAATGTTATTGTTAGCACTCAACCATTCCAAGGCACTGAAGAAGAACTTGAGAGACCTGATGCTGTATTTTGTCCCCATTTTCAAAGGATGTATGTTTGTTTAAAAGGCTGTAAGGAAAGCTTTTTTAAGTGTAGACCTATAATTGGACTAGATGGGTGTTTTTTAAAGGGTTACTATGGGGGGCAACTGTTGGCTGCAATTGGAAGGGACCTAAATGACCAGATGCTTCCAATAGCATTTGTTGTGGTTGAAGGGGAGACAAAGGAATCTTGGAAATGGTTCTTGGAGCTGCTCATTTCTGACTTAGGTGGACCTAAGATGTGCAAGACTTACACTTTTATAAGTGACCAACAAAAGGTAATTATTTTTTAATTTTAATAAATTTTAATGTTAATTTGAAAAGCTATTTTCACTTTGTTAAGCTAAGCTATTTTCTATGTAATGTGTGGTAGGGTCTTTTGCCAGCCATTGATGAGCTACTGCCAGGAGTGGATCAAAGGTTTTGTGTGAGACACCTTTACAACAATTTTAGGAAGAGATATCCAGGTAAGAAGTTGAAGGAGCTAATGTGGAAAGCAGCTAAGGCAAGTTATGAAAATGCCTTCAATGATGCAATGCAAGAGATTAAAGAGATAAGTGAGGGAGCATATGATTATTTGATGAACATTCCTGCTAGGCATTGGAGTAAGTCCAAGTTCACATGTGGATCAAAATGTGACACTTTGGTTAATAACATGTCAGAGGCATTCAATTCCACAATTGTTATTGCAAGGACAAAACCAATAGTGACTATGTTTGAAGACATTAGAGTGTACTTAATGGAGAGGTGGGAAGCAAATAGGAAGAAAATAGCAAGGTATCAGAATGATGTGTTACCAAACATCAAGAAAAGACTAGCCAGAGAATCTGCATACACTAACAATTGGCTGATAAGGTATGCTATTATTTCTCTGCAAGCTTTATTTATTAATGTGAATGTTGATAACAATTGACAATTGGCTGATAAGGTATGCAACTGTTATTTATGTAGGCGTGGGAGTGAGTATGATTATGAAGTTAGGCATATTTCATTAACTGGTCACAAATTCCATGTTAATTTGCAAAGGGGGGAATGTGACTGTAGGAAATGGCTGCTGACTGGTTTGCCATGTTGTCATGCCATTTCATGCATGAGAAACCAAGACATGAACATAGCTGACTATGTTCCAGATTATTACAAGAAGGACCAATATGCAGCATGCTACAGCAGTGTCATCTATCCAGCTAATGGGCAGTGTTTATGGCAAAGGACTGATTATGGTGATCTTCAGCCACCACCCATAAGAAGGCAACCTGGCAGGCCAAAGAAGAAAAGAAACAAGGATGCTAATGAGTTACTTGATCATAGTCAACTGAAAAGGGCAACATGGGGTATGAAATGCAGCAGATGCAAGAAGAGTGGACATAACAAGTCCACCTGCAAGCTTCCACCACCTCCACCACCACCTCCAGCTGAAGGCTCATCAAGCCAAAATGTCCCTGCTCAAGCTGAGGGCACAACTGTGCAGCCTCCACCACCACCTCCAGCTGATGGCTCATCAAGCCAAAATGTCCCTGTCCCTGCTCAAGCTGATGGCACAACTGGTGTAGCCTCCACATCTGTGCAGCCATCTGCTGCAACTCAGCAGCCAAAAACCAGGAAAAGGAAGGACAAGGAGAAAGTTTCTTCAACACAACCAACAACAAAGGCTAAAAAGAAGAAAGTGTCTGCTAGAGCAAAGGGTTCAGTTTCAACCCAACATTAGCTAGGTGTCTAACTTGACTGTTTTTTTGGTATTATGCCTAAGTGCATATACTTTGATGTAATGACAAAGTGCTAGATACACTTTAGGTTTGAATGTTATTTTGATGTAATGACCAAGTACTAGATACACTTTAGCTTTTATGTCTATTTTGATGTAATGATCAAGTGTCAGATACAATGTTACTTTTATGCCTATTATGATTGAATGAATCAGTATACATTATGCCAAAACATAGTTCCAAGTCCTACATAACAAGGCAATTTTCGTATCCATTTTGGTGTACATTACAAGCAATTCTTTTTAAGCCAAACCATCAGTTTTGTTATACATACATTACAGGCAACATCATTTTGGTATACACTAAGGTCATTTTTTAATGTAAATTTAGACAACATTTCAACTTTCATTCAACTCAAAATACACAACTTTTTCATAATGCCAAATCAACTTCTTTCATTCATTTCATAATTTCAAAATTACACAACATTCAAATTACACAACAAAGTACTACATTCTAACTTTCAATCACAAAGTACTACATTCAAACATTCTTCCTATTTCAAGTACACATGACTCCAGCTGCCACTAATCTTGCAAAGTTGTATTGTTCCTAACACTAGGCAAACACCAAAACATGATAATCCAAAAATCATTGAAATCTTCAACCAAGATCTTGTCTTCTCCAATTCATTCTTCAACTTTGTATTCTTTTTCTGCAGCTTTACAATCTTCAATTCCCTGTCATCATTGACCTCTTCATCCACTAACTTGAAGAAACTACAACCTTTATCATATTGATTTTTGTAGTTTCTGCACCCCCAGAACTTTTTCCCACAGTTTGGATTGTAGCTATCAGTTACAGTTCGTACTACAGTTTCTTCTCCACACCTGCATTCTGTTTTTGCTCTATTTCTCAAATTCGAACCTCTCAAATTCGAACCCACAGACCCAGCTGATTGACCCATTTGATTTGACATTTCTCAGATTCGAAAAATTTGAAGGATTACAAGGAGAAACGAGAGTTACGATTTCAGGAAGGAGATAAGAGAGATTCAAGGAAGGGATTGAAACTGGTTGGGATTTCGGTTGAAAAATCCCTATTTTTTGAAAAATTTCGAACAGAAATAGAGAGAGGAAGAGAGGTAGAAGAGAGAGGATTGGAGGAAGGAGGAAGGAGAAAGAAGAACCCTAACGGCAAAGTTAGGAGAAAGAAGAAGGAGAAAGGAGAAAGAAGAAAGAAGATCTGAAAAAGCCAAGCCTTATATACGTGCCACGTTGGATGCTCCACGTGTGCACTCACTAACGGCAAAGTGACTTATTTGACAGAAAGGACCATTTTGAATAACGGACGAAAACCAAGGGGACCAAAATGTTGAATTTTATAGATAGGGGACCAAAATGAAAACTGTAAATTATTTAGGGGACCAGAAGACCTAATAAGCCAATAAATTTCCATGGATGAGAAGTTTATACTTGTCTAAATATATATGACAAAATAATACAAAAATTCAAACTCTAAATAACATCACGTCGTGTCTCGTATAACAAACTCAACATCAAACGACCCAACTTAAAATTTAACAACAAATTAAAGTTTTTTATCTGCAACAATTGAACAAGTATGGAGCACATAAAATGGTTAGCTTTAAATTTTATGAAATTCTATCCATTGCATCAAAGGATAAGAAAACTATGTAAACATAAAAAAATATTCATTTTTCACAAAATGTCAATGGAATTCGGCATAATATTATATGCTACTTCATTTATGTCTCAAAATTTGCAACACTCTAATCTTTACATATTTTAATTATGGTGAAAAGGCCACTTTGACAATATAAAGACGTCTATCTATTATGTATGTTCAATTTGCCATTAAACTCTACCGTCTAGGAGGAAAACGACTTCTGGTTTACATATTGTGACTCAAATTAACAAGTTTTCTTTAGGGACAAAAAAAAAACTCAATTTTTTCTACCTGTCTCCTCAATATTGAAAAATAAAGAGATTAGTTTTTCTGGGCCTGATTTTTCCACAAATAAATTATGTATTGAATAAATATATGAAAATTGCTCTTCTACCATACAAAATTGTTCACTCTCACGTGAACTGACCAAAATACCTTCAACGTGAGCTAACTCACGTTCAGTATATTCTCACGAAAGTTAACTCACGCCGAACCTCCGTGTGAGTTAACTCACGCTTGAAATTGCTTCTCAATTTTGAGATGTATCTTGGAATTAAAGTGAGTTGATGATATGTATATAACTATTAAACGGATATGCATTGAAAATCAAAGTGAGTAGTCATCATCTTATATAACGACGTGGCTACCTTGCAACATTTCACAAACCAGGTGTCCTACTTCCATCTATAGCTCGATCAATTCAACCTCTATTTGGCTCATAGTGTTTGGTTTGTGAAATTACTTCTCTATATTGTTATATTGGCTATCTCGAATATTTAGTATCTGCATATGTGTTGATACATTGGTTTTTATTTTTTTTGGTGCAAGATAATACATTGGTTTATCCAAAACAAATTACAGTATCTTAATTTTATTTTTCTATGCTAGGAGGTATAAATTTCCAAAATTTAATAAGAACACTTAGCGTTGATCTAATCAATATATACAATATCAAATTGATTTAGTACAGTGGTATTAAAATAATCCATTGATAATGTCCGGTCATAGTTATATACATATCATCAACTCACTTTAATTCCAAGATACATCTCAAAATTGAGAAGCAATTTCAAGCGTGAGTTAACTCAAAACGGAGGTTCGGCGTGAGTTAACTCACGCCCAGTGTGAGTTAACTCGCGTGGGGTATACCGAACGTGCGTTAACTCACGCTGGCGGTATTTTGTTCAGTTCACGTGAGAGTGAGCAATTTTGTATGGGAGAAGAGCAATTTTCTAAATATATATCACAATCTTTAGCCCTTCAACAGTCCAACTAGTTATTATTGATTCAAAATCAAGGGAAGGAACTTCGTTGTGTTATAGATGCCAAGAAGCGAGCTACTGCAATGTTCCTTTGTATTGGAGTGTGTTTTTTGTTTACGAAAAAAGTTTAAGTGAGTTGGGTTTTGGAAGCTCATTTAGGGTCAGGGCAAAGTGGCAAACCTCAATATATATTAGAGTATGAGTCAACTCCTTATTAACTAAGTCAACCTTCATTGTTGAGTCCTGAGAGTTCGTTAGGATCATGGCGGGTCTAATGATTTAAATAATGTTTACAGAGATACTTACAGATCACCCACCAAAGATGTGGTCACGCTCTTGGGGAAAAAATCAACTCTTTACCAGTTGAACTGACCTACATTTATGATATTTAAGCTATTTTATCACTACAATAGTTACTTTTATTCCCCTATGTTTCTAAATAAAGGTAAAAGAAGACAGTAGTGTAGCTAGGAATTTTAAGGTATGGGGGCAATATTTGGCATATATATAATATAAAAAAAATATAATAATTTTTTAAAAGTATAATTTTTCGAAAACATTTGGAAGAACCCGACTCCCTTAAAAGTGGTGACTTTGAGTTGGAAAGTTCTCTTGGATCGTATATCAGCTAGAACTAACCTGCGTAGTAGGAATATTCTTCCCCCGAAAGGATTAGCTTTGAGTGTTTGTGGATGAGTTTCATTATGCTAGCATATTCATTCATTGGGAGTGTTAGAGTGGGGAGGCGGGTAAGAAGAGGCTGAAGAATGGTTTTAGGCCCATTTGGCATGCGGCCGATTTGGGTCATTTGGGCCAGAAACCATCAAGTTTTTCGGAATGAGGTGAAGGAGGTGGATGAGATAGTGGACGAAATCAAGGTGTTGACTTGGCATTGAAGTTTGGTTAGGATTAATATCCCTACTTTCTTGTGTTACGAATGGTATTGGAACCTGAGAGAGTGTCTATTGAGATAATACCAAGTTTAGTTGCTGGAAGCCTAGAAGGTTATCTTTTGGGTTGAGATGCTGGTTGTTGTTCCATGAATAGTTGTTGGTAGGATAGAAGGGTTGTGGTGTTGTTATTTACATGTTTCGAAAGTTTTGGGACGGTCCTTCCTTTTTCTCTTAAGTTGTTATTGTTTGATGATTGTAGAAGGATTTTCATCCCTCGTTTAGTTCCTTTATTTTTGTCGTTTTTTTCTATCTATCAAATATATATATATATATATATATATATGAGTCAGGATCGTTGACACCAAATCACATCCATTGATTCCATTTAATCCAAAGGCTTATATGTGTTCACTTAAAATGTCATGTGTCTCTCGCGTATTGTATTCCAATGAATCATATCTATTAATCTTGAATCATATATTTTCGAAATTTTTTTATGGGTGTTTGTCCGAGTTTTTGGATCCTTTCTCATTTGCGCCATTGATGACCAACATCAAAAACATTTCTACATCTACCACAATTTCAAAAATATCCGACTATTGCTTAGTTATGGATTAAACCACGAGTATCAATTTAGTTTTTAACTTGAGATTTTGGTAATTATTGATTCGTTCCAATGCATTCACACGTCGAATCAACGACTATTCGGTGCCAAAGTCCCTTCATAAGCCACTTAACGTCAAGCCCTATGATGGGACGTTTGATCTTGAAGACCACATTGAGACCGCGAACACATTGTTGTTGGTTTGTGATGCCCACAGTCTAGTGAACTGTAAGTTGTTTGTCTTAGCCTTGAAGGAAGGAGCTATGACGTGGTTTAAGACCCTCAAACCTCGGTTTATTGATATCTTGGCCAAATCATACAAGCGGTTCAGGTCTCATTTCACGGCCTCAAGGAAACAACTAAAGTTCGTAGGTAGTCTAACCACTATACGTCAGAACAAAGTAGAGCCTCTAAAGGGCTATAATAAAAGGTTCAAAAAAGAGGTCGTCCAACTTAATAGGGAAAATGAAAAATTATCTTTTAATAAAAAAAATTAGCTACTAAGTTTGCTAAGAACATCAACCTTGAACCACCCAAAGACTTTAAGTATCTCATGGATTGGGCTGAAAGGTACATTAAGTACGAGAAGATGTTTGAGGTCGACAATCCTCCAGACAATAAGTCTGGGAGGGGCAGTGATAGGTTTGATAAACCTAACATAATATACCGTTAAAAACACCAGGGGTACACTCCCCTCAACTCCTCCCCGGAATGTATCTTTCAGGAATGCATAAATTTCAGAGTTTAGGGAGGAAGGAGTTGAGTACCCTATGAAGCATCGTGATCGCATGGGGGATAATAAGTCTAAGTGGTGCAGGTTCCAAAAGGTAGTTTAGGAAATACACCAATGATAAAGAGAGAGACCGTAAGCAGCGCGATAAGTCGCCCCTCCAAAGAAGAAGTCAACAACTGACAATGTTCGGGCCCTTAAGAAGAAGAAAGAGGAAGATCAAAAGAACTTGTCACTACTACTTTTAGTGTTCAGAGGAATATTTAGTGAATGGGTATACATGTTCTTGGTGATGAAGTGGACCAAAACCTAGATCATGGAGTGGGACAATATCCATCATTGCAGCAGGAAACAAATACACGGTCCAAGAATAGGCACGATTCCCTAAGAACATTGTTGATATCGATCCCTACCCCACATGTCCACATAACTTCTCTGGACTAGATCATTTCTCCAAGGCCGCATAGGACATTGAGGCTTGTCCAACAAGCAAGTTGTAAGTTCAGATTATAACCTAGGGGTGAATTAGGTTATTGAAGTTTTTAGGATAATTTTTCTAAGTTTAGTGTTCTTGATATTTTTTCAGAAAGTTTATAATGAAGGTTTGAATGGAATGCAGAAAAATAAAGAGATTAAGGGAAAGAGAAAGAACACAAGGAAATTATAGTGGTTTTCTTATAGGTACATCCACTCCCTCCATACACCGTGAAGGAATTTACTATGTTAGAATATTTGTTACAAGAAATCTCACCCCAAGACCCCCTAACAATCTTTCTAACATAAACACAAGAAACAAACCCTCTCTCTTGATTACAACACAAACACCAAACACTTTTTGGTGGACTTTGAATCTCCCCGAATCAAAGAACCTTACAACAATCATAAGATAGCACCCCACTATCTTTAACAATAATTCCCACCAACAATGGCGAGAAACTTTTTATAAGGGAATCAATGGCGGATCTTGACTAAAAATGTTGGGGGTGCCAAATATTTGTATCATATATATATATATATATATATATATATATATAAAATTTGTTTCATAGAATAAGCACAAATTGTTATATGGTGCAACGGTTCGCAAGGCCTAATACTACCTTAAGAGCAATGGTTCAAATTCTGCTAGGACATTTTTTGGCTAGGACATTTTTTGTCAATAAAAATAAAAATATATGCAGAAAAAGGAGATATAGTGAATCAAACCCACAACCTCTTGTTGCAAAACACCTTCGCTTTCCACTGCGACACTTGCGAAATGCCTTACCGTTTATACCTAATATAGTATTTATACTAAATCTGGGGGAGCCATGGCTACCTTGGGCTCCTGAGAAGATCCGCTACTGAAGAGAATTGAAGAATAACAATGTATGTCTGTTTATCTTAATCAATATCACTTTAACAATATGCATTTAGTGCTCAAAAAACTTTCTTTATGAATGAAAAAGTGAGGGCAAAGTTTTCCAAACGCTTGAATGAAGGTGCAAGTGATATTGAAAATGTCAATTGAGATCATGAAAGTTGTTGTGTTAAATAGTTTTGATTCTTAATTGAATTTATAGAGGCTAAAAAGATGTTTATGAATAAATACTATTTTTTCAAAAAGAATTACCAATGAATAGAAATATATTCGAAATGGCACCTATTTATAAAAATGAGCATGAAATGCATTTAGGAAATATCTAGCCGTTGTGTGCACTTGAATCAAAATATTGGCCATTGGCAAATTATGGAAAGACAATTTGTGCAATTAAAGGTGTGTTCCAACGGTAACAAAATGATTATAATCCAAAATCATTTTTCCAACACAAAGTCCATTAAGATACGCTAAAAAAAAATGATTAGCAACAGCTACCATTATGCAATTTTCCAAACAAAATTTAAATTATTGTTTTTAATGAAAATATATTTTCATGCAAACTCACATTTAAATTAAAATCATTATGAGTGTTTGATTTATTTTTATGAGTGCTTTAGGCATTGCTTCATATGTGGACTTAGAAAAATGTTAGTAATTATTTTCTGAGCATTATAAGTTGTTTTATAAGTTAAGAATGATAAATCAAAAGACAAAAGTCATACTTACAAAATATATAACAATAAAGCCTAAGCTTTAATCTTTATTCTTTAACTTGAGCCTCCATGATTATTTCTTCTTTTTGTAATGTGGTGTTGTCATCATCAATACACAACCAAAGTCTAAGAAGGAAATCTTCTTCACATTCTCCCCCTTTTTGATGACGACAAACCATATCTTCTTGACAATGTTGTTCAATGAAACTTCCCCTATATTTTATATCTATGAAATGACAAATTCTTCCACATGTTGAGAAGGCAATTGCGTGATTGTGAGGATGATAGGTTTGGTGATAACCTCCATCCTCCATAAGTCTCTTACTTGTAATATAGTACCTGTGAAACGGGTCCTTCTGAAGCATTTTAGCAAACATATAAAGTACAAACTTGAACTCAAATAAGGAACATAAAAACCAAGCCAAACATCATAACAATAAAACCAGAAAAACAACCACAAATTTATTATATATCAAACCCAATGATGATAGAATAGCCCAGTAACAGGGATACCATGGTGGCTTTCGAGAGGGACACTCAGTTGACGTTTCAATGATTGTGATGACATCCATAACAGCGAGATACAGAGGCGATGGATGTAGCGGTGGACGATCTGGCAGAGGAAGGCTTGACGAAGGTGCAGAGGAACTGCCAAAGCACAAAGAGGGGAACCACCAACCGGCGGTCGCTAAGAAGTTAAGGGATAATCGACTACCAGTGAAAATGATTTGGGGGTGAGGGCGATGGGGCGGCGAGCTATTTGGGGGTGAACGAGATTTGGGGCGGAAGGTGATTTCATGGAGATGATTTAGGAATTACATCGATTTGGGGTTGAAATCAGATTAAGGGTGAAGCTACGGAGACAACAACAATTAACATACTAATATTTATCATTAAAAAAAAAGTTGTATTAGTGTTTGACAAAATATTATACAAGGATTTAGTTTTTATACACGACTTGTGTAAAATAAATAGACATGCATCTGGTCATATCTCATCATATGTCATTTTGTTGTTTAAATACATAAAATATCCCTACAATTACTTTATAAAAAAAAAACTCAACATTTATAAAATTGAGTAGATGTAATCAAATTCATATATAAAACTCACAATGTCCCGTAAGTACAGTTTAAATAGTAAAAAATATATTAAAAAAACATTTGAATACTTAAACACATGTTCAAACATGTAATTTCCTACTTCTCTAAACTTAGTATGAGTGCGAATTTTGTTTTTATCTCTTTGAGGAGAAAAAATAAAATCAAATTGAAAAAGAAAACTAAAAAACCATGGTTTTTAAAAATAAAAGTAAAAGCTAAAAAACCATATTTTAAATGGTAAGATATTTGAACCCTTTAATAAAGTGATAGTGAGTTTGATCTCTAACCGGTACATGTACGAAGACAATTCAAGAAACTTCGTATTTTTTTTCGGTGTGCCAGATATCGAACCTAAGTTACAAAAGTTGAAAAACAAATTTTCAATTAAGTGATTCTATGATAATCAATGAGGTAGGCTCCGAAAATCACTAGGGTTTGGGAATGTCTCAAAGCACAAAAAACGCTTATGGATGTACTTACAGATCACCATTAAAGATGTTCTCACATGACAACGAGAATTAAACGTATAACTTTACGGACGAATCAATTCTTTGTCAAACCAAAACTTTGAATTTGTAACATAGTAATCTAAACTATAACAAATTAAATAAAAGGTAGGTTTAAAAAAAATCAAAGGTAGGTGAAAATAAAATACCCATATTTTTTCTTTAACCTTCTGATTAATTAATTAATAGCTAAGTTTGCATTTTCTTAGAGTATCCAAATCCAATATCCATTCCAAGTATGTAGGGTTGGGAATAGGCTAGGCCGAGCTAGGCTTTGCAAGGCCTAAGCCTGGCCTGCCAAATTTTTTAAGGCCTAAGCCTGGCCTGCGACCTGTCATAGGCTTACTTTTGAGGCCTGAGCCTGGCCTTCTGAAAGCCTGATAAGGCCTGCTAGCCTGTTTAAAAGTCTATATCATATGAACATCTTTAAGTAAGTAATGTGATCTAAGTTTAAATAGACTAGCGAACTAATAGATCAATTAGATTAAACTCTCTTTTAGTAATCAACATGAGTTTTTAGGGAATTTAACTATATATTGCATCATATTTCAATTCTAGTTTATAATAATACATTTGTATATGCTAAAAATTAATGTATACTAAAAAACTTAAATTACTAACGAATTTATATTTTAATTCAAATTACAAAATATATTATAATAATAAATAATATTAATCATATTTACTTAAATAGGCCGGCCTAATAAGCTTAAGAGGCTTTTTGAATGGCCTGTGGCCTGGCCTTTTAAGCTAAATAGGCTTCTAAAAAAGCCTAGGCCTTCTCTATTTAAGGAAAAAGCCTGGCCTGGCCTGGCCTGTCGTAGGCTAGGTCGTAGGCCCCTGTAGGCCGGCCTGGCCTATTCCCATCCCTACAAGTATGTCGGTTAAATGCACATATTAGAGTGGATCAAACGCGTGTATTGAAATTACAATAATACCCTTTCCGATCTCTTGCATCATCATCTTCCTCTTCTTCTCCGAATCTCTGTTCCCAACAAACACAAACATTTTCAAATCATAAAACAACCTTAATCAATGTCACATCCCAAAACATAAACCTTAAAAAAAACTGCATTTTTATTTTCAGTTGAATATAGAAAGAGAAAATTTCTTTCAAACCTGGCAAATCTTGGAGGATTAAGGGCTCGTTCTTCATTGAAGCAACCTTCCCTTGATTTAAACGACGACGACGAAGAGTGTCGTCCTTGGCGTCGAAGATTCACCATGGCTTTTTCCTGGGCTTCTGCCTTCAGGATCACTCTTCTTCTTCTCCTTCTTCTTGCTGTTGTTGTCGCTTGTTTCACTCTTCCTATTGAAAAGGTTTGCTTTTTCTGTTACCCTTTTGGATTTTCTATTCGATTTTGATTCTGGGTCGTTGAGATTTTTAGATCAAATTTATTGATTATTTTATAGCCCTTATTGATATTTTGATGTTTTTCATGTTTTTTTGGTGTAGATTATGAAGGACTTTCTACTATGGGTTGATCGTGATCTTGGGGCATGGGGGCCACTTGTTTTGTAAGTTAGTTTTCATTTTGTTAGCTCTAAAATTGGTATATTGTTGGAATTTTTGGAGTTTCATAGTTGTGAGACCTTGTTTCAATCTGTGTAGTTATAAATAATTGCAATTGGTAGAATTATTTGCGAAGACTAGACGGGATAGGACTACAAATGACAACATTAGCGTGAGAGTTGGGGTAACACTTATAGCAGAAAAGATGGTGCAAACTAGGCTTAGGTTGTTTAAGCATGTAGAGAGAGACCCGTAGATGCTTTAGTAAGGAGAGTAGATCAGATCACTAGAGGCAGAGAAAGACCTAAAAAAACTATTAAGAAAGATCTAGAGATTAATGAATTGGATAGAAAATGGTGTATGATAAACATTATGGCGTCATTTGATCCATGTATCCGACCCTACTTAGTGGGATAAGGCTTGATTGTTGTTGCTGTTGTTGAATAGTTGTGAGACCTTGTTTCAGTTTGTGTAGGTTAGTATAATTGCAATTGATGGAGTTTTAGGAAATATTTTGTGGCAGAGTAGCTTACTAGATTCGTTGAAATATGTGTTGTTAGAGCTCTGATACTGTGTCATGACTAGCATAAGGATTGTTGTAGTTCTAACATCATTTAGGTTTTATGGTAGCGCTGAAAAATCATGCGAATTTTGACGTGTTTAAGCTGGCTAGGTGAAGGATGACTTTATTTTTTATTGTGTTATATCTTGTTTCTATTGATAAGTGTGATGATTCAATCTTCAATTTGTTAGGGAGCTATTCTTTTCTACTAAGCCTATTTTGGAAGCTATTTCTTATCATATAAGTTCATATGTGTCTGAAATGTTGCTGTATGCTTGAAGTAGGGTTATTGGTTTGTATGAATGTTGAGTTGAGCGTTCATTAGATTGTAAGGTCCTTGTGTCATGGGTGTTGATACTTGACAAAATTGTTCCAATTTTGGAAATGCTTTTGTAGGTTTTCTTTTTTGGAAAGAGTAGGAGGTGTGTAACATATTGATCTTAATTTTGGTGCTGCGGGTTACATGTATCTGTTGGCACAATTCATAACTCAATATTTTTGGGTGGTTTTCAGGGCTGTTGCTTACATTCCTTTGACTGTCTTGGCAGTTCCAGCTTCAGTTCTTACTGTAAGAACTAAGAACTATTGTTACTTTGGCATTTCTTGCAAAATTTGTTTATTTTTTGTGAAATGATATTCTCAAGTACTAGCATAAATTGTTTATATCTGCTGCCTACAATGTTGCTTAGGATTGTTAGATAATTGTATCAACTTTAGGTTTTTTTGAATTCGAAATTGAATTCATCATGGGTTATCATGTGATAGAAACGGGTATCTATAGTGATAGAATTAGTAGGCACAACTATTTATTTATAACAATCTCTATACCGTTATCTTAGAACAGAGAATGAGTTATTTTACAATAGTAATTAGGAAATAAAACATAAGCTTAGGAAAGAGATAGTATACTGTTGGCTGTTGCAAGGCAATTCCTATCCAAGAAATTGGAGAGTCTTGGTTGCTTCCTTCCAAGAATTGGAGATCTTGATCACTCCCTCCCATAACCACTCAACAACTATCCAATCCCAAATAAATAGTTCCCTATTTATTCAATTACCATTTAATAATATAATTGCCGCCTAATAACATAATAACTGTCTAAGTGGTCTAACATCATGTTGCTGAGATATGACACCCTTCCAAGGTGAGGGTGGGGAGTACTAACCTGCTCCCTGCCACCATTCTTACTTGTCCCTAATCCTCATCATAGGGTATTATGAACTTACAATTTCTCCCTGTTCTCTGGCTTTTCACAGATTTCTTTGGGCCCCTAAAATTGTCAAAAGAAATAAGAAAAATAAATAACATTAACAACTATGACTGAAACTATGATCGACGATAACACTTACCAGTCCTAAAATCCACCACTAACACTTCTAAACAATCAATTGATCCAAATAAGCACTTGTTCCAATAATGGCTGGTTCTTACCACATGGAACTCAATGTCATTAGGATTTAAATGATAAATGTGCTTTATCTACTCCAACAAAAGCATGCTGCCGTTTAAATAACGAGAACAGAGAGGGAATGGATGAGTAGTTCTACTGCAGCAGATGGTCGCTGGACAACATGAATGACCACTTCACAGCCACCATCCCTAGTATTAACTATAAGTTCTATAAAGTCAATCCTTTTCTTCAATGGTTGAACTTTGATATTTGTATTCAGTTTGTAACTCGGGATAAAGGAAGCATGCATCAATGATGCTAGCAAAATAAGTAATCAGAGAGATGGTTTCCCTATGCAAGGACTTGCATTTTGTCATTCTTTATAGATTTTGTGATTTTCTTCATGTTACGACTTTTTTATTGTAATTATTATTTTCAGTTTTCACCCTTCTATTCGTTTCACACTTCTATTTTCCATCTCTATTACAATGCATTTTGAATTAGAAGAAAGCTTTTAAAAGCAAAGTAACTTCAAGTCTCTTTACTAGTTACAATATACTCTTTTTTCAGCTTGGTGGTGGTTATCTTTTTGGGCTTCCAGTTGGCTTTGTTGCCGATTCTATTGGTGCAACTGTTGGTGCAGGAGCTGCATTTCTTCTCGGTAGAACAGTAAGTTTTCGAGTTTAACATTTATGATTTTTGTCAAAATAATACAAAGTTTTGTCTCGCTACTTGCTTCGAATAGCTAAATGATAGGTTTTTCTTGATTAAAACAGTTGTCTTTATTATATGATTTTTGCTATCTTCTTTTCATTTCAATTGGGCTTCGTTCTGATCCACATCATTCTATATGATGGTATTGTTATTTGTGTCCTGTGAGGTTACTTATTCAAATCGTTGTCAAATTGTACAGATTGGAAGACCGTTTGTTGTTTCTAGATTGAAGGATTATCCAAAATTTAAATCAGTGGCAATTGCAATACGGAGATCTGGCTTTAAGGTTTGTAGGCTTCTTATTGATTAATATTCTTGAGTCTTTTGGTGTTACCTTTCAAATTTCATCTTGATTTTACCTTTTACTTAGGATCCTTGTTTCCGAACTCAGAACTCTAAACCGTTTTTGTGATTTTGGTGTATAATTAAGGGTTAAATATGTTTATAGTCCCTACAAAATCGCAAGCTTTCAAGTTTTAGTCCCTATTTTGAAAACGTTTTGCAAAAATGGATGCTTTTGGTCCTCAAAATAGTCCCTATAACATGCAAATAGGGACTAAAAGCGATTTTGTTTTTTGGGACTAAACTTGAAAGCTCGTGATTTGTAGGGACTAAAAACATATTTAAACCTATAATTAAAGTAGTATTGTTTAATAGCCTGTTAAAACAAAAACTAAGCTTAAGCCACTTGGTGGTGTCACCTAAGAGGCCGCTCGTGACAGTTTTTTTTCCGTGAAAAAAAACACTTTTTAAAATAAAATATTCACTTTTAGAAGTTTTCATCCGTTATGAATTTTCAAAATAAAATAAAATTGAGACTTTGGAAAAAAATCTAAAAACTGCTTCAATTAAGAGGCCGTCTTTAGTAGCTTCTCCAGAAAATCATTTTTGATAACTCATTTTTTTTTTAAGAGTTTTTCATTCTGGTAAACAAACACAACAACTTCTGTTTTTTTTTTAAAAAAAAATCTCTAAATTATTGATTATCAAAATCGATTTTTTTATAATCCGTAACAAACGGGCCCTAAATGGACCATTGATGCCATCTGGCAATTAAACTATCAAAAAGACAAAAACCATGATCGGCTGTTAAATTAGCATGAATAGTTTCTAATTAACGGTCATCTAGGTATGTTGGTTAAATTAGCGTGATTGGTTAATATTCACTAAACCAGAAATTATCTGTAGTGTCCCTTCTTTGGTGGCACCACTATAAATTGCTTGGCCCTGCATGCCCTCGTTCTGGTGTCCTGTAGACCACTGCACAAAATGATACTCCTATAATTTCATAAATATTAGTCAAGTTATAGATCTTAATTGTTAATATTTATTGTTTAGTGGAACTATGTATCTATTAGTCATAAGGATCCTCTGGGGGGGTAATTAAAACATGCATCTGGTTTGAGGCAACATAATCCAACCTTTATCTTATCCAGCTATGTGGTTTGGGGATTAGAATGTATAGATGTCTAATAAGAGATTGTGTCTTCCCTCTAGGTGTTCATAAAATTATTTATCCCTATTACACTGCCAATGGCTTATTTTGTGACATTTTTATTTACATTGCTTAAGAAGTCTGTTATTATGATATTTCTTTGCTTCATTTTGTTTGCACATGACTTGGTATAATAATATTCCTATCGGTTATTTTTTATCATCTGATATGTTTTCTTTAAAATTTTCCTTATTTTGTCCTTACAGATTGTATTACTGCTTCGGCTTGTTCCGCTGCTACCATTTAACATGTTAAATTATCTCTTATCGGTGACTCCTGTTTCACTTGTGGAATACATGCTGGCTTCCTGGTTAGGAATGATGGTATACTCTTCTCCCTTGAGCAATTTTATATCCGGGAATTCTCCAAATGATAAACTTCTATTGTGCTTTATGATTTCTAGGTCATTTATACCTGATTGGATATCTTCTAGCAATCACTCGTGCTAGCTGTTTACTAAAAGATGCATAAGCTTAGTTATGATCTTGAAACCTTTGAAAGCTATCTTGAAACCTTTCTAATCTCTAATCAATATAATTGTGATTTGAATTGTCAAATCATGGAATTCGGACTATACAATACAAATACATATTGTGAAATGTTTTGGATTTTGCTTTACGGTGAGAGCCATAAAATATAGATGAGTTCCACATATTGCCAATCCGTTTTAGGCTGATAGACGGTACATTCAATTAGCTTTTATAAGGAAGTGCATTTGTTGTTGGTATTCTTACATATGATTTTGTGTCGGTTGAATTTCAATTGGGTTTGAAGAAGCGCTTTAACTTCTCTAGGTGAATAGATCTATATGAACGAGTAGAAATACAACCATAAAATTATTATTTCTTAGTGCTTAGGATGGCATTATTCTTGTTGCATATTTGGGTTTGACTCTATAAATCAGCTGGTTTGTACAGTAAACTACGCTCCTTATGTTTTTATAGCTTTCTGGCATAGCAATTACAGCAATATATGTTAATACCTGATACTGTTATTATTGCAGCCAATAACACTGGCACTTGTATATGTTGGAACAACCCTTAAAGATCTTTCTGACGTAACACATGGTTGGAATGAATTCTCGAAGTCTCGTTGGGTATGAGATAATCATCAATTACTTATATTAATGTATTTCAAGTACTGTAGTTTACCTTATATTTATTGATGAACATCTAAGATGCTTTAGAGACATTCGTTCAATTTTCTTAACCAGATCTACTAGGTGTCTGTTTATTTTCAGTAGTTATGAATCATGATATACATTTCTTTCTCTTGTTGATGCAGGCATTTATCATTATTGGTCTCATAGTATCTGGTAAGTTACATTGTTTTGCATATTTATTATTTTGACTTTATGTTTTCAATATACTGTTTTATTAGGCATAAATAACAAATAATTAGTATTAAATTAATAGGTTCTGTACTCTAAGTTGGGTTATTTTGGGTTATGTGCAGTGATTCTTATGATATGTGTTACCAAAGTTGCTAAGTCTGCTTTGGATAAAGCCTTGGCCGAAAATGAAGATATTGATGGGGTTACATCCTCACCGGAGTTACCAATTGTTGCCGAACCATCATCAGATCTGAACCAACCACTCATAATTAAGATAGATTCTACTGAAGACAATCATGAAAAGTAAATTCATTTTTTGTGTAAATTCTTTCTTCCTCTCCTCATAGTTGATGTTTTTTCTTTCATTGATGTTCAAGAGATAGCTACCAGCTCCACCTATTTATTTGTGATTTGTACAGTTCCAACATTAGAAATATAGTAATGTGACAGGATTTTAATCCTACAATCAAGATGACATTATTGACTGACGAAGAAGTTCATGATATTATGAACGATTCCTGATTCTCTTAAATCATTTTGTAAGCATCCCTCAGTCGTGCAGCCATATCTGGACTGTTAATTTAGACTGCACCATCCAAAATAGTTTTTCGTTTGAATATGAGGATTTCTCAGCAACTCAGATTTTGAAATGTAGGAATTCCATCTATTTCGCCATTAAGGCTTAGAATATACTAATTCTGGGAGAATTTCAGCTATTGCAAAGTTCTGCAAGTAGTGTGCTGAATAAAAATGTAAATAAAATAATGAATCATATTGCTTCTTAGGAGCATTCACAGTGATTCACAATGGTAGTGAACTAGTAAGGACTCCTTAAATGGATCCTATGTGTACACATCATTTATTTATAGTTTTTTTTTTTAATAAAAGTACTTATTAAGGAATCCAATGATTTCACACTAGCAAGAACTCCAATGAAAAGTATTTAAATAGGTCGTATACTAACTTTGCATCATTATATAAAAGGTGGTGTTAATAACAATATTACTTCTTTTGAAAGGACTGACTAACTTATACATGTTTCATTACTTCTTTTGATCGTGAGACCCGTTAGTTGTTTCTTAACTAATATGTATCCATTTTTTGTTCCTTCAATATGGGTCCTTAACATGGTGAAGTCTTGTTGAGTAAAAAACTCGATTGGAGATGCTCCTATGGGGGCAATTAAATGATCTTTTAACCTTATTTATTTATTTATTTGTTTGGATAACCGATCCTTTAATCAAAATTTATGTAAGAATGAATTGCCATACTATAGAAGTATATGATACAAATACAATAATTGTACTCTTTGAAAGTGACTTGTCAATTTGCCTTCAACCAAGTTGCATACATTTACATACATGTGGCACTGTTCATTCACATGTTGATCTTTCATTATTTATTGTGTCGTCACCAACCATGACATTACAGGAAGTCAGGAAATAACTAACCAGCTTGCAGAATGAAGTTTTTGTTGACATAGCCACATAGGTGTCTAAGTTTCAACCCTACGCCATTTTGGGACTTTAATCCTGGCTAGTTGTTCTACTGTCATAGAAAAAGTGTCATAAAAATTCCTTTTCTCTGATAAATCTTGGATGATCACAATATTATTTATGTGTGAGTATTTAAATAATAGGTTTAAATGATTGTGACCATATAAGTTTGAATTTTTCTAGTCACACCCCATACATTTTTTGTTAAACCCAAATTTACTTAAAAATTTACAATAATATCAAAATTGCCATTTTCATATAAATTTTCTTAATATACTGATTTCGTTGACACTATAAACTTTCATCATCTTTCACCTACAAACAATCTTGAAAGTTCAATCAATCTCAATGAAAGATTAAAGAGTGAATCAAAATGTTTTTCATCCAAACTCTATTGTGCGTAAGTAAGTGAATTTCTTCTATTTTTCAATAATCCTGAGTTTTTATTTTTTCTTGTTCAAGTGTTGATTTGTTACGGCAGTTATTTGATGGTGCACGTTAATTTAAACTACGTGAGTACCTTTATAAATTGAGTTTAAGCAGGTACATGTCAACTCAGTTTACATAACCTACTTAAACTGAGTTTTTATATACCTACTTAAAATAAGATTACGTAGAATCATTTAAACAAGATTGAGGAAGTTAAAACAACACTTAACTCAGTTTACAAGACCTACTTAAACTGAGTTTACATGACTTACTTAAATGGAGTTTAAGTATATACACTTAAACTTAGTTTACATGACATACTTAAACTGAATTTACATGTACAACATGATTTTAACACATGATAAATCCTGTAAAAAAATCAATGATAAATGTAAAATTATATTAAAAATCTGCAAAATTTTAAGAAAAGGATAGTTGGTTGTGTGAGTGAGAACAGTTCCATTGTTACATGTGTAGCAAATATTGTGCAATTGGACCACTGGCCACTAGGTAATTGTCTAAAATGGGGAGTAGGTCACAAAAAAAAAAGTTGGGCTGTCGTTAGATATTTTTTTTTCTGACCTTAATGCCAAAATTTTTTTTATGTCTGACCCCTTTGACATTTAAATACACAAATGACCCACTTTTAGATTTTTTTTGCCTTGTAGTGGTTCATTACCGCCATTTCAAATGACGGTACTGTTAGAAACTGACACGTGGGGACCATTTGGTAGATTTGCAAGCGCTCAACCAACTGAGTTGTGTGTCTTTGATGAAATAATTTCATCGATATAATATAAATAGTAAAACTGTGTTATAAAATTTTTTGTTGTTATTTTTTTTAATTTGCACTTTAAGTAACATTAATTAAATTAAATTTAAAATATTTCAAATCACACATGAGAAGAACGTGTAATATATCAACACATTATTACTTAATGCATAGCGATAACGAAAAAATGTTATTATTGATTTGTTGAATAGTCCATATTTTTATACTGATGAGATCTTAGATTATGAACTAAGAATATCGTCGATATTCTTAGTCCATATTACATAATATGGACTAAAAAAAATTATTGTTAGTCTAAAATACGATGATATTCTTAGTCCATATTCTAAGATTTCATGAGTATAAAAATATGGACTATTCAACAAATCAATAATAACATTTTTTTCGTTATCGCTATGCATTAAGTAATAAGGCGTTGATATATTACACGTTCTTCTCATGTGTAGCTTGAAATGTTTTAAATTTAGTTTAATTAATGTTACTTAAATTGCAAATTAAAAAAAATAACAACAAAAAGTTTTATAGCACAGTTTTACTATTTATATTATATCGATGAAATTATTTCATCAAAGACACACATCTCAGTTGGTTGAGCACTTGCCAATTTACCAAATGGTCCCTTGTTCGATTCCGATTACTGGGAGGCTATTTTTTTTTTAAAAAAAAACTGCAGAAAAAGGCAGCTGTGCCAGTTTCTTAATTTAAATGTCAAAGGGGGTCAGACATGGAATTTTTTTTTGCATTAGGGTCAGAAAAAAAAATAAATCCGTCATTAGATTTAAAAAAAAAACTCAATATCTAGTTCAAGACCAACTTATTCAGAGAGATTGATTACACTGTCCACTGAAAGGAGTTCAATTAAAATCAAAGTAAACTATGTACGGACAAACTCAACACAGAAACTATTAACATAAGAGGGATTTGAATTTAAGACTTAAAAGAAATACTCTCCAAAGTTCCTACACTCCAAGCCAATTCCTGAGGGTTGGGTTGTCGTTAGATGGCTACAAGATTTGTCCTGCCCTGATAGAGAACAGTTTAGTTCACTTTGTTTTTGTTAGAATAGTAAATTTCATGTGACACAAGATGCATATCAATATCATAACATGTGTGTTTGCATCATTTGCAAATCAGAATAAATATGGATGTCTGTACTTTCCTATGTTCTATGTGTGGTAGCTCACATGGTTAAAGAAAAAGAAAACCACATCAGCAATATATGATTTCATATATTATACATAGTGGACTCCACTAAGTGGAGGTTAGACTATATTTTTTGGTTATGACCCGTGACACTTGTTGTGTCCATTTTAGTTCCCGTATATTCTAAAATTATTATTTATATACATAATCAAATAATTATTTTCTGACCAAGTCATCTATTGATCTTAAGTGTTAATGACTTCAACAAATCGTTTGATATAATCATAGTTTGAATCACGACTAAAACATTTATTGATTTATTTTTTGGTTGAATTTTAGATTAATAGAGCATTCTTCTTCGGAGAACCAAAAGATTAAGACAAATATACAAATATACAATATATATATATATAGGGATTTGCTAATATACACCCACTAGTTTTTACGTGGGAGTATTTTAGCAAGTTATAACTAAAAAGTTGATAAATACACCTTGAGGTGTATGTTGCTATAACACACCTTCTAAAAAATAAGTGGGTGTATGTTAGCAACTCCTATATGCATTTGCTAGAATACACCCACTTATTTTTTAGAAGGAGTATTTTAGCAAGTTATAACTAAAAAGTGGCTAAATACACCTAAAGATGCATGTTGCTAAAATACTCCCACATAAAAACTAGTGGGTGTATATTAGCAAATCTCATATATATATATATATATATATATATATATATATTGTATATTTTACACTTATAGCATATACACTTATATGTAAGCTTTTTTTATAATTAAAAGATAAAATAAAGTCCGATTGTTTTACAAAACAATTTATGAAAATGTCATAAGTTGTTTTCATAAGTTCTCACAAATAGTTCCACAAATACTTACGTCAGTAGATAAACTTAATAAACCAAACGATCCTTAAAAGTTACAAACAAGGATTAATTAAGTAGTTTTTTCCCTGTGAAAAAAAAATTGTTCTTTTGGATGAATATTGTTTATTACTTTCACAACAATATTGCTTAAAGCAAAGAAAACATAAATTCACACATACAATATAAAAATGAAAAGAAAAATATTTTTCGAGGGGAAAAATATTTTTGTATAGATAAACAATTTTAACCATCATATTTTCAATTTGTAACTTTCATGGCACCTGTTTAATTTTTTTCACTAACACTAACTATAATGTATAGTCCAAAAAATTTAGGATCTCAATGCTTACATAAGAAAATGAAAATCGTTTCTTATTGGAGGGGAAAGTGATTTATTTTGAAACTTGAATTGAATAAAAGACGACCCTTGTGATAAAAGGTGAGGCAACACCATATGCTGCGTAATCATGAATCTGTGAATCCCTTATATGGGGGTGCCAATAGCTTCTTTTCATACCCCAAAGAATCAAAGAGAAATCAATTTTCTTAGGAATTTTTAATTTTTCTGTCAGTGCAAGTTAGTTAACTTTTACACTGTTTTCTTGTGTTGAAATTTGGGGGTTCATAGGGTCCTACCATTTCCTTAATGGAAGGGATAAGAATTATTTTGTCATAGTGAGGGAAAGGGTTCTAAAGTGCACGTCTCTACATAATCTGTTTTATTTTCTTTTATGATCAAACTGTAGAAAACACTTACCAATCACTAGGGTGAGCCACAAGAAAGAGTTATTTTAATTTCAAAATACGAGTTTAATAACTTTTTTTGTGTACTTTTCTATACTATACAGATGGAATACATTTTTTGGTGTGACTTATTGCGTTGGTCAAAAATACATTTTAAATAAATTTAAATTATAAACATAATACAATAGTGTTGGTGTCATTGAAAAAGACAAACATGATTCGTTATAAAAATAGCAGAACTCATCTTACGCTGGTAGTTGATAAAAAGAATATGTAATCAATTAGGGTTTAGGTTTAGTGGAAGAAGCTAGTCTACGACAACTTAGCACACTAATGTTCAAATTTTGATGAAGAGATGTTCACATTTCATGTCCAATAGTGTCACGAACATGGTTACCTTCCATAGAAGAAACATATTATAAACCAAAAAACATAAACAATATGTATTTCATCATACGACTATGTCATAAATTGGATCTGGAATGAGTGAGGTTCTTACATTTCATGTCTTGAACAAGATTACCTCATATAGATAGAGAACATGTGGAAATTTTTTTTTTAAAAAAAAGTATTTATAATCTAAATTATAGTTGTTGGATATTTGGTTGTTGACTTCATGTTTGCTAAAATCAAATATACAAGCATGTGTGCGTCTTCAGAAACTGGTCCTCAGCTGTGCGTCTTTAGAAGCTGGAAATAGTACTTCAGAAGCTGGAACTTCAGAAGCACTGTTCATCAGAAGCAGAACTTCAGAAGCACTGTTCATCAGAAGCTGAACCTTCAGAAGCTGCATTTCAGAAGCACGTTCAGAAGCTGGTTTTCTGCGTTTAGAAGCTGCGTTTTTTCTTGTGTCTTGGAGTTGTTTTATTTTCTCACATTATCTTTTAAAGATTTAATTGAGGAATTCTTCAAGCTGTTGTTTCTAGAAGAAAGATTAATTTCGCAAGATATAATCTGAAGATTGGATTCAATTATTTGTGAATATATTTTCAAAGAAATCTTTGGAAAATATATTTCTGGAAAATAAATTGCTTCTATTTGCTTCTAAAGAATTCTGGGAATATATCTTTGAAGAAGATTTGATTCAAAAATTATGTTGCTGCTGAAGCTATATATAGAGGACGCTGCTATTGAAGAAATTCATTCAAAACAGAAGAGAGAGTCATACTTAGTGTTTTGAGTCTGTAAGCTTAGTGCTTTGTTTTCTGTACACCACTCAAACTGTTTAGAGTTGGTTGTTTGTGTTTATTGAGTTGTAATCACTTGAAGCTTTTAAGCAAAAGTGACGTACTGAGTTTTTAGGAGAATGTCTCCATCTTTGATTGTTTAAGAGTCTGATAATCACTGGGGAAATGATTACTTGAGTAGGAAGTAAGTGGGATCTTATATCTAGGAGTTCCTAGGTAGAAATCTATTGAAGGAAAATCGTCATGAAAAAGTGCAGCGGAAGTTTAAAATTTTTTCGATTTTTCTTTCCTTGGATCATTACGAATATCACATGAATCAGTGATAGAATTGTTACCTCTTTGTAATGCCGAAACTGTTTCTTTGATCACAGCTGAGCAAGTAAGCAAAGCCTCTACTCGTCCACACGAACGGCTTCCTCTGGTTCCCGGTGCTAGCCAAGCGATCAGAGGTTAGGTAGAGAAGTAGGGAATTCGGTTTAGCCTTTTAGGGTTACACGAAAAAGCACTTGCTGATTTCAGCACTAGAGCTTCTATTTATAGAGCTCCTTGCTGCACAAAATCAGCTTGAGCTTCCATAAGCTCATTAACCCATCAACTTCCGCTAACTAATTAGCGTCAATTGCTAAACGCACCCCATCATATAAGTATTACTTATATTTCTCCTTTTTACTGTTCTATTGTGTGTGACCCTATAGGTTCTTGTAACGTTGGCAATAATATTAAATCCCATATTTAATATTATAAACAGTGAGCGGTATCTAGCAACACATCACTGCTACCCAAGTGACAAGAATGTCAAGTGATCTGACGAAACCTTTTCCGTGATAATATCTATGTGTACGATTACTCCTTTGTCCTGATATCTTTATTGAACACAAGGCATAGATTACGTCACCCTTGCTTAGCTCAATATTTATATTTCTTGATCCCGAAATATACTGAATAACGAATAAGTCCAATATCTCATATTGACTTAATTCGGCATGGCCATGCATTTTTCCAGTCATATTTCATCAAGAGGCCTAAAGATATATCTCCTGTTATGAAGGAGGGACAAATCCCACCTAGGACACTCATGTCCCTCAGCATGATTCGTCGAGTGCCCATTAACAACCGTTATAGTTATCTTGTTACAGATAACGTTTGAATGGCAATAAAACACTTGAGTCCACATCTAGGGATCACAGTGGTTTCAGGTCTAAGAGTCATATACACTATTATCATTGTGAGAATAACTTATGACGATTTCATAACATACTATGTAGTATTCTCACGATGGGTCAATCCAGTATAAATATTACTCCTAATACTTATACCTATGTATGGACTTAATATCTCATATTCATGACCCATGAGATATGGTCATCAGTCTGCATACATAATAGTCTCCATGCTTTATTATTATCCCAATTCATATTAAAGCTCGACTACGGATACCTTTAAGAATAGTGTTCTTTTTGTTGATGTAATCTCATGATTAAGTCACATTTAATATTCCATCACATGAACCAACTATTCTAGGGACTTTATTTATCTTATAACAAGTGTAATAAAGAACGCCATATTTTATTAATAATAAAAGTCATGATACATATGAAAAGTTTAACATAAACTATTGGCCTCTAGGGCTTACACCAACATCTATACGGGTAGTGATTAAGTGAGAAGACTGAGAAACAGGGGCTGTTGTCATAGGTCTTTGAATTGATACTATTTAGTGGATTTCCTTCCTGGCTTGGTAGCCTCCAGATGTAGGTGTGGTTGTCACCGAACTGGGTTAACAAATCATCTGTGCCATTTTACTTTCTGTCCTTTATTTCTGTTATTCTGCTTCTGAACTATTGTGCTCTGTTCTACGGTTCAGAACCAGTCCTGCCAGGAATTTCAATTGGTATCAGAGCAGGCTCCCTGCCTGTTTTAGGGTGAGCTCCAGGGAAGGTTTTTCTGGCATAATGGAGAAAGAAGGAGGATTTGTGAACAAACCACCTCTGTTGGATGGTTCCAACTATGAGTATTGGAAATCTCGTATGAGTGCTTTCCTGAAATCTATAGATAGTAAGACTTGGAAAGCAGTTCTGAAGGGTTGGGAACATCCTGTTGTGCTAGACAAAGATGGTAAGAAGACAGCTGAATTAAAACCAGAGGAAGATTGGTCCAAGGTAGAAGATGAATTAGCTCTTGCAAACTCCAAAGCCTTGAATGCTATATTCAATGGAGTGGACAAGAACATGTTCAGACTGATCAAGCAGTGCACTATTGCTAAGGATGCCTGGGAGATTCTCAAGACTACTCATGAAGGCACTTCAAAGGTAAAATTGTCCAGACTTCAACTTCTCACCACCAAGTTTGAAAATCTCAGAATGTTGGAGGATGAGAGCATACAAGATTTTTACATGAATGTTCTGGATATGGCTAACTCATTTGAATCTCTTGGAGAAAGAATATCTGATGAGAAACTTGTGAGAAAGATCCTCAGATCCCTACCTAAGAGATTTGATATGAAGGTGACTGCAATTGAGGAAGCACATGACATCTCCAACATGAAGGTTGAGGAATTGATAGGATCTCTTCAGAATTTTGAAATAGCCAGAACTGATAAGAAAGGGAAAGGTGTTGCTTTTGCAGCAAATGATGAAAGCCTATCAGAGGATCTTGTGATGCTGAGTAAACAATTTAAGAAGATTCTGAAGCAGAAGACAAGAACTGATGAGAAAAGCAAGCAATCCAAAGGTGTTCAATGTCATGAGTGTGAATGATATGGCCACATCAGGACAGAATGTGCCACATATCTCAAGAATCAGAAGAAAAGTTTGGCTGTGTCTTGGTCTGATGAAGATGACTCAGAAGGAGAAGTGGGGAATGAATCAGCCAAGCATGTTGCTGCCTTTACTGGTAGGTGCATGACTAATGATGAAGTTATGGGTTCAGAAACACTATCAGAGTCTGAAGCACCATCAGAGTCTGACGCCAGTGATGAAGAATTGTCTTTTGAAGAACCAGCTGCCTCTTATGAAGAACTATACCTCAGAAATGAAGAAATGTGCAAGGAACTAGAAAATCAGAAGAAGACCATCAGTCAACTTCAGGCTGAAAGAAGTGAACACTTGGGACAAATTTCTGATCTCAAAGATGAGGTAACCCATTTGAACTCTCAACTTGATCACATGAAGAAGCAAATCAGAATGATGAACACTGGTACTGATATGCTTGAAAAGATTTTGGAGAGTCAGAACCAAGGAAACCAAATGGTATAGGATTTGATGATAGGACCTTGAAAAAACAGCAAAATCCAATTAAAAAATTCATTCCAGCTGTGAAAACATGTGATCCTATGATGTATAAACCTAAGTTGGAACACCAGAACCAACCTCAGGGATCTAAGAGCAAGAAGACATCTCATCCTTGGGTATGTCATCACTGTGGTAAAAAGGGGCACATAAAGCCATTCTGTTACAAGCTGCATGGATACCCCAAACACTTTCAGCAAAGAAAATTTGAACCTGTTATAGTCAATGTCAAGAAGGTATGAAGACCAACATGTGAAAATATTGACAAGAATAGGAAAGGAAAGGCTGTTGCTGCTGACAGCAAGCCTACTCCTGTTGTTAAGAAGAGTGCTGTTGTTGGACCATCTAAAGTCTGGAGCAAGGTAGTGGTCCCTATCCCAAAGAAGAAGGCACTAATAAGAAAGGAAGTGGATCCTAGTAAGTCTGAGGATCATGTTGAGCAAGATGTTCAAAACATCATGCCCTATGTTCAGTGTGCTGAGGGTGATGAAGATGGTGCTGATATAGTTACAAAAGCCTTAAATGCCAAGCAATTTGAAAATTTGAGGGGTCAACTGGGCATTTGTCTTTTTTGAAGAGTCATAGTATAAAACTGTGCAGCTTCTGATGCTGAGTCTGAAGACTGCAAGCTATGTGCTGGCTTTATGATTTGGGTTGCATTTTGTGTTTCTGGTCTGCAAGTTTGTATTATACTCTACAGTTGTGTTCTCTTGTTTTTGTTCTTCTGTGAAGCCTGTGTGTGGGTACTGATTGTGTGATTCTGCTGGTCTGAGAAGTGTCACTGATGTTACTGTTGTGTATGGTGCTGTGATAGTTGCTCTGTAACCTCTGCTATTTTTCTGCTCCTGGTGATTACTTAGTTGTCTTGTCAAAATTGTTTGGCTAAAAAGGGGGAGAAATAAGTGTGTCAGAAGCTACTACTGATCTGTTTCAGAAGGAGTCTCTGTTTCAGGGGGAGTATGTGTTTACAGAAGCTGAGTTTCAGGGGGAGTATATGTGTGAAACGTAGTGTTTATGCAGCTGCTGACTCTGTTGCTACGTTTGTGTTTTGTTCTTCATGGTTGCGTATTTTGATGTGTGAAGAATTTTGATGTGTGAAGAATTTGTTTGTGTATCTCTCTGTGCTCAAATTGATTTTAGCCAAAAATTTGCCAAAGGGGGAGATTGTTGGATATTTGGTTGTTGGCTTCATGTTTGCTAAAATCAAATATACAAGCATGTGTGCGTCTTCAGAAGCTGGTCCTCAGCTGTGCGTCTTTAGAAGCTGGAAACAGTACTTCAAAAGCTGGAACTTCAGAAGCACTGTTCATCAGAAGCTGAACTTCAGAAGCATTGTTCATCAGAAGCAGAACTTCAGAAGCACTGTTCATCAGAAGCTGAACCTTCAGAAGCTGCATTTCAGAAGCACGTTCAGAAGCTGCCTTCTTTCTTGTGTCTTGGAGTTGTTTTATTTTCTCACATTATCTTTTGAAGATTTAATTGAGGAATTCTTCAAGCCATTGTTTCTAGAAGAAAGATTAATTTCGCAAGATATAATCTGAAGATTGGATTCAATTATTTGTGAATATATTTTCAAAGAAATCTTTGGAAAATATATTTCTGGAAAATAAATTGCTTCTAAAGAATTCTGGGAATATATCTTTGAAGAAGATTTGATTCAAGAATTATGTTGCTGCTGAAACTATATATAGAGGACGCTGCTATTGAAGAAATTCATTCAAAACAGAAGAGAGAGTCATACTTAGTGTTTTGAGTCTGTAAGCTTAGTGCTTTGTTTTCTGTACACCACTCAAACTGTTTAGAGTTGATTGTTTGTGTTTATTGAGTTGTAATCACTTCAAGCTTTTAAGCAAAAGTGACGTACTGAGTTTTTAGGAGAGTGTCTCCATCTTTGATTGTTTAAGAGTCTGATAATCACTGGGGCAGTGATTACTTGAGTAGGAAGTAAGTGTGATCTTATATCTAGGAGTTCCTAGGTAGAAATCTATACGGGTAGTGATTAATGAGAAGACTGAGAAACAAGGGTTGTTGTCATAGGTCTTTGAATTGATACTATTTAGTGGATTTCCTTCCTGGCTTGATAGCCTCCAGATGTAGGTGTGGTTGTCACCGAACTGGGTTAACAAATCATCTGTGCCATTTTACTTTCTGTCTTTTATTTCTGTTATTCTGCTTCTGAACTATTGTACTCTGTTTTACGGTTCAGAACCAGTCCTGCCAGGAATTTCAATAGTCATATTTCTTCATACTAGTATGTCATAAATATCATTCAAAAATATGAAATAAATATTGATAAGATATGATTGGACATTATTATCAACAAAAATAAAACGATATGATTGGACGTTTCCTTTAAGAATTTCATATTATTGGTGCTTAGTTATTGAATTCTTATCAAGTTATCATATTAATACATATTGACAAGTCAAAGAAATCATCTTTATTACAAGGGCATGAATAATTTGATGAAGCTTATAAATAGATATAAATGAAGCTTACATAGCACAAACTTTTTTGTAGGAAGCTTAAGATGACTAAAAATCAGTTGGAGTCCCTCATGGGGAAAATGAGAGGTTTGAGCCTTCAATCTCTTGGTGGTTGCTTTGACAGCTGCTATGATCAGACTCAAGCCTATGGATTAGGGACAAGGATTTGGAACCTCAGTGATAGGCCAGTGGAGCTACAGATAAGGGTGGGATCAATTCTGAAGAAGGTTCATATTTTGAAGCCAGGGTCTTCAAAGAGAGTGAAAAGTAAACGCATATATAAGGCATATATGCCTAGTAGAAGTGGAAGCAATAATGTTGGAATGAAGAGTTTGTTGTATTACTATGATGAGACTTGTCACCCTTATATATGGATTCATGATATAGAGGGTGATTCCTTGAGGATGGTAAAGCAACAGTATATTAGCCTTGAAGATTTGAAGATGTCTTCTGAGATTAGGATCTTAAGGGATCACCACAGAGGTTGCATTTCAGTTTGTAAGAGAACTAGGCCTGATTTCTGCTGAATTTGAATGTAACTCTTGTTTGTATTTTCCTTTAGCAGGTGTGTTTTAAATTGCAGAACATACCTATCCATTATCATGCTTATATGTGTTACAATATGAATTTTCTTAGATATATAATAAAGGCCACATTAGATTAAATATTTAAATCACTTGGATTAACATTAATTAATTATTTATAACTCTGGACCAATTGATGATGAACATGATATGTTGTTTACAGACTGACATATATATGCACATCAGGTAAAGAATGGTTTTATTCTCATTATTCTCTGAAATCTATGAAGCAGTAACCTCCCTGTTCAAAAACAATACAATCTACCTTGATTGTTGGTAGACAATCTTGATCTAATCATATTGATATAACATGATGAGCATGCTACAATTTGTAACAATGTGATTAGAGATCTATGATTCTAGTTGATAGTTTTCATTGCTCAGGTATTATTTAACAAAAAACAAAGTCACCTGCTGGGTTGCTACTAATACAATTCCTTCCCATAATTGGTTGCTGTTTTGGAAGACTTGACAATGATTTTCATAACTGCACTTCCTAAATTGCACATATTCAAGGCTATCATAGTAGTGCTTGACAAGTTATCAAAGTATGCTCATTTCATACTTCTCAAACACCTACACATGTAATTTTTTATAAGATTGAGATTTAGATTATTTAGCTTTTGCTCACAAATAATTTTTGTTTTAAGAAATTGCCACAAATAATTGCTAACCCATTATTAATAGCAAGTTTTGGTAGGAAGGTAATAAAATCCAAGAGGTCATTAAAAATTATCACCTTCTAACCGCCCACCTTATCATATCATCATTTTTGCAAATGAATTCTAAAGTTCAGTTCATATCTTATTTTAGTTAGGCCACGATCTTCTCCATCAACATATAATTTTAGTCATAATTATAGAGAATTTGTAAATTAACTACCCATTTTAGTGTTGAACTTTTTTTTCTTTCCAAATTTAGATAAAATAAATAAATATACTGATTAACAAACTAATTAAATTAAAATAAATGATAAATAAATATACTTGGGAAATAAAACAGAAAAGGCAGATATACGGTAGTCCAAGTAAAGGTAATTAGAAAAACTAAGATAAAACATAGAAAAGAAGAATTGAAGGGGAGAGAGGGAGAGAGATGGAAAATATTCAACTTTTTTTTTTTTATTAAAGAGATGGAAAATATTCAAGTTGTCCACGCTAAATCAATCCTACGCTTGCAGCAAGATATTCAAAGGAAAACCCATGGTTAGTTGTAATATTGCGAGTATCATGTAATGGGGGTAGCTTTGGAGTACGTAGCTACGTGCCTACATTTGTTGAGGGACAGCATCTCCCTCACCCCCCCTGCAATGAGCTTGTGCTTTTGAGAGCTTTGTTCTCTTTTACTTTTATGACTAAATAAATCACCCCATATTTCCATAGAATCTATGTTTCAGGGAAACAACAAAATAAAGATAAAATTGTAACTGATAATAAATAAAGTTTCAGACTGTTTTTACATTCTGTCCTATAGTTACTCCTTGATAGAGGGTTAAACTAAATCTAATTGTTTTCCCTCAAGCATACATTGAAATCAATCTTCTTTACTGTAAAAATAATAATCAAACATATGTAGCTCGCCTAATCAGACTCCTTTCACAAAAGTTCAGCTACACCCGAAGTTTAACTACTTCAGAACTTGTATATTACACAATACCACATCACTACATGAATCTGTATGGCAGTGCAGTGTACATATAATGCTACAGAAAAGGAAATTAAATTAAATTTATTCAAATAGGAAATTTAAATCTAGAATTGACAAAAGGATGGAAGGAGGCAGAAGCAGAAAACCCTCCAGTCCAAGCACTTGATGGATTGATAATAAAGGGCATGTCAGAAGAAAATTTGCTTTACGCGATACTGGAGACTGAGCCTCGTATGAAACAGCTGAATTACAAAGGCTGACATAATTTCAAGGCTCAGTTTCATGTAGCACCAAGTTGTTTGTCTCCTTTTTCTTCTTAAAGACTTCTAATCACATACTTTCCAATTTGGATATACAAAGCTATAAATGAATGGAGTAGTCATTTTAGTTTGTTGTCAGGACCTCTAGGCAGAACCTGGACCCATTGCACCTGCCCGCAATCTCAACATTTCAGTCCTCTTGCTTCTCTCCATCACTTCCACAAGCCATTCTGCACTTTCCCTGATCCCCAGCCTGCAACATTTCAAAGGAAAAAGAGATATGAACTGGAAATGTAATACAAAGAATTAGTAAAAAAAAATCCCCTAGACTACAGGACAATAACACAGAACTTCAAGGGTCTGTGCCCCCTCCCAATGCCCAAAGGCCCCAATTCACTCAAATGATTAGCGGCCCTTTCAAAACCACTTATTATTTATAGGCAACATGTCTTATTTCTCCTATCACTCGTTAATTAATAATAACACAGACTAACTAACTAATTCCCTCAAGTAATAACATATACATATCAGAATAAAGTTCTGTCAGTAAGTACTTCATTATGGACCTTAATGGTTATTTTTTTCTTTCATCAGATATCTAAATCCTTATTGAAAATGAAATGGTAATGGATCATCACAGGTTAAGATTTGAAAAGTTTAAACAACCTCTCACTTACCCATCATATGCTGACACGGCTTCAAACATGTAGACTCTTTCGTCCAGCTTCTTTAAATCTAGATACCGAGCTAGTTCTTCAGATGATACTGCTTCAGGAAGATCCTGCAATAAGAAAAATGTTCAGCATGCAGCCATCACTGTGTTGATACACACACCAAAGAGGGCGAAAAAAAAATAGGATCACAACAAACAAGGAAACCAAAAATTTTATAGGACAGGGAGTGAATAGTTACACTCACTTGCTTGTTTGCTAATATCAAAAGAGGGGCTCCTTTGAGATCCTCATGTCGAAGCACCTTTTCTGGTAAACAGATCAGTTACTAAATTATCACTGTGCTGTTTAATTTCAACATATCTAGTACTATTGCAAACTTGCAACTGCAAGCCAACTCCTTAAAGAAGTATATATTCAGTTATTTACAAATACTAAAATCAAGTCTCACTAACCAAGTGCAGACTTTGCATCTTCAAATCGTGAGGGACAAGATGCATCTATAACAAATACAACAGCGTGTGCCTCTTCATAATATTTCTCCCAGATTGAGCGAAGACCAAGCTGATAAGCGGAGAAATTAAATTAACATCTTATTATATGAAAAGGGACATAGTGATAGCAAGATCAGTATAAAGAGGGTCAAGTATGAGAGGTGAACCAAATGATACATTCTATTCCTGCTACTACAAGTGTGCAGGCTTATATTTCAGTTAAAAATGAAGTACTGAATCAAATGTTCATGCATATTGGACTAATTTTGTAAACACAAAATCTCTTGTAAATTCAAGCTTCAGCCATAAAAAGGGTGAAATAGATGGTCCAAATAACATAGTTTAATTAGCAGTTCTTATAAATAAGCGTATATAAAGTAACAGTTCTTATGCATTGAAGATAAAATAACAAACTTATAATTTAAAATAAAAAACACACACTAAGCCAATTAGGTTAGTGGAGTAGCCTTCTCAAAGATTTTTTCAGAGAGCAAAACAGTTTCTTGTTCTTTCATTAATTAATTTCATTTTAACTTTATAAAGAAACATAAAAAAAATAAGACCTCGGGAACTATGTAATGTAGATGTTTATTATATTAGCTATTGAAGTTCTAGAATGAAATGATTTTGACAAGCAGCCCATAAAGCTAGAGCCAATGAACAAAATTACTTTGACAAATCAAATTAACAATTCATCCAAATATCATAATTATAGAATTTACAAAGATAAGTTTTGCCTATCTATTTCTGATACCTGACCTCCCAGGTCCCAGAACACAAGTTTTCTATTTGCCACTTCAATTCGACCAATATTCAATCCCACAGTTGGAACAATTCGATCAGGAGGAAGACCTTCTACATTCGTGTACACTGACTTTATCTTCTCAAGCAAAGTCTACACAATTATTCATTATATAGAAATTATGAAACAACTCAGCCACGAGACAAAGTTCAGTAGTTTCTTAAAAAACATGGGATTGAAAGATATATTACCGTTTTTCCAGCCTTGTCAATCCCTAAAATGAGTACACGAAGCTCTAACTTGCTGAACATGAACTGCCAAAGTCCATAAAATAACGAAAACATCCTTATCCTGTTTAAGTTAGATCAACCTTCAAGGATAGAAGAACATGAAGTTCATGCCATATTACTTGAAAGCTAGAGTCCTATTCATTGGTTCACAATTTCATAAGCATTAAAAACTCCTACACAAAAAAAAAAAAAAAAAATCAGTAACCTTCATTGAATAAGAATGCCTCTAATTATAAACACAACAATTTCAATTTAAGAGTTACATCAGAAATTTCCAACTTTCAATTTAGCAATGCACAAATCTGATCAAAAACATTATCATATCACCATAAAACAAGTATTTTTCTCTCATTTTTAGTGTATGTTTGGTTCCACTTTTGGAGGAGCCAAAATTGATTCTAGAGGTGAAGAATTGATTTTGTCATGTTTCATTCCTCACTTCCTCTAGAGTAGAATTCACTTTTCCTCTAGAATTGATTCTAACTTGAAGCTAGAGATTAGCTGCTTATTCTAGAGTTGATATTTACACATTGTCCACTTCACTTTTACATAAATGTCCAAAAGTAAAATCACTTCACATTCAACTTACTTTTACATAATCAAATCTCTCAAAATCATTTTTTCTCACATCAAGAACAAACATACGCTTATGCTTGGTTCCAAGATTGGAGCATCTAAAACTGATTCTGGAGGTGTAAAATTGATTTTGACATTTTGATTCCTCTATAGTAGAATTGATTTTGCCTCCAAAATTGATTCTGATGCGAAACTACAAATTTTAGCTATTGATTTTAATGCGAAGCTAGACATTGTAACTTTTGATTCTAAAATTGATTTTTCCACTCAAATACATTGTTCAACTAACTTTTACATAATCAACTCACTCAAAATCATCTTTTATCACGCCAAAACCAAACATACACTTATGGTTGGTCTCACGTTTGGAGCATCCAGAATTTATTTTGACACGTTTGGTATTGATTTTGCCTCCAGGATAGATTCTAACTTGAAGCTAGGATTCGTAGCTTTTGAGTCCAAAAATGAATTTTACACTTAAATTATTGTTCAACTCATTTTTACATAAACTATCCAAACATAAATCACTTTAACCCACTTACATTCAACTAAAATCAATTCATTCAAAATCAATTTTTGTCGAGAACCAAACATACACATAAATTTTCAATCAAGAGATTTCTGAATCGCTAGAAGCTACGCTAGATCTTAGTGTAATTCATTCAAACATTCGCATAACTACCTATATATTACATGCATGATACAAATACAGAAATACGAATCTCTAATTTCCATAAACTCGTAAGAGATATATGAAAAGCAGTGAAATTGATGAAAAAAAAACGAATCAGAAAGTGGTGCTATTGGAAACAGTGGAAATTCGATATAATCAATTCAGTTGCAACCGATCAGAGAATTACGTTACCGGCGGCGATGGTGGCAATGAATGGCGGTAGACGGTGGTTGAAGAAAGATCCGATGATTACGGCAGAATCGGATCGGAGGTGTTGGGCGATTTTGTTTCTCGAAGCTCTCTATTTTTCGCAACGCGTAACGTAAGAAAAATAAGTATGAACTTTTTTATTCCTCAAAAAAAAAGTATAAACTTTTTTTTTTTATTACAAAAGGGCTAAAAGCCCTTATTCGTGCTTTAAATTTTTTTTTAAATTTTTAAATTTCTATTTGCTTCGAATTAATTTTAAAAAAAAAAAAATTTTACACATAACTAATATTACAGTTATTTAAAAAAAACTAATATTACGGTAAGTGTTTTCTCATACACCTCGAGATTGAACTCCAACACAAATGGTTAATAACTCAATATCTATTATTTGTATCAGATTAATTTAATGTAAACTATAACAAAAATTATGACTTTTCATTTGATGTCTTTTTAAAATTTTATTAGATTAATTTGATGTTACAAATTTCAAAAAATAAAATGATTATGCCATATAATAAATGATTTTTTGACTAATGATAAATAACCAAGTATTTAAGAGACTCTCGGATCGTTGGATCTAAGGATATGCTTATAAATTGGTCATTGTGATGCTCGAATTGAGGGTTATCTGGCATGAAGTTGAGATAGCTTTGGGTGATGGAGTCACAAACCTTGTGGTGGAAGTGACAATGAGGCCTTAATTGAAATAAATACTCATGAGATGACAAACAATTGTATTTTGCCAACTTTGATTCGGAGAATTTGAAAACCGATGAAAAAGGATTGACACATCAAATTCGACCATACTTTATGTAGGAGAATCATAGTGCGAATTGCCTTACAAACTTTAGTCCTAACTTGAACAATATAATTTTGCTCATGCTTCATAGCTTTTCTACGGATTAGTTGAAAACTCTTAGTTGATGATACTTTTAACATTTCTTTCCCTAGGTTTGTTAGACCCTCTTTTATAGGAAAAGTAAAATAAAATAAAGAACATTTTTTTTCTTTTTTGTTATAAAAAATAAAGAATGTGATCATACTTAATTTATTTGACTCAAAATCATACTCTCTTTTTGTTAGAATTCAAAATCACACTGTAATGTATCAACATATTTGTGAAAAGTATTTATATTATCAATTGGTTAGTAACGGAAAAAAAAAATCATTTCTACACTTTTTCTTGATACAATTTAAATTAAAATTTGTTTCCCCTCTTATTTCAAAATCTATAATGTATTTTTCTTTATGGAATTTGTAATCTATTTTCTTAGAAACTAGAATTCAGGTTATAATTCACTTTTGTCTTAATATAACAAAGTGATTAATTTCTATGACACTATAAAATTTTGAGACACATCAATCTTTTTTATTACAGTCCTTTTTGTATTGTTGATGTTATTGTATATGAAAGACATTGAACCTATTTTTTCAAAACAATAGAAAGAAATTCAATTTTTACAAATAAGAGAATGAATTGGTGAAAAATGTTGAAGGTAATTACAAAAAAGTAGTACCCAAGAAAAATGTTTTCCTTTAATTAATACTTTAGTTAAACAATAAAATCAAAAGGGAGTCAATTATTTAGATATTTTTCTATAAAAAAAATACACTGTAAGGAAACTCAATAAAGGCAAAAGACGACAACAATACGTTACGCGCTTTCTTTAACCACCGAGTCGTGCTTTTTCTTTTTTTCTCTCATAGAAAAAACTAAGAAAAAAAAAAGGGACTAGTCTAAGGTACTTCACCACCGCGATCTCACCCACCACCACCACCACCACCGCCACCGCATCTTGTTATTTTCACAGTTTCTTCTTCAACCTTATCACACTCAAATGGGTATTTCATGGAGTAATAGAAGAAGAAACAATTTCATTCAAAACCCACCTCCACAACCACCCCAACTTCCACCACCACCGCCACCACCACCTTACTATTACTCAACAGAATCACACCCTCCACCACCACCACCACCACCTCAACAAAGTTACTACTATCCCCCCTCAACTACTCCTTACACCCCACAACCACAACCCCATTCATTCTACTTCTCCAACCCTAATAGTAATAACCATTCCTACACCAACAACAACAACAACTATCCTCCCAATTCTACTACCAATCGCATTCAATATCATCCTTCTTATCATCTCAATCAACAACCGCAATATGCATGGCCTCCACCTCCTCCTTCTTTTTATGCTCCTGCTGCTGCTTCTTCCACTCCACCTCCTTATGTTGATCATCAAACTGCTAAAAAGATTAGAAACAATGTAAATGTTCATAAAGATACGCTTCGCCTTGAGGTTGATCAGCATAACCCTGATCATTACCTTGTTTCTTTCGTTTTCGATGCCGTCTTTGATGGAAGGTAAGTCAATTTGTTTCATCATTTTGGACTGAGTTCACTTGTTTATGTATGTTTGGTTCCATTTTAGATGTGTAGAATTGATTTTGAAATGTTTCCATGTTTTTTTAGTAGAACTAGTGTATGTTTGGTTCTGCGATGACAATAATTGATTTTGAGTGAATTGATTTTAATCAAAAGTGAATTGAACGTAAAATGATTTGTGTTTGGATACATTAGTTGAACTAAAAATTTGTAAAATCAATTCTAGAATTGAAAAGCTACAAATTTTAGCTTCAAGTAGAATCAATCAGTTCTACTCGAAGGCAATCAAACATGTTGGAATCAATTCTACAACTTTAGAATCAATTTTAGCCACATTAAAAGTGGAACCGAACTTGCATCTTGTCTCCAGAATTAATTTTAACTTGAAGCTAGGGTTTGTAGCTTTTGACGATTTTTACACTCAAATTTATTGTTCAAAACTCACTTTTACAAAGATGTATCCAAACATAAACCACTTTAAATTCAAATCACTTTTAACTAAAATCAATTTTGTAAATTCATTTAACATTAAATTTTTGTCACCGCATAACCAAACACACACTAATAGTTTTGTAACCCTTGTGATGTGATGGAGAAGAAGTGATATGTTTCTAAGTAGTAACGAGCAACTAATGTTAACTGATTCAAACCTCTTCTTTGAAATTGTTTGTGTAATCTGCTAGGGAATGTGTAGCTTAGTGTTATAAGATACTGGATAAGATGTTGATGAACAAGGGAATTTTGTGCATTTGTTTGTCAATTCATCAATTGAGTTGAGAGTTGAGAAATTACATATACTCTGTAGTTCATACTAATACCATAACTAAGTTTGTACAATTCTTATCTGGAATCAGTAGAAAAGTTGGTGTGGAATGTATTGTAATGCACGGGGGTGGGGTATATTATATAACCATGTGAATTGTTTTGTAATTTTACATCCTCTTTAACATGTTAGATTGTTGAAGTCTTCAAATATGTCTGTCATTATAGGGATTTCTGTCTTGATCCTAAATTCAGAATGACTTCGATCTATGTGATGATTACAATTCAGAAATAGACAATCCTTATTCCATTAGGTGGGTCGGCTACATGGATCAAATGACGTTATATTGCACTATCATATATCATATGTTTATCCAAACCACTGACCTCTAGGTCTTTCTTGATAGTTTCTCCTATAGGTTCCTTGGTTTTCCTTTGCCTCTAGCAACGACTATCCTCGACCTGATGTATTCTCCTTTCTATAGAATCCATGGGTCTCCTACAATGTATTCATTCATCTTTTGTACAACATGTGCTACCCCAACTCTCTCTAATACTATCATTCTTAATCCTATAACCTGGTATTTTCAGACATCCTGCATAACATTTTCATCACTGCTACACTTAATTTACTCTCGTATTGGTATCTTACCACACAACAATATGTCTCATACAACATTGTTGGTCTTACATCTATATAATGATCATAATAAATTAGTACAAAACTTTCATTTTCTTAAACAAACATTACTCCTTTCTTGTGTGTGTGTGTGTGTGTATTTATTATATACATCCATGTATTATGCAGAACAGACAGGAAGGCTCTGCAAATATACTTGTATAACCGTATTTATCTTCAAACACTTCCAAATTGATGAGAGGAGACAGTTTTGATGCCAATAACCCTAAGAGACGATCAAAGCCATATCCAAAGTCGGTCTCCGAGATACCAAATGTACAGCCACGAGTCAGGTTTGGGTAAAACATTGTTCGTGTGTTAAGAAGTGTGAGGATCTTAATAATGAACCGACTCCCCTTTCCAGGATAGAAGATAAAATCATGGTTACGAAATAATTTATGCAATTATATTTCAATTTTTGAACCTACTAAGATACTATTTTATATCAATTAGCAATATGAAGAATTGATTAGATTCTTTCTGAATTTGGAACTCATACCTTTGACTCTCAAGTCTCAACTTGAATTAAAGTGGTTAGTTAATGGCAGGGACTTTGCTCCTCTAACAATAGGATGATCCAGACCCCTCTAACATATCCGTAAGGGACTGAGGTGCTGTTTATAGTTTGAATTTGAATTTTTCTACAGTCACTGTTGAATTAGGATTTTATGTCTTCCTCACTATTTTAGATTTTAGTGAAGGTGCGGTAAGCATTTATTTTAGCTGAGTTTGAAAGTTCCTTAGTAGGAGTTTCATGATATTGTATAATATACCAAGTATATGGTGGAAGAACTTTTAACTTGAATGAAGGTTGCTATGGTTTCAATTTATGGTTGCTTAGCAAGAACTCCACTTGTTATTCTTGATTCAGTAAACTCTTGATTTTGAACCATATTGGTAGATTCACAAGTCACAAAATAACCAACTGATAGACAGTTGTGTCTAATAGACACTTTTCCTTGCACCTAAAAGCTTCTCCGGCTTTTCCATCACATGCATTATAAACATGGTTATATTTCTTGTGAGATAAATGCTTACCGCACCTTCACTAAAATCTAAAATAGCGAGGAAGACATAAATCCTAATTCAACAGTGACTGTAGAAAAATTACAAGAAACATGTTTGATGGACTCTACGTCTGAGATAACTCGTTGGTGTTTATCTTGATTAATCTGTTTTTTTTTTTTGTGAATCTAGTAGAAATTATCTTCTTGGTAGGCTATTAAATCTTAGAAAAATAAATCCACTGCTGTTAGAATTATTGGTTGGATGAACTTGAAATGTATAAAGTACATATTTTAGCTGTACACTAGTCCATGTAAATATTACATTTACGTTGTTGACGTCTAAATGTAGCCATATTGGCAATTTAATGTGTATGCATCATTCATTGTAAAGAACTCGTCACAGCAATATTCTGTATAACAACTGCTTGATCTCTCAAATTAGTTTTACCTGTGTTCTGGCTATGAGCAGTTTCATGTAACTTGTAAGCTTACATCCCTAACAGAAGAACAAAATAGAACCACAGTTTATGGGTTGAAGTTGTGATTAGTTTGATTGGCTAATTGTATGAAATGATTGTATTTTTACTAAAATGAGACCGTTTGAAGATGGATAAATATAATTGTAATGGAATGTTTTTGCTTCTCTTAACTTCTTTACTCATTGTATTTGTAATTTGCAGCATTACTGTCTTTTACTTTGCGAAGGAAGAAGATAAATGTAGGTTTGTTCCACTCTTTCCTGATGCATTTGTGCCAGTCAAAGTCCCCTTTGAGAAAGGAGTTGGCCAGAAATTTGCTCAGCCTTCAGGAACAGGGATTGACCTAGGCTTCTTTGAGTTAGATGATCTTTCAAAGCCTTCACCTGGGGAAGATGTCTTTCCTCTTGTAATATGCGCTGAAACATGTTTGGAAACTCCCTCGGAAAACGAAACTCCTAAAACTCCTGATGATTCCGTGCTAGATGCATCCCCTCACATGCAAATTACTCAAGCTGTCTTGGAGAAAAGCAATGGTGGTGGTGCTTTCCAGATAAAAGTAGTTAGACAGATTCTGTGGATTGATGGTGTTCGTTATGAGTTGAGAGAACTATATGGAATAGGAAGCTCAGAAGCTGCAGGCTTTGATGACAGTGATCCTGGGAAGGAGTGTGTAATATGCATGACTGAACCAAAGGATACAGCTGTCTTACCTTGTCGACATATGGTAAGATTTTATGTCAAAGCTACTTACACATATATAGAGTAGATAATCAATTTCCTGGAATAAACGCATTTTACGGTCTTAGCATTTCTACTGCACATTATGTTTAAATATAATAATATTCATTATGGCTCATACACATCTGAGTTGTTAAATAGCGCCGTAGTGTTATAGCATAGCAGAATTTGAAGAAATTGCAGTTGTTCTGCGATACGCTATTTAGTGCAAAATATTGTCAAACAACGCTATAGTACTGTTGCGTTAGCAGAATTTGAGCGCACGTGCTATTTTCTGCCATATGCGAATGACAACACTAATACACGTATATAATCGCTGATGTAGCATCAGTTGTTTGGATGGGTTAGCTTATAGAAAACCAATGTCATTGCTAATATTCCTGACTGTAAAATGGATGGTGTTTGTTCCTTAATCTTTATATTACCTTCAATTTTTGTTTTCTTCATCTCCTGCGGTATAATCTTAATTTATTTTCAGCGATGGGAACTCTTTGTATGTCATGTCATCATACATGTATTGTTTAAAATCATGGGACATAAAATTGCATGTCAGAACTTATATAACCGTGGAAAAGTGGTCAAGTATAACTCTTTATTCCACTGGCTAGTGGCGAATACTAATTACTTAGTAGAGATCCTTGCATTACATATAGTTGATATGTGATGATTGATGATCATTTCTCCATATTTCATTTTCTATTGTGACTATTCTCATATTACATCGTTGTACTTTACAGTGTTTGTGCAGTGAGTGTGCGAAAGCTCTGCGGCTTCAATCCAATAAATGCCCTATATGCCGTCAGCCAATTGAGGAACTTATGGAGATCAGGGTGAAGGGTAGCGATCCATGACAGTTTTTTCTCTCCCCATGCTAAGTTGAATTGCATGACATTCCTTAGAAATTCCTTGTTTGTAAGAAAACTTCCCCCCCTTTTACATGTCTGCAGTAAGGTAATATATGGCGATTCCCTTTTCTGTAAATTGTAGTCAATAATTTGTCTATAATTTGGGTGCGTATGTGTTTGAGGAAAGATTTGGCCATGTACACTTTTGCAGTGGTTGAATGTTACGCCTGTGTCATCTATACTGTATAGGTCATAATTTTTCGTAGTGATGTTTTAGAGATCATTTCCCTAATGTTTGCCAAACAAGGGAAGCAAACAACGGCGAAATATAATATGACACCTGGTATGGTCCGTAATGAATTCATGTTTGTAAATTATTGCTTATATTTAATCATGTAGTCGTTTATATTTCTAAAAATATACATGTGTAACAAGGGCAATAGTAATGGCAAGGTACCTAAACCAGCCAGAGATCATCTAAACTCCCTACAATTCTGAAGACAGGGACTCAATACATTTTGGTATATTGTGGAATCTTTTGCAAATAAAGAAGAAATTAATTTAGTGCACGAACCTTAGAAAATTAATGTCTTTAGATATTTTCAGGCTGCCTTTAGCATTTGCTTCTTTACTATGTTTGGAATAATGGTAATAATGAAAAGCATTTGCTTTAGCTCTTCCAACTAGTACTTTACAAGTATATAACAGAACGACTGGAAATTAATAGTACAAGAATCATGAATTCTCCCTTGTGGTAAAAGCTTCCCCACACCTGCACTCCATTATTAATTTCCATATTTATATACCATATGCTAAAATCTGGTGCCATAAAGAACAGGGCATGTGCTAGATGCAACTACAACTGTACTCTTCTAGATGAGGCTCAATAAATACACTCCCTTCTCTTTCTCTTAATATGTGCAAAATTCTTATTCTTGGTCATCAATCACTGTCTAAATTAAGGCAATATGTTTGTACCTTTGTCAAGCCTTCAGTGTAAATAGCAATGGCTTTGCATGGTTACCCAAGTCATTCCTCAATAGAACCTTTAAGACAAAATGTGTAAAATCATCTCCCCAAATATGGAATGGCCCATTCAACTCCGTAAGAATTACCCACGTTACTTCTCATATAAGATCTATGCTATATCATAACTATGCCGATCAAGTATGTAGCAAAGTTTAGGCTAGTGATGCGACCACTATCCACAAAATACCATGTTTCAGAACCTTTAGATCAAATAAGTTTACAGATGTTATTATACATTACAAACACTAATTTCTTGAATTAGGGTTCTCTTTCTGGATCATTTGTGGGGGGTGGGGGGGGGTTCTCTTTAGACAAAAAGAAAATTCCTCTCTAATTTCCTAATCATGGATTACATATTTTTCAATCACTGGTTTAAATTTTTCTAGTAATGAGTTCGAGGGGGGAGAGAGATAGAGGAGAGTACATGATGAGAGGAGTGAGCGATTGTCGAGCGGAAAATCACATCTTCATTGCGAAACTCGCGAGGAGAAGTATGACCCATTTGCGCGGTGCTAGTGCCTAGCTCTGGTTGCAGCGACACCATTTGGTAACAAGGAGGCAGCATACAGAAAGGGGAGAATAGAAAGGAAAAATAATTTGGTAACAAAACAAGTTAGACAACAGGATTTGGTAAGACAACAAAATCTAGCAATGAAAATATAATTCATCATGGACCACTTAAAATGATGGTCCGTAGCCGAATTTCCTCAAAGTCTATTGTTGTTATTATTATTATATTTCATTCGTGGGTTTGGTGGTGTTGAAAAGGGCATACCTATTCCTTAGCATGCGATCAACCATTTCCATCTAAAAGGTATTGCATTATTTGTACAAATTAGGCTATGAGCACCACAGGACAAGTAGACATATAATAGACATACTTGGTTCACTTTCAACTACCCCGGTTTCAATTATTATAGCCTTATACTTTCAAGTACCAAAACCTCTTGAACTATACACAATTGGGTCTCAAAGAACAAATGAACAATACTTTATAAAATTAACTCTAATGTCTCTTTCTTCAGACTAAGGGCAAGAAAAAAATCAAGTTGTTATGGCTTCTTATTTTGCCACAAATACAAAACTCTTTGACTAGTAACACGACATGTTTAATTTAGACATGAATTAAGCTTTGAAAAGGGCAAAAAACAAATTTCTTGGAGAAAGGGTAGATGCATAAATAAAAGGAAAAAAACAAGAAGCCTGAAACGTGATTCATCAGAGTCCAAAGGGTTAGCTAGTTTTGAAGTTGATTTTATATGTTCAATTGGTGTTAAAGTATGGCGTGCATTATTTAATCCGAAGAGCACTATTATTAGTTGTGTACACACGACATAAATGGCCAAACTCTCAATTTTCAATTCACACAAGTTTTAGCACCTGCACCAATGCTTTTGAGCAAAGATCCCATAATTTCGGGTGCTCCCACTGAATTCCATTGTTTTTTTTAGGTCTTAAAAGTAATTGGACATTAAAACTTCATTTGTCTTTTTCATTAGACACTGTATGTTATAAGATTTTTATTATAACTTATTAAGGATTTTTAACCCTTAGATGATACCAAGGGCGGAGCCAGAGGTGCACCTGCACACCCTCAAATTTTGAAAAGAACACTAATTTTCATGTATTGTATGCAGTTTGCACACCCTCAATATTAAGTTTTGCACCACTCTCTCACTCACCTTTCATTTTCGGGCTTGCAGGTTGGCTTCCTTTTGGAGTGGTAGTGTGTCTTCATTTACTTTACTTTAATTAATTAATTAATTAATTAATTAATTCATTAATATATATATATATATATATATATATATATATATATATATATATATATATGCAATTAAAATTTTAGGGTGAATATAACTGAGTCTCCACCCCTAAAAAAAGAATAACTTTGATCCTCCAAAAATTGATATACTTCGATCTCTCGTTTCAATTATAATGTATTAACATCTCCAATTTTTGAAATTTGTATTTTTTTTAGTAAAAAAATCATTTTTTATCGTTGAAAGATTCTCGTGAATGAGATATTTTAAAAAAGAAAATACACAATAGAAATTGTGAATTTTGTCCATAAGTCCTAGCTCAACTGATAAAGATGTCGAAATTGTTAGGTCTGACACCGTGACCGAAGTTCGAATCTCAATTCTTCTAATCGTGTGTGAGTTTTCAATGACAATTGTCAATTCCTCACTTTACCCAAAAAATGGAAAATTTTAAAAATTCAGAGAAAAAAGAGAAACTAAAAGCGAACTTAATAAATTTTTAGTGACTAAAAACTTATACAGCCAATATATGTGTGTGTGTGTGTGTGTGTGTGTGTCTATATATGTAAGTCTTAGAGTAAGGCATTCGAAAAACAAGCCTCAACTTCCCTGAGCATTTCGAAGCCCTTGTTTATAACATTGTAAGTCTTATAAATAAAATCTGTCTTTATTCAATTATGTCTTTTAAAACTATTTACGTTTTTGTTGATCCCGATTTTGATTATTTATTAGTATGTTCTGAATGTAAAAAACATATAGTTTTTAAATTAACTCCACCTTTAAAAGAACTTAATACTTTTACTGATTCCACTCTTCATATTATTACTCTGAAACCCGCTCCTATATTAGATTTGGATTTTGAATTACTCACAATAGATATTCCTGATACTCTAGTCCCGATCCACCCTCAGTCTGGTATCAGAGCCAGGTTGGATTGAGATATATTATCTTTATTTGCTAAACTTATTTTAAGGTTTTAAGAGAATTAAAAGTTTCATTATTTACTGTTTATCTTCCTTTATCCCTGCTAGGTTTTCTTCTAGGTGTTAACCTACTGAATAGTGAGTGGTCCAGGTAGTAAGACCCAAGAGAGGCAGTAAAACCGTTGGTTTAGCTCATTGTAGACCATCTAGAAACAATTTAAGGGAGGGGGGGGGGGGGGGGGGGGGAGAGTTAGAGAGTAAATAATTAAGCAATTTTTCTTGCAAAACTTTAAAATTTGTTTCGTAGATTGAGATATCATGTCTCTATTTAGCCAAACTCTTGGCAGATTAGGAAGTAGTTCGAGATTAGGTAGTAGTTCAAGGAATCCACCTTTAATTACCCTACCTACTAGTGAACAGTCTACAATAGATCAAGATAATTATCAAAATAGCGAATTAGAAATTCAAGAAATGGAAAATAGATTAATGAACTGGACTATGCCAGAAATTAAATACAATAAAGTCTATCAGTTGATTATCAAAGTAAAAAGATTATTAAAACTACTGAGATGGCTAAATCTATTAGTAGTAAAATGGAAACTATTAATATACTTGATAGAACCTTATTAGAAGAACATTTTAATGAAGGTTATAAATATATTCATCTAGGATTAATTCAAGTTGCAATTAAACCTTTACATAAATTAGGACTTAATACTCCTATATTATTAATTCTTAGGGATAATAGAATTGCTAAATTTGAAGAATATATTATAGCTATCATAGAATCAAATCTTAATGATGGACCAGTTAATTTTAATTGTCATCCTAACTTTTCTAAGAGTTTAGGTGATGAAAATACTAAAAATTCATTACTTGATCATGTGCAAGGGCTTGAAGATACCTTCAACCCAGGTGTGTCTAATTTAGATGTTATTAGTAGAATGAGCTATAAAGTCTCTACAATAAATTATAATTTTAAATCTCTAAGATCTACTCCGAGAAATGAAACTTGTATTATTGAAGCTAATCTTAAAAAAGTTGATATTACAACTCCTAAAATTCTTAAAGCATCTGAAATTTTAGCGAGACTACCACATGAGTGGATATTAAAGGATATAGTAACACCTCAGAAGATAGAAGCAAGAACTATTAGACAAATTATACAAGATACAGATGGAACCATTTCCATCGCTATGAATAGAAGTCAATCTATGAGATTTGATAGATTAAGCAGTCTAGGATCAACTTCTGATGCTAGATCTTCTGTTGATATACCTTTTAGGTCAAACTTATCAGGTGTAGATTTTACTCCTTCTATTCCAAGACCTATCTTTACTGAAAGATCATCTAGATCTCCTTCACCAACTGAATCACAGATGATAAGAACTCTTACATTAGAAGATCCTTTTAAAATAGATAAAGAATGGATTAAAGAAGACTTTTATGCTGATTATAATAAAGAAAAGAGAAAGTGGTATTTTTCCAATTTCTCTACAGAAAAAACTGATCTTTACCGACAGAAATTTTATAATCATTTAGAGAAATATGAAATTAATATTTTATTCTTTACGTGGTTTGAAATATTTTGCGAACAAAATAGAATTAAGAACCCTTTTATTACAGATATGGTTATAGATGTTAATATTAGATTAACCACTCAATGGAAGACTTCAGGTAAGGAAACCATAGAGTCTGTCCATCCTCCTTTAGAAGTTTTTAAATTTACCCCTCCTAAAGAGAAGGTAGAAATAGAAGCAGCACCTTTTGGGGCCATTACAAATCCAAATAAAACAGATCTTATAAATAAGATAGATGTTGTAACGCCTAGAATTTAATTTTATTATTTTATTGAATTATAATGAATTAATATAATTTAATAGATTAAATAGAATTAAAATGGCATTAAGGGCTTGAGCAAAAGAAAAGAAAGAAAAGCGTAACATGCCATGGAATGGAAATGAAAACTAGGTTACATGATGTTATATAAGAAGGCAGCCGCACAACCAAAAGGGAGGTGGCATAGGAGAGATCACAATTTTGGAGAAAGAAACATATCACGCACGGAGGAACGGAGGCAACATGTTGAATTCGTTTTGGAGGATTTAAAGAAATAGAGCTACACGACGATGAGCAACATGGAAAGAAAGAAGAGAAAAGAGGAGAAGCAGAGCCAAGGAAGAAGGTGAAGAACTTGAGAAGAGGAAAAGCTGAAGGGGCGATTTCTTCATAACAAGGTAAGGGTGGGACTAGCTTCTATAAATCTAAGTTTCATAATCCCTAAATTTTGATTTAACATGTTGATGTTGGTGAATTTGGGAATTAGGGTTGTTTGATTATGATAAACTAATGATGGAATGTTAAATTGATGATTTCTATGTTGAGATGTTGATTTTGTTGTGATTCTATGGTGTTGTTACTGATTGGTGCCATGCTTATGCATAAATTGATGAAGTTTTGAATGTTCATAAACATGTGTCAGATGAATGAGTTGTTGGATGATTTTGATGTTGAGTTGTTGGATGATTTTGATGTTAAAGTTGCTTTTCCTGAGTTTCCTTATCTCTGTCCCGAATTTTGAAATAAAAACTGGAATTGATCGGTACAGAATTGGTCTTAGGTGTAAACACAAAAGTTGTAGGTATGGATGTTAGTTTTCTAATGCCGTTGGTCTGACGTCAAAACGATTTATAGAACTTGAGTTATGGTCAAATTACTGCACGTAGGTCACAGTGAATTTTTATGGACTTTCTGCACAACTTTTCCGAATTTGAAACGAAAACTGGTATTGATCGGTACAGAATTGGCCTTGGGTGTAAACATGAAGGTTTTGGATAATGTTGTTAGCTTTCCAGTGGCTTTGGTTTGACGTGAAAATGACTTTTAGTTTTTGAGTTATGATGAAAATACTCCAAGGAGGTCTTAGTGAAATTGTACGGTGACAGCATTCCCTGTTTCATGTTTTTGAATCTTTTTCACACGTCTCTGTTTTAAATTGGTCTTTGGTATAAACATGAAAGTTGTTGATAATTGTGATATCTTTCTAGTATCCTTGGTTTGACATGGAAATATGTTATGTATAATTTGTTATGGTTTTACAAAAGTGTATGATGAATTGTTGATGTTTGAATACGATGTTATATGATGAGGTTTTGTGATAATGATGTGTTGTGATAATGATGTGTGATGATAACGATGTGCTGTGATGATGCTTTGTTGTGATGATGATAATACACGATGATGATGTTAAACGATGATGATGATAACGATGACGATGTATATGATAATGAAGTTGTTGTTGACGTTGTATTTGTTGTAAATGTTGCATTGTCGAGTCCAGTACATATGCATTAAGTGATGGGGGTGTATGCCCGACATGTCTATTATGACATTATGAATTAAGTGATGGGGGTGTATGCCCGACATGTCTATATGACATTTACGATGGGGGTGTATGCCCGACATGTCCTATTATGACATATTTTGCGATGAATTGGTACCACATGCATGTTGCATACTTGAGTCAGTGATGTTGCATTGTTGAGTCGGTCGATGTTATTGTATTTGATGTTGCATTGAGAGGTGAGATTATGATGTGTATGTGTGATGTATGTATAAGATCTGATGGTGTTGTTTGATGATGTTTATGTGAAATGTTAAATTCATCTTTATGAATTATGTACTTATGTTTATTGAATGTGAATCTCACCCCTTCTGTTTGAATGTTGCCTCTACGTGGGTAACGTGCAGATAACCAGGAGTAATCGCTGAAGTGAGTTGATTCCTCGTGTCATTAGGAGTCGCTCTGATATGTAACGGGATGGGAAACTTTTTGATGAATTCATGTGCTATGTATTTTAATTTCAAACTGATGTTGAACCACATTTAGTGGAGTTTTAAACTACGTTGTTTTTGATGTGGCCTTGTGCCTAATGATGTTTAGATTTAATTATGAAGTTGAATTTCCGCTGCGATGGTTTTGACGTTATTGAAAAGTCTGTTTTGAAATAAATAGCAAATTATCCTATTTATAAATTGTAAACGAAGTGCGACATCCCGTCAAGGTTGAAACTCTGATTTATTTTAAATGAAATTTTCAAGTTGGGGAAAACGGGGTGTTACAGATGTTAATAAATTACATTCTCAGTTGAATTTTACAAATCAAACATTATATATTGTAGCCCAACAATTAGATCGTATTGAGCTATCTGCTCCTCAACCTAAAAATATGAAAGACTATAAATTAGATCCTAAAAAACCCATATATAATTATAATACTCTTTCAACTAAAGAATTAAAAGGTATTAACTTAGGAAATGATCATACTCAAAAGATAGATGATTTAGTTAAAAGATTAAGTGAATTTAAAATAGGAGGACCCTCTAATACATCAAATGTTAATACTCTTTCTAGAGAAGAAGAATTTGATAACCTGGTTAGCCGATTAGGGTCTGCACCCAAGCCTAAAACTAGGAATTATTATAATAGGCCTTCATTTGCAGATGTGCAATTTAAAGAAAGAAATCAATTTGGTGTAAATCATTTTACAGGAAACGCCATATCCGAATGGAATATAGATGGTGCTTCTGAACAACAAGTTTTAGACACTATTCAAAGCATGACTATGGTTGCTACCGCTTTTAAAATCCTAGGTAATAGCGATATAAAAACTAAAGATATGTTAGTTACCGGATTTACGGGGCAGTTAAAAGGATGGTGGGATAACATTATTAATCCTGAAGATAAAGATTTTATAAATAACGCCATGAAAACTGGTACAAATGAAAGTATTTGTGTAACCACCTTATTATATACTATTACTAAACATTTTATTGGTGAGCCAGCTAAATTTCAACAAAGAGCTGGAGAGCAATTAATGAATCTTTATTGTCCAACTATGTCAGATTATAGGTGGTATAAAGATATGTTTCTTTCTAAATTGTGTCTTAGACAAGATGGAAGTGCTAATTATTGGAAAGAAAGATTTTTAAGTGGATTACCAAGATTATTTTCAGAAAAGGTAAAAACAAATATTAGAAATAGTTTTAATGGAGATATTCCATATGCAGACTTAACCATATGAGAACTATCTAATTATATTATAGAAACTGGAATACAAATTTGTACTGATTACAAATTACAAAATAAACTTAAAAGTGAAAAATTAAATAATAAGAAAGAATTAGGATCGTTCTGCGAACAATATGGGGCTACCCCTCTTAGAGCTCCTAGTAACCCTAAAAATAGAAAGAAAGTTGTTAGTAAGGGAAGAAGTAATTACCGTTCTTATAATAAAACTTATAAAAATAAAGATAAAGAAGAATTCTATAAAAAAAAAACCCTATAAAAAGAAATCTTATGGTAAAAAGAAACCTTATAAGAAAAACATTAACAAAAAGGAAGTTAAATGTTTTAAATGTGGACGTAATGGCCACTATGCTACTGAATGTAGAGTTAAAGAAGATTAATCAATTAAAAACCTTAGATATGACTAAAGAATTAAATGAAACTTTAATTTTAGCTTTAGAAAATATTATGTTAAATTTAGCCAGTGAAGAAAGTTCTTCAACAGAAGAATCTTCTTATGAAGAAATTAATAAAATTAGTAATTCTGAAGACTGTATAGGATTAGATTTCTGCAATTGTAATAATTGTAGTAAACATATTAATGTCTTAACAAAAAAGGTCTTGACCAGTAGTCAAGTAGATACTTTAATTACTATCCTTAATAATATGGAAGAATCTGAAAGTAAGAATGCTTTTATGGAACATCTTAAGACCATTATAGAAGATAATGATCTTGTTAAAAAGCCTGTTAAAGGTATAGAATTTAAAGATGTTATGGAACTCTTTAATAAAGATAAAATAAAACCGGTAAATGTTAATGACTTACAACAAGAAGTTAAAACTTTGAAAAGAGAAATTCAAAGTTTAAAAACTCGGGAAGATGAATTAGAAGTAAAACTTTTAGAGTTAGAAGGGCATATGATAGTTCAAAACCAGCGTTTGGACCATTAGTTTAATATTAAGAAGAATAAAGAAAAAGAAATAGAATTAGAGATAGAAAATGAAAATGAAGATAAAAAGTATTTTAATAGCATTGAAAGGATTATTTCTCATAAGTGGTTTAGTAAAATAGACATGGTTCTCCCGGATAGAACTTATGAAATGATAGCATTAATCGATTCTGGTGCAGATTTAAACTGCATTAGAGAAGGATTAATCCCTACCCAATATTATGAGAAAACTACAGAATCATTAAGAGGTGCTAATGGTGCTAGACTACAAGTTAATTTTAAGTTATCTTCTGCAAAGATTTGCAAGGATAAAATTTGTTACAATACTTCTTTTTATTAGTAAAAAATATTAATGAAGATATTATTTTAGGAACACCTTTCTTAGCTCTATTATACCCGATAACTATTAATGAAGAAGCTATTACTACACATGCTTTAGGTCATACTATTAAATTTAATTTCTTAAATCCGCCTAAAATTAGAGATCTTAATACTTTAAAGGATAAACAGATTTCTTATATTAATCTTATTAATAATAAGAAGAAACAGATTAACTTTTTAAATAAAGAAATACGTTTTAAAAGAATAGAAGAACAATTACAAACACCCAATATTATTAAACAAATTAATGAACTAAAAGATAAATTTGCTAGTAATCTTTGTTCAGAACAGCCTAACACTTTCTGGAAAAGAAAGACACATGTTATATCCTTACCTTATGAACCTACTTTTAATGAAAAAGATATTCCTACAAAAGCTAGGCCTATTCAGATGAATAAGCAACATTTAGATTACTGTAAAAAAGAAATTAATGAATATTTAGAGAAAGGATTAATTAGACAGAGCAAATCTCCTTGGAGTTGCTCAGCCTTTTATGTTATTAATGCTGCAGAATTAGAAAGAGGAAGTCCTCGATTAGTAATAAACTATAAACCTTTAAATCAAGCTTTACAATGGATTATGTTGGTTATTTAAAGGTTGGCTTCATTGTTTGGTAAAATCAAAATGCAAGCAATGCGTTTTCCATATGTTAAAGAAGTCTTCAGAAGCAAGGAATTGGTTTTAAAGAGGTTCAGAAGCTGAAAATTGCATTTCAGGACCTTCAGAAGCTGAAATGAACCTTCAGACGCAGGATGGACCTTCAGACTCTGAAACATTTCATCAGACGCTGGGAGGGTCTTCAGACGTTGACCAGCGTTGACCTTCAGAAGCTGAGCTTCAGACGTTGACCAGCGTTGACCTTCAGAAGCTGAACTTCAGAAGCTGTTTTCAGAAGCTGTTTTCAGAAGCTGATTTTCTGCATTCTTTGTGATTAAATCTGTGCGTATCTATTGAAGATTTATCAAAGATTTATTCAGGCATTGTTATCTAGAAGGCTGTTTAATTTGTTGAAGATCTTGGTGAAAGATTGGCTGCGTATTTATGTTTGAATATATTTTTTGAGGAATCTTTGCAAGATAGAAGTCAGAAATATATGTTTCCTTTTCAAGCCTTTGCTCAATTTCAGAATTATATTTTGAAGAAGATTTGATCAGAATTATATGCCTGCTGAAGACTATATATAAAGGAAGACGTGCTGCTGCAAATTGCGAATTTGATTGAGTCAATTACAGTTTATATTAAAAGAGTCTGTGTAAGCTTAGGCTTTGTTTTTGTACACCACTCATATGTTCTGAGTTGGTTTAGATTGGTTGAGTTGTAATTCATTCAAAGCTTTTAAGCACGAATGATGTCTTTATTCTTTTGAAGGGTGTCTTCATATTTGAGTTGTTTGAGTGTTGCTGATCACTGGGTTGTGATTAAGTAATTAGGAAGTTAGTAGTGTTCTAATACTTAGGTGGGTTCCTGAGTAGAAGTCTAGACTAAGTGGAGATTGATTGCTAAGGCTGGGAACAGGGGGGTCTGTGTCTGAGTCTTTGAGTTGATTCCTCATAGTAGATTTCCTTCCTGGATTGGTATCCCCCAGAGTAGGTGAAGTTTGCACCGAACTGGGTTAACAAATTCATTGTGTTCCTTTACTTTCTGCACCTTATTTTTCTGCTTCTGAACTTTATTTTTCATACTCTGTTTTTAGTTCAGAACCAGTTAATTGCCAGGAATTTCATATTAGGTATCCAATATCTAATAAATAAGATTTAATAAATAGGTTACATAATAAAGCCATTTACTCTAAGTTCGATTTAAAGTCAGGATATTATCAAATACAATTAGAAGAAAAAGATAAATATAAAACAGCCTTCGTAGTCCCCTTTGGGCATTATGAATGGAATGTTTTACCATTAGGTCTGAAGAATGCTCCTTCAAAATTTCAAAACATTATGAATTCTATCTTTAATTGTTGGATATTTGAGTGTTGGCTACATGTTTGCTAAAATCAAATAGACAAGCAATTTGTGCTTCAGAAGCTGAAATTTGCCTATCAGAAGCTGAACTGGTTCTTCAGAAGCTGACCGTACACTTCAGAAGCTGGAACAATACTTCAGACGCACTGTTCAGAAGCTGGTGTTCAGACGCACTGTTCAGACGCTGACTTTCGTTGACCTTCAGACGCACTGTTCAGAATCTGACTTTCGTTGACCTTCAGACGCACTGTTCAGACGCTTACTTTTGTTGACCTTCAGAAGCTGCTGTTCAGACGTTGACTTTTGTTGACCTTCAGAAGCTGCATTTCAGAAGCTGTATTTCTGTGTTCATTCTGTTAATTTTCTCACAGTATCATTCAAAGATTTGTTTGAAGATTTATCCAGGTTGATGTTTCTAGAAGGCTGTTTAATTCGCGTGAAGATCTTTATTGAAGATTGGTTTCTTTTATTTATGAATATATTTTATAAGGAATCTTTGAAAAATATATTTCAGAAATATATTTCCTTCTATGAGCTTCTAAAGAATTTCAGAACTATATATGTTGAAGATTATTGTGTTCAGATTTATGTGCTGCTGAAGACTATTTAAGGAGGGCGCTGCTATTGAAGAATTGTACATCAAAAACCAGAAGTTGTCAGTAAAAGAGTCTTAGTGTTTTTGAGTCTGTGAGCTGTTGCTCTGTTTTTCTGTACACCACTCAGAGTTGGTTGTTTTTGTTATAGAGTTGTAATTCACTTAAAGCTTTTAAGCACAAGTGACTTTGTTGTTTTGAAGAGTGTCTTCGTACTTGATTTGTTTTAAGTGTCTGATAATCACTGGGCTGTGATTACTTGATTGGGAAGTAAGTGGGTTCTTATATCTAGGAGTTCCTAGGTAGAAGTCTATACAGGTAGTGATTAAGTGATAAGGCTGGGAACAGGGTGAAATTTCTGGCTTAGCAACTGGTAAGGAGGTTAAACTGGTTCTGATTAAAACTGGTTCTGGATAAAAATTAGCAGATTCAGAACTAAAACAGAGTATGAACAAGACACAGTTCAGGAGCAGAAATAAAAGAACACACAAGGTTTGTTAACCCAGTTCGGAGTAAACACCTCCTACTCTGGGGGATACCAATCCAGGAAGGAAATCCACTATTGGAATTAATCCTTAAGACTCAGACACTGACTCCCAGTTCCTATCCCAAGCAATCAATCTCCACCTAGTCAGACTTCTACCCACGCATGAGTATTAGAATCCACTAACTTCCTATTCAAGCAACTGCAACCCAGCCACTTGAACAACCCTTGAACTAAACCCTAGTTCTGAACAAATAACCCAGTTTTTGAAGAACACACTTCAAAACAAAAACTTCATTCTTGCTTAAAAGCTTTGAATGAATTACAACTCAATTAAACCTAAACCAACTCAAAACATATGAGTGGTGCACAAAACAAAGCTTAAAAAGCTTACACACACTAAGACTCAATTCTCTGATTTTTTCTCTCTAAAAATATATCTCTTGAATAGCAGCAAAGCACTCCTTATATAGTCTTCAGCAAGCAACATTAATCTGAATTAAATCTTCTCAAATAGATATGTTTCTGAATTATGCAAGGCTTAAAAAGGAAACATATAAATCTTCAATGTATCTGTAAAAGATTCCTTCAGGAAATACGATCTTCATAAAATATGAGCCAATCTTCTGAATGATCCAATAAGGAAACAAATAAACCTGCAATGTATCTTTATAAAGATTCTGCAGAAAAATATGCGTTTTCATAAAAACAAACCAAATCTTCATTAAATCTTCTCCAAAACAACCAGCATTCTAGAAGCAATATGCTAGGATATTTCCTTGTTAAATCTCGCCAAGATTCCCGCAGAAACAACTTGAAAAAGTGCAGCTTCTGATGAAGTCAACAAAAGTCAACTCTGCTTCAGACTCTCAATTCAGCTTCTGAAACGCTATAGTGCTTCTGAAGATACATTCAGCTTCTGATGGAATTTTCAGCTTCTGAACAGCTTCAAAATGAAAAACTTGCAACTGAAGATTTGTTCTAGACATGGAGATGCTACTATTCAACACATTGGATTTGCCAAAATATGCAGCCAACACCAAAATACTCAACAATCTCCCCCTCTGGCAAATTTTTGGCTAAAACCAATGTTCACACATCCAAGTTCTTCAATCTCCCATAACACTAGCTCATCAATGAAGAACTTCACAACAATATAACATAGCACATAAATTAGGCAGCGGACAAAACACTCTCTGAGCTATGTTAAACAACAGCTTCAGCTTCTGAACTCCTGAAGCACACATAAACCAATTACTGATCAATTCCTGATCATCACAAACACTCCTGAAGCTCCACAACACTCCCCCTGCAACTCAGCATCCAATATTAAAAACTCCCCCTTAATTCTGAACTGCAGTAACACTTCAGGATCACAAACACTCAGGTATATAACATTCTTGTACTCCCCCTGAGACACATATTCTCCTTCAAACACATGTGCACTGCATTGGTTCTGAATTCTGAACAACATACTCAAAACTGCACAAACTACAAACTGACAGCTCACACTCTACACAGCTCATGTCTGATCTTAAACATAGGTTTTTCTCCCCCTTTTTAGCCACAAAATTATGACAAACTTCAGACTTAACATAGGGTTTAAAAACAGCACATACATCATCTGAATCAGTCCCAACATCAACTTCAGATCCAGGATCAGACACACATTCAGTATTAGCAAAACTGGCAGGTACTCTATCTTCCTCACATCCAGTTTGCAATAATTGCTATAAATCCTTATGCTGACAAACATTTGAAGAACCACAACAAAAAACATTCCTCCCAGCAACTCTTTTCTGAACATAAGTCCTAGCCTCTTCAGATTCACAAGAAAATTGTACCTTCTGATCAGGAACTTTGCTCCAGATTTTGGATGGTCCAGCACCAGAATTCTTCTGTGCTATAGGAATTGGCTTGCTTTCATCAGCAACAGCCTTTCCCTTTCCTTTGTTCAGATTCTGAGCAATACCTTCACTCTTAGGTCTCCAAACTTTCTTGATTTTGCTCTTGTTCACAGCTGGTTCAACTTTTCTGTGTTGCAAATGTTTGGGATAACCATGCAATTTGTAACAGAAAGGTTTAATGTGACCCTTCTTACCACAATGATGACAAACCCAAGTTTGATTCCTTCTTTTGTTTCTGTTAAACTTCTGGGAATGCATCTGAGCATGCTTCTGAGGCAGCATCTGAGGTCTCATCTTTGATGTCCCAATCATAGAATCATAAGATTCAGAAGCATGTACAAATTGCTTAACAGGATTCTTCTTCTTGAGGTTCAGACTCTGATCATCAAAACCTAACCCAGTTTTTCCTTGCTTCTGAACATCCAGAATCTCCTCCAACTTATCAGTAGCAGAGTTCATCATCCTAACTTGCTTCTTCATCTGATCAAGTTGGGAATTCAGTTGGCTCACTTCATCCTTTAAATCAGAGTTCTGTACCAAAAGTTCACCTTTCTCAGCCTCCAGTTGACAAATGGTCTTCTTCTGATCCACTACTTGCTTGCAAACTTCTAAACTTCTGATGTATATATTCTTGTAATTTTCAGCCAGTTCATCATATGAGAGTTTTGCAACTTCAGACACAGATGAGGCTTCAGACTCTGAATCAGACTCAGAAAATGTCTCAGACTCTGAAAATGCATCAGACTTTGAACCAGTTCCTGAGTTCTGTTTTAACCTTACCATCAGGCCTGTATTAACCTTAGCAGATTCACTCTCAGCATCTCCTTCAGAATCATCATCAGACCATGAAGCAGCTAGGCTCTTCTTCTTCTGCTTCTTAAGAAAAGTAGGACATTCTGTCTTGATATGTCCAAAGCCCTCACACTCAAAGCACCAAACACCTTGTGATTGTTTACTATTTTCTTCAGTCTTGGCCCTTTTTAAATCATTATGAGGCTTGCTATTGTAAAACCTGATGTTCTGACCCTTGGATTTTGACTTTCTATCAACAAGCTTCAGAATCTTATTAAACTGTTTCCCCAGCACCCCAAGTGCTTCTGATAAATCATTATCATCCTCATCTGGTTCTTGTTGATCATCAGCTTTAGAGTTTACAGCAAGAGCTATTCCTTTCCCTTTCTTATCAGGTTGTTTGCAGAAAGCAGTTTCAAAATTAAGCAATGACCCAATCAGCTCCTCAAGCTTCATAGTGGTAATATCATGAGCCTCTTCAATGGCTGTAACCTTCATATCAAACCTTCTTGGCAGGGACCTGAGGATTTTTCTCACTAGCTTCTCATCAGACATCTTCTCCCCAAGAGAATCAAAGGAATTGGCCATATCCAACACATTCATGTAGAAATCCTGAATGGATTCATCTTCCATCATCTCCAGGTTCTCAAACTTTGTTGTGAGTAGTTGAAGTCTGGATAGCTTAACCTTAGAGGTTCCTTCATGAGTGGTTTTCAGAATTTCCCAAGCATCCTTTGCCACAGTACATTGCTTGATGAGTCTGAACATGTTTCTATCAACACCATTGAAAATAGCATTCAAAGCCTTTGAGTTTCCATGTGACAGATCATCCTCAGCTTTGGTCCATTCTTCTTCAGGCTTCAAAACACCAGTTTTATTCCCATCTTTGTCTGTAACCACAGGATGTTCCCAGCCTTTAATCACAACTTTCCAAGTTCTGCTGTCAATAGACTTTAGAAAAGCACACATCCTGGATTTCCAGTACTCATAATTGGTGCCATCAAGTAGGGGTGGTCTGTTGACAGGGCCTCCTTCTCTCTCCATAAAGCCAGACATTCTTACCTCTGGATCTCACCCAAAACACAGGCAGGGTGCCTGCTCTGATGCCAATTGAAATTTCTGGCTTAGCAACTAGTAAGGAGGTTAAACTGGTTCTGATTAAAACTGGTTCTGGATAAAAATTAGCAGATTCAGAACTAAAACAGAGTATGAACAAGACACAGTTCAGGAGCAGAAATAAAGTGCAGAAATAAAAGAACACACAAGGTTTGTTAACCCAGTTCGGAGTAAACACCTCCTACTCTGGGGGATACCAATCCAGGAAGGAAATCCACTATTGGAATTAATCCTTAAGACTCAGACACTGACTCCCAGTTCCTATCCCAAGCAATCAATCTCCACCTAGTCAGACTTCTACCCACGCATGAGTATTAGAATCCACTAACTTCCTATTCAAGCAACTGCAACCCAGCCACTTGAACAACCCTTGAACTAAACCCTAGTTCTGAACAAATAACCCAGTTTTTGAAGAACACACTTCAAAACAAAAACTTCATTCTTGCTTAAAAGCTTTGAATGAATTACAACTCAATTAAACCTAAACCAACTCAAAACATATGAGTGGTGCACAAAACAAAGCTTAAAAAGCTTACACACACTAAGACTCAATTCTCTGATTTTTTCTCTCTAAAAATATATCTCTTGAATAGCAGCAAAGCACTCCTTATATAGTCTTCAGCAAGCAACATTAATCTGAATTAAATCTTCTCAAATAGATATGTTTCTGAATTATGCAAGGCTTAAAAAGGAAACATATAAATCTTCAATGTATCTGTAAAAGATTCCTTCAGGAAATACGATCTTCATAAAATATGAGCCAATCTTCTGAATTAGATTTGTTTATGAATTATGAATGATCCAATAAGGAAACAAATAAACCTGCAATGTATCTTTATAAAGATTCTGCAGAAAAATATGCGTTTTCATAAAAACAAACCAAATCTTCATTAAATCTTCTCCAAAACAACCAACATTCTAGAAGCAATATGCTAGGATATTTCCTTGTTAAATCTCGCCAAGATTCCCGCAGAAACAACTTGAAAAAGTGCAGCTTCTGATGAAGTCAACAAAAGTCAACTCTGCTTCAGACTCTCAATTCAGCTTCTGAAACGCTACAGTGCTTCTGAAGATACATTCAGCTTCTGATGGAATTTTCAGCTTCTGAACAGCTTCAAAATGAAAAACTTGCAACTGAAGATTTGTTCTAGACATGGAGATGCTACTATTCAACACATTGGATTTGCCAAAATATGCAGCCAACACCAAAATACTCAACACAGGGGTTGTGTCTTGAGTCTTTGAATTGATACTACTTAGTGGATTTCCTTCCTGGATTGGTATCCTCCAGACGTAGGTGTGTTTGTCACCGAACTGGGTTAACAAATCATCCGTGTTCCTTTTATTTTCTGTCCTTTATTTTTCTGCTTCTGAACTTCTATTTTCAGACTTTGTTTTACGGTTCAGAACCAGTACCTGCTAGAATTACAATTGGCATCAGAGCGGGCACCCTGCCTCTTATTGGGTGAGCTCCAGGGAAGGTTTTTTCTGGCATTATGGACAAGGAAGGAGGATTTGTTAACAGGCCACCTCTGTTGGATGGTTCCAACTATGAGTACTGGAAGTCTCGTATGAGTGCTTTCCTGAAATCCTTAGACAGCAGGACCTGGAAAGCTGTGCTGAAGAGTTGGGAACATCCAGTTGTGTTGAAACCAGAGGAAGAATGGTCAAAGGATGAAGATGAATTGACTCTTGGAAACTCCAAAGCTTTGAATGCTCTATTCAATGGGGTGGACAAGAACATGTTCAGACTAATCAAGCAGTGCACTATAGCCAAGGATGCCTGGGAGATTCTCAAAACCACTCATGAAGGCACTTCAAAGGTAAAGCTATCCAGACTTCAACTACTCACCACAAAATTTGAAAATTTGAAGATGTTGGAGGATGAGAACATACAAGATTTTTATATGAATGTTCTGGACATGGCCAACTCATTTGAGTCTCTTGGAAAAAGAGTATCTGATGAGAAACGTGTGAGAAAGATCCTCAGATCCTTACCTAAGAGATTTGATATGAAGGTGACTGCTATTGAAGAAGCACATGACATCTCCAGCATGAAGGTGGAGGAATTGATTGGGTCTCTTCAGAACTTTGAAATAAGCAGAACTGATAAGAAGGGGAAAGGTGTTGCTTTTGTGGCAAATGATGAAAGCTTATCAGAAGATATTGTGTTGCTGAGTAAACAGTTTAAGAAGATTCTGAAGAAGACAAGAACTAATCAACCCAAAGGTGTTCAATGTCATGAGTGTGAAGGATATGGTCACATTAGAACAGAATGTGCCACATACCTAAAAAATCAGAAGAAGAGTCTGATTGTGTCTTGGTCTGATGAAGATGACAGAAGGAGAAGAGGAGCATGTCACTACTTTAACTGGAAAATTCAGGTCTGATGATAAAGTTAAGGTTTCAGAAGCACTATCAGGTTCTGAAACACTATCAGAGTCTGAAGCATCTTCAGAGTCTGAATGCAGTGATGAAGAACTGTCTTATGAAAAACCTGTTGAGTTTTGCAAGAAGTTGCATGTTCAATTTAAAGAAGTTTGCAAGCTGCTGGAAGAACAGAAGAGAACTATCAGTCAACTTCAGTTTGAAAGAAGTGAACATTTAGCACAAATCTTTGGTCTCAAAGATGAGGTAACCCATTTGAATTCACAACTTGATCATATGAAGAAGCAAGTTAGAATGATGAACTCTGCTACTAATGTGCTGGAGGAGATTTTGGAGAATCAGAATCAAGGGAAACCAAATGGCATAGGATTTGTTGATAAGACTCTAAACATCAAACAGCAAAATCCTGCTAAGAGGTTCATACCTGCTGCTGATACTTATGATCCAATGATGAGCAAACCTAAGAACAAACCTCAGGGATCTAAAAGCAAGAAGACATCTCATCCTTGGGTATGTCATCACTGTGGTAAAAAGGGACACATTAAGCTTTTTTGTTACAAGCCGCATGGATACCCCAAACACCTTCAAAAAAGAAAGTCTGAACCTGTTGTTGTCAATGTCAAGAAGGTATGGAGACCAAAATGTGAAAGTGTTGCCCAGAATCTGAAAAATAGGAAAGGAAAGGTTGTTGCTGCTGACAGCAGGCCAACTCCTGTAGCAAAGAAGAGTTCTGTTGCTGGACCATCTAAAGTCTGGAGCAAGGTTTTGGTTCTTGTCCCTGTTTAGAAGTCTCTAAAAGGAAAGGAAGTAGTTTCTAGTAAGTCTGAAGATGTTGTTAAGCATGATACCATGCCCTATGTTCAGTGTGCTGAGGATGATGAAGATGTTACTGATATAAAAGCCTTAGATGGGAAGCAATTTGAAAATTTGAGGGGCCAACTAGGCAAATTTGTTATGAGCTTTTTCTGATCTTCTGAGGAGACTTTGTGTGGATTCTGTGGGATTCTGATCCTGATAATAGTCTTGATGTTGGTACTGTGATGGGTTCTGTATGTTGGTTTTGATGCTGATTCTGATGTGGTGTCTGTGTGAGTGTCTGTGTATGTTGTTCTGTGTTATGCTGGTCTATGTTATGTTTCTCTGCTCCTGGTGATTGCTGGTTGTTTTGTCAACATTGTTTGGCTAAAAAGGGGGAGAAAGAAGTATGTATTGTTTCAGAAACTGTCAACAGTTCAGGGGGAGTTGGAGTTTCTGATTGGTCTGTTTCAGGGGGAGTTCCTGAGTATCTGTTCAGAAGTTAATCTGTTCAGGGGGAGTTTTTTTTTGAAATATAGTGAATTATCCGCTGCTGACTCTGTTGCTACATTTGTGTTATGTTCTTCATGGTTGCGTTCCTTGTTGTGTGGAGAATTTAATTGTTGTTGTGCTCAAGTTGATTTTAGCCAAAATTTGCCAAAGGGGGAGATTGTTGGATATTTGAGTGTTGGCTACATGTTTGCTAAAATCAAATAGACAAGCAATTTGTGCTTCAGAAGCTGAAATTTGCCTATCAGAAGCTGAACTGGTTCTTCAGAAGCTGACCGTACACTTCAGAAGCTGGAACAGTACTTTAGACGCACTGTTCAGAAGCTGGTGTTCAGATGCACTGTTCAGACGCTGACTTTCGTTGACCTTCAGACACACTGTTCAGACGCTGACTTTTGTTGACCTTCAGAAGCTGCTGTTCAGACGTTGACTTTTGTTGACCTTCAGAAGCTGCATTTCAGAAGCTGTATTTCTGCGTTCATTCTGTTAATTTTCTCACAGTATCTTTCGAAGATTTGTTTGAAGATTTATCCAGGCTGATGTTTCTAGAAGGCTGTTTAATTCGTGTGAAGATCTTTATTGAAGATTGGTTTTGTAATACCCCACTTAAGTCCTAACAGATTGCAGTATCAGTTGAGTGTATCTGAGAAGAAATAATTAACAAAAGGTATGTTGGCCCTTTTCTCTATTAGTGAAGTTTAAGATCAGTTAGTCGAGTACTCGAAGAGACGTAACCTATAATTAAATTTACCAGAGGACCAATGAGAGCTTGAGACGATTTTAAATGGCTTGTTCCAGAAGGAACTCGAAGGTAACCTAAGGGACATGATAGAGTTATGAGACCTAAGCTGTCTCGGAAAAGAGTATGAGTATGGAACCCTACGGATAAGAATGAAAAGGGAAAGTAAACGGGACTCGATTCATTAGTGGATTCAGTATATAAAAGATGTGATTTTCCAGGAGTCATAGAATGTTTTTAGAAGTTGCCACAAGTGTTTGTGTGTGAACTTAAGTTGCCTCAGGTATGCTTTCAGTCGGGTTTCTGCAATGTTTTAATGATTATACATGATGAGCTGACCAAGAGATGGTTACAGAATTCAGGATATGGAAAGTTAAGTTAGAACCAGAGTATAAGCTGTTTGACAGGAGCATTGTTGGGCTCGTATTAGTTGCTGAAAGCTGTTTACAGGTTTCGGCGTAATTTCGCGAAAACAAGTATATTCTTTATGTCCAAAAGGAAACACAAAGTCAGGTGATGACCAATCCGTAGGTTAAGCAGATGGTTTAAGCCACAAGAGAAACGATAACGTCAGATGGTTTTGTTACGGTAATTACAAAGTGATAAAGTAAAAGGATTGGTCAAGGAAATTTCATTTGGCAATAGTGGTGTATTGCTCCAATCCTAACTTGAGTTGTTAAGAATCAGAGTTGCGCAGCGGAGTAGCAATCCAAGAATGAATTAATGAACAATGCTAAGCTGAAGCTTAGGGAACGAGAATGTGTTAAGTGCTTAATTCTTATTATACGGAATAGCACTAAGTAGAGACGACTTGAACATATCACAAGTTCTAATGGAAAATTTTAGAAGTTAAGTTGAGGAATACTTCAAACCTCGAAACCCATGAGAAAAGGAATATCGAAATAGTTTAAGAGTATGTGGTAAGATATAAGTAAAGGAAAATCGACATACAAAAGGCAGCGGAAGTTTAAAATTTTTGATTTCCTTTCCTTGGATCATTACGAATATGACATGAATCAGTGATAGAATTGTTACCTCTTGTAGTGCAGAAACAATTTCGTTGATCACAGCTAAGCAAGCAAGCGAAGCCTCTACTCGTCCACACGAACGGTTTCCTCTGGTTCCCGGTGCTAGCCAAGCGATCAGAGGTTAGGGAGAGAAGTGGGGTTTCGGTTTTGCCTTTAGGGTTACACGAAAATTGCACACCTGATTTCAGCACTAGAGCTCTATTTATAGAGCTCCTTGCTGCACGAAATCAGCCATCATTGTTGAGCTTCCATAAGCCCATTAACCCATCAGCTTCCGCTAACTAATTAGCGTCAATTGCTAAACGTACCCCATCATATAAGTATTACTTATATTTCTCCTTTTTACCATTCTATTGTGTGTGACCCTATAGGTTCTTGCAACGTTGGCAATAATATTAAATCCTATATATTTAATATTATAAATAGTGAGCGGTATCTAGCAACACATCACTGCTACCCAAGTGACAAGAATGTCAAGTGATCTGACGAAACCTTTCCATGATAATATCTATGTGTACGATTACTCCTTTGTCCTGATATCTTTATTGAACACAAGGCATAGTTTGCGTCACTCTTGTTTAGCTCAATATTTATATTTCTTGATCCCGAAATATACTGAATAACGAATAAGTCCAATATCTCATATTGACTTAATTCGGCATGGCCATGCATTTTTCCAGTCATATTTCATCAAGAGGCCTAAAGATATATCTCCTGTTATGAAGGAGGGACAAATCCCATCTGTAGTATCCTAATTTTGTCCTACGCATTTTAAAACAAAAAAAAATCAAAAAGAATCAAAAGAGGGGGAAAAAGTCAAAAGTCAACAAAAGTCAACAGAAAAGTCAACATTTCAAAATTGAGGACTTCGCACTGCGAAGGTCACTTCGCACTGCGAAGTCTGCGATTTTTCTGCAGATTTTTGGTTTCTTTGATTTAATTCCAGAATTTGTTGCATATCACTTCCATAATTATTTTAAGTAGCATTCATGGCTAATTGGGCCAAGCAAAGCCAGAGTTGAAGAACTTGCCATTAATGCCAAGGTTGGAAGCTTTTTCTTCCAACCTAGCATGTGACAAGCAAGTGGGCTTGCCCTTGGGCAGCTCTAGTCCCTCCCAGGTGACCTGCTAACCACCACAAGGTTGCCAGCCACCTGCTTGAGGACTTTCCTCCTGCTTGCTCCCCCCAAAACCAGTCAAACCAGCTGGATTTTTCACTTGAAAAAACCATGATTGCCTACTCTGTTTTGCAGCAGCTTTTCACCCTCTCACACCAGCCATAAGTATCCTTTTCATCCCTCAATCTCTGCACATTACAGTGCACGTTTTTATTGACCAACCATTGAGATTGCAAGGATTGATCCCCAAGCATTAGCCAATTGCAAATCAGCTTTGTTCTTCATCATTACCTTCTAGAATTAGTTGAATTTGTGGCTGAAATCAGGCTGGATCTTGCCCCTTGGTGCAAGGCAAGGTTGCCTCTATCCATTAGCATTTAATGCAAAGGGATTCAGCTTGATCTTAGCCACAAGTCAGCTGAATTTTGGGATTGTGTAATGATGAAAAAGATTTGATTTTGGCCTATAAATACAAGGCAATGCCCAAGGATTCAAAGACAGTTAACACAGCATTTTCAAGAGCAGAAACTCTACTCATTTTAGCCTACAAATCTCCACAAATAACCAGAAACAATCAATCCACACAAAGCTTTCCAAAGTTCCAAAACCATCACCAATCTTCAAACCTCTTGTGAAAGCTTTCAATCAAATCAAATCAAGTGCAGCTGGAGCTTTGCTAAGGAGTTCTGTAAGTTTCTAAGCACTTATCTTGCATTTATAATTGTGTTTGCATAGCTATTTTGGCTCAAAACCTTTTGATCCTAAAAAACCCCTTTTGAATTCAAAGAAATCCCAAGGTTTTCAAAACATCAAAACTGGTTTGTCCAGCCTTTTTCACCCCAAAAACTCAAAGTTTCTCACCCACCTATAAGGTCCTGAGTGTGTTCAGAAGTTGTTTCTGAACAAAGGTTCAGAAACAGCTTCTGAACCCAAAATTTCGCATGCTTCGCAGTGCGAAGTCATGGTCGCAGTGCGACCATGACAGAACTCAGAACCTGAGTTTTTGTGTCAAAACAACCAATTTTTGAGGTTCTAGCCCCAGAGCTCAGAACCTAAGAGTTTTTAAACCCATGTTCTTCAAACCATAACAAGGTTTTTGCATATTTTTGGCAAAATCACAAGTTCGTATGACCATTTTGTGGATAACTTGCAAAGCAAGTCATGTTCCCAAACTTTCAAAACCACATGAACAAACAAGCTATGTTCATCATTTCAATCTAAACTTGAACAATAAATATTGTTCATGATGTTCAAAACTCAAAGATGAACATACACCGTTTACGTTCGCATTTTCGCAAAATGAGACGAACTTGCGCGTTTTTTAGCAAATTTGCTAAACCTTCCCATTTTGGGTTTTCAAACCAAATGTTTTGACTTACCTTGGGATTTCTAAAGGATTCAACCCAAAAACATGAATGAAAAAGGGATGGTGTGACGTATGTCTCTCCATCGCCCCGATTGTACGAATGCGTGACGTATGTCTCGTCGCTCGGACAATCGTCATTCCCTTTTTTATAATACGTACAACCCTAACCAAACCAAATCTTGGCCCCTTGTGGTCAATCCAAACCTTTTGGTCCCCCGTTGGCCATTAGACTCAACCCCTCGACTCGTTTGAGTCCACTCGGTCAATGTTCGACTCGTCCGAGTCCATTGTACCCGTTCTTGATCTCAGTGGATCAATCGAACAATCGCCCGACTCTTCGGAGTCCACTCGGTCAATGATTGACTTGTATGAGTCCATTGCACCTCCCTTGGTCCCATAGCGACCAATTCAACCCTTTACCCTAACGGACGTACCTTTTAACAATTCTAATGCGATCCACGAACAAACGCTTAATAAGTCTCCAAGTGCGAGCATACAAGCTACGTTTTAATCGCAAGAATTCGGTTAAAACATCGTCCATTTAAAATCAACCAACACATGTACGTTTTTCTACAAAGAACTACGTACGCTTTGAATTCTCCGACTACCGGGAGATACGTAGGAGCAAGATCGACATCTTGTCAAGCGCAATAATAAAAAACTTTTTTCTTTCTTTCGTTTGTTTTTATCTCTTTCCCCCCTTTATTATTGTTAATATAAATGAACATGCACGCAAAGTATTTAAAAAAACAATTCAAGCTTTAAACCAAATAGAAGGTTCCCGTTGAGTACAACGGACGTGAGGGGTGCTAATACCTTCCCCTTGCGTAACCGACTCCCGAACCCGACAATGGTTGCGATGACCAAATCCTTATCCTCATCGTCTAAAGGGTTTTATTATCGTTTCCCTTTACAACAAAAAAAAACTTAAGGGTTTATCAACGTTCCCTTTACACAAAAACTTTGGTGGCGGCTTCACAAAGGCCCTCCGAGCGTTCGCGAGCGACCTCGGAGGATTTGCGCGTCTTTTTCCCGAGGAAAAAAACGAGGTGCGCACACCATCTACGACACTCATGTCCCTCAACATGATTCGTCGAGTGCCCATTAACCAACGTTATAGTTATCTTGTTACAGATAACGTTTGAATGGCAATAAAACACTTGAGTCCACATCTAGGGATCACAGTGGTTTCAGGTCTAAGAGTGATATACACTATTATCATTGTGAGAATAACTTATGACGATTTCATAACATACTATGTAGTATTCTCACGATGGTTTAATCCAGTATAAATATTACTCCTAATACTTATACCTATGTATAGACTTAATATCTCATATTCATGAGCCATGAGATATGGTCATCAGTCTACATACATAATAGTCTCCATGCTTTATTTTATCCCAATTCATATTAAAGCTTGACTACAGATACCTTTAAGAATAGTGTTCTTTCTGTTGATGCAATCTCATGATTAAGTCACACTTAATATTCCATCACATGAACCAACTATTATAGGGACTTTATTTATCTCATAACAAGTGTAATAAAGAACGCCATATTTTATTTAATAATAAAAGTCATGATACATGTGAAAAGTTTAACATAAACTATTGGCCTCTAGGGCTTACACCAACAATAAGAAGGATGTGATTCTAGCACATTAAGTCTGAATCAATGGAAGTTATCGCTAAACCGGTAGTATAGTTATTTTAGCTCAGTAACATCAAGTATACTTGAAGGGTAAGTTTAGTTTAAAGAGAATTAAGCATGAAACAACATCAGTACAGATTGCACTTGCAAGATGATATTTTGAATTTGAAGAATTGATTAGGAACGACAATGCAGTGGCATGCGAGTTTAATCCACATTGTGCCCACGTTATGATAACATGTTGCATGTGTCAGGTTATGTTTGGTATTGTGTATACTTATCAGAGAAAGTTTATACTACTCAGATAGTAGTGTAACAGATTTACAGTAATGTGACATGTATTAGTAACCGTGGTACGCAGTTAGGAATGTTAAAGTAGGAAGGTTCTGACCGAGCATGTTTGTTGATATCAAACGTATCTTAGCTGAAGAGTTCAGAAATTCTTGAATTTAATGTTCACCAGTAAAGGAAGAAGAACTTTCTATGCAGATTAAAAGTCACTCGTAGTCTTTAGTAAAGGGCTACGTAAGTTCAGGTTATGATTAAAGGATTAAAGTTTAAGCGTGCTATTTTTGGTAGCAACCAGAGTAGAGCTTTCTTTTGGAAACAAGGATCTTGAACTCTATGTTCAGAAATGAGAAATAAGTTTATGATGCCAAGAGAATGTAACCGTAATTTGCATTATGGGTTGATGTATATTCAAGAAGTAAACATGGGTTAAGAGTAAGAAAAAGATCTCCAGTGATGTGGTAGTTTCTCAATTATGTTTAGATCAAGAATGATGTCCCGTTAGTCGGACAAGGACGATGTAACGTACTATGTACCCGTTAGTAGGGTACACGTACTCGAACATATTGTAGTACCCCAATTTTGTCCTAAGCCTTTTTAAAAAAATCAAAAAAAGAGAGAAAAAAGTCAAAGTCAACAAAAGTCAACCAAAAAAGTCAACATTTCAAAAATGGTGACTTCGTAGTGCGAAGGTCCCTTCGCAGTGCGAAGTCTGCGATTTTTCTGCAGACTTTTGATTTCTTTGATTTAATTCCAGTTTTTGTTACACATCATTTTTAGTATTATTTTCATCAGCATTCATGGCCAATTGGGCCCAGCAAAGCCAGAGTTGAAGGACTTGCCATTAATGCCAAGGAGAGAAGCTTTTTCTTCCAACCTAGCATGTGGCAAGCAAGTGGGCTTGCCCTTGGGCAGCTCTTGTCCCTCCCAAGTGACCTGCTACTGACCCTAGGGTTGCCAGCCACCAGCTTGTGGACTTTCTTCCTGCTTGCTCCCCCCAAACCAGTCAAACCCAGCTGGTTTTCACTTGCAAAAAACCATGATTGCTGCCCTGTTTTTCAGCAGCTTTTCATCCCTCTCACACCAGCCCACATGTTGCCTTTTGTTTCCCCCAACCTCTACACATCACAGTGCACGTTTTTATTGCCCAACCATTAAGATTGCAAGGATTAATCCCCAAGCATAGCCAATTGCAATCCAGCCCTGTTTCATCATCATTTCTATCCAAAAACCTTTGAATTTGTGGCTGAAATCAGTCCAAGTCTTGACCCTTGGCACAAGGCAAGGTTACCTCTATCCATTAGCATTAAATGCAAGGAGATTTAGCCTGATCCTAGCCCACAAATCAGCTGGATTTTGGGGATTTCTAATGATGAAATTGATTTGGTTTTGGCTTATAAATAGAGATGCAAGGCAAGAGGAAGAGCAGCATTATTATTCTAACTTTTGATACACTACTCATTCAGCACAAAACACTTACAAACAACCAGAAAAAACCAGCACAAACACTAGCAAAAAAAAACAATTCCAATACAAATCCTTACACAAATTCATTGCTTTTGTTCAAAACCTTGCAAGAACTTCAAACAACCCAAGTTCATTTCACTCCCTTTGCAGCAGGAGCTTTGCTAAGGATTTCTGTAAGTGTTCTAAGTCATTATCTTGCATTTACAGTTGTGTTTGCATATCAATTTTGGTTCAAAACCTTTTGCTCTAAAAAACCCCTTTTGAATTTCAAAAGAAATCCCAAGGTTTGCAAAACATCAAAACTGGTTTGTCCAGCTCTTTTCATTGCAAAACTCAAAGCTTTTCACTCCCCTAAAAGGTTCTGAGTTAGTTCAGAAGTTGTTTCTGAACAACAGTTCAGAAACAGCTTCTGAACTCAAAAATTCGCATTGTTCGCAGTGCGAAGTCATGGTCGCAGTGCGACCATGACAGAATTCAGAATCTGAGTTTAGGTGCCCAAATGGCCAATTTTTGAGGTTGTAGCCCAAGAGCTCAGAACCTAAGAGGTTTAAAACTCATTTTATTCAAACCATGTCAAGGATTTTGCATGATATTGGAAAATTCGCAAGTTCGAGCCACTTTGTTTAGATAACTTGCAAAACAAGTTACGCTCACAAACTTTCAAAACAACTTGAACAAACAAGCTATGTTCACCATTTTCAAATCCAAACTTGAACAAAAACATTGTTCATGATTTTCAAACCAAACGTGAACATAAGCTGAATTTGTTCACTTTTCAAAACCGTTCGCAAAATGAGCCGAACTTGTGCGTTTTTTCACAAAATTGTTAAAAACCTCTTCATTTTGAGTTCCAAACCAAATGTTTTGATAAACTTTGGGATTTCTAAGAAATTCAACCAAAAACTTGAATGAAAAAGGGATGGCTTGACGTATGTCTCCCCATTGCCCCGGTTGTACGAATGCGTGACGTATGTCTCGTCGTTCGGACAATCGTCATTCCATTTTCAACGTATCCGACCATACCAAACCAATTCTTGGCCCCTTGTGGTCAATCCGAACCTTTTGGTCCCCCGTGGCCACTAGATTCAATCCCTCGACTCGTTTGAGTCACTCCGGTCAATGATCGACTCGATTGAGTCCATTGCACCCTTTTGGTCACATAGCGACCAATTCGAACCCTTTTACCCAACGGACATGTTTTACCTATTCTAAGCGCGATTCGTAAACAAACGCTTAAGCCTCCCATGAGCGAGCATACAAGCTATACGCTTAAGTCTCCCATCCGCGAGCATACAAGCTACGTTTAATCGCAAGAATACGGTCAAAACATCGTTCATTAAAAATAACCAACATATGTACGTTTTTCTACCAAAGAACTACGTACGCTTTGAATTCTCCGACTACCGGGAGATACGTAGGAGCAAGATCGACCTCTTGTCAAGCGCAATAATAAAAACTTTCTTTTTTCCCTTTTATCGTATTTCCTTTTTCCCCTTTTACATAGATAAGCATGCGCGCAAAACATTTAAAAACATTTTCAGCTTTAGCCAAATAGAAGGTTCCCGTTGAGTACAACGGACGTGAGGGGTGCTAATACCTTCCCCTTGCGTAATCGACTCCCGAACCCGACAATGGTTGCGATGACCAGTCATTTTCCTCATCGTCAAGGGTTTTATTATCGTTTCCCTTTCAAAACAAAAAACTTAAGGGTTTATCAACGTTCCCTTTAAACAAAAACTTTGGTGGCGACTTCACACAACTTTTTGAGCGTTCGCATACGCTCAGAAGTTTGCGTTTTTTTAACGAGAGCGCACACATATATGTAAATTAAGTGCTATGAATTGTACATGTGATAAAATGCGAGATGGCTTATACCACTCATCACTTGGACTAAACTCCCATAAGTTTTGGATTTATCGGTATAGAAAATATTCACACTACAGCTAGAACACAAGAATAAGATGTGACATAAATGATGGAAGATCATCAAACTCCTAGTAATGAAGAATGATTTCTAAATTATTAAGATAAGTGACGTCGTAGACTAATCGCAGCGGAACACGAGTAATCTATAAAATTTCGCGAGCTCTTGAGAATTCCATAGTGGAAGTAATGATTAGAATTGTGATAAGTAGCACATCATGATGTCAGAAAGAAAGGAGCAGGTGCTAGAGGTGAAACCTCCTGCTTATACTTGGAATATTAAATGAAGTTGGAATTGTAAGAAGTGAGCCGAACAAGAACATAGTCAAGTAAGTCGGATAAGATGGTTCAGACAACCACATATCCTACTACGTAAGAGTTATGTAATGTACATCAAGCCTTTCAGTTAAAGAAAAGATTGTCGAGTATTTTCGACTTATAGAGTTGGAAACCATGGGATTCCGATAAACAAGTTGAACTGGAGAATTGGCTAGTAGAGGAGGAAGTATGAGAGATTCATTCATATATGATCTTAAGAGGATTCTAAATTCCGATGACAAAATTTCCTTAAGGGGGTAGATTGTAACATCCCGCTTAAGACTTGAATATTTATCAGAAGGGCAATTTAGTAATTGCCAATTAATGGATTTAGTTATATGGCAAATGTAATATCCCGCTTAGATGTAGCTGTTATCAGTAATAGGGGATTAATGTGAAAGCAATGGCAAACTTGTAATTATGGAAGGAAGAATTTTATATAGGGAGAAATAAGATATTTTCCCCTCACTTTCTCCTTCCATTCTCTCTCTAAGGTTTATGTTTTCTTCCCCTCCTCCCTCTGTAACACCCTAAAACCCACATTTTATTTTCTAATAAAATTAAATAAATAATTAAACACGCAAGGGTGTCACATTACTAAATCAATCCAAAAATACTTCATTTAATATTAAAAACGTCGCAGTGGAATAAATTTCAAAGCATTCAAAGTAATTGTCACTTTATTAAATCGAAATCAAAACTGAATTCTAAAGAATTCTGAAACAAAGTTTGAAATAAAATAAATCCCCATTCCCTAGTGTTACTAATCAGAGCATCGACTCGATAAAGACTCCCAAAAGCGATGAATAAACAGGAAGGCTCCAAAGCTATCCTTAGAGACTCACTGCTACTAATTATCTTCTTCCTGCAAATCTACACCACAAAGGCGTAGACGCCCAACCCGTCACTAGAGGGTGAGAATGTATTCAAAATAAGAATCACATAATCATAATGAATAGAAACAAGGCATAAAATACATAAGCATCTTCAATTATATATTCATATAAAAACTATTCACATCGTTAGATAATCATATTTTCGCATCGTTAGATAATCAACATTCACATCATTTAAATAATCACAATGAACAAGTATCACTTAAACAAAGTCAATCATCAATTAAGGAATTAACAACTCATCAACAGAACACAATTATGTATGCAATGCTCCTAGACTCGACCGTATATGCATGTGGTACCAAACCTATCACCATCGTCAAATATTTTGGACATCAGAGGTATGTTACTGATTTTGTCCACACCATCGTCAAATACAACATCGTTAAATAGACTCGACCATGAATGCATGAACATCAAATAATGACTCAACAATGCACATTTTGTATGACTCAACAATTACGTATATTTAAGTAGCACCATCGTCAAATATCATATCTTCAAATATCACATCTTCATATAACACATCTTTAAATCACACATCTTAAAATAACACATCATTATATAACACATCTTTAAATCACACATCTTTATATAACACATGATTAAATCACACATCTTTAAATAGCACATTTTTATATAACTCAATATTTACACATCTTTATATAACACATCTTTATATGACACATCTTTGTATAACACATCTTTATATCACACATCAATTACACGTGACCATAATAGAAGCACTATAATAATGGCTACATGATATGATTTGAAGAACATATTCATATTTATAAAATACGGCTTTCAACTATAATCTGCTACCTACACACAACAATAGTGGAATTAAGTTGATGCACATATCATAATAACCAAACAAATAAAAAAAAGGACGTTCTTTGATTTTTATCATTGAAATTGTACTAGCTAAGCCACACACCCATTCACAAAGGCTCACGGCCCAACAGTAGCAGTAAGAATTCAGAATTGGAATTAAAGTAAAGTAGACGCAACAACATGTAATTGGAATTTAATAGACACGGTAATGTAAAACAGAGGTCCTCAAGGTTCTATATTATACGGTGGAAAAAGGGGTTTTTACTCACTTTTATTCATATATTCTAAACACATCTTAAACCACAACTAAATCACGAATTTAGCATATCAAAATCATAGATTCATGGATAAGAACATACCCAAAATCACAACAACAAATTAGAGCACGAATTTAACATTAATTCATTAAAAGGTCATGAAAACAAGGGAGAAAAACACAAACTCTTCACTACTCTTATGTTCATACAACCCTTATGATGAATAAAACTCCCCCTTACCTCTGGTTTGCAGAATTTGAATGAATTTCTACAGTGAAATCTTTCTCTAGGTTCTTCTCGTTATGTCTCCTTGTCTCTTCTCTCCACAACCATAGTTATTCTTTGATTCCTAATCTTTTCTCTTTTTTGTTGTAACCCTAATTCTTTAATGCTCTCCTCTATTTATAGAGGTTGTTTAAGTTTTAGTTGTTCTAAAACTCTATCCCTTATCTTTTAACAAATTCATATTTTATTTTTTTTTTATTTTTTTTACATAAATTTAGACATATTTACTATATGCACCCCACTTCCCTATTCTCACCAAAAAGGCTATTTTCTTCTTAAAAATTATTTTCTCTCATCTTTTACCAAGTCGACCAACTCATCTATTTCTCAATAAAAACAACCAATTAAATAAATAAGATCAAACAAACCAATAATAATAATAATATCTAATACTAATTACTAATAACTAAGATTAAAAATTGGGGTGTTACACCCTCTACCTCTCACGCCCTCATCTTCTTTCACCTTCCTCACTCAATTCTCAACCAAATCAACATGTAAGGATGAAATTATGGCCCTTAGAGCAAACTGATCAACGCTTAAGCATAACTTTGGGAGTTTTGAGACAAGAGGATATTAAGGAAGCAAGCTAGGGTTTGGATATAAGTTGGCAAGGAAGCTTATCAAGACCAACTGTGTTTCAGATGAGTTCCTTAGAGTAGCAATTTACCATTTGGGTTAGTTTGTGTGAGATCACAACTTAATTGCTAAGATTTAAGTAAAAGGATAGTTTTTCCCCTTTTTGATACTTATGCTTAATTCCAGTTAATCCTTGGGTAAAGTACGTTTTTATAGCTCAAAATGAGTCCCTGGCATATTTTCATTGATCATTGACCATTCTTTATCTATTTTAAAAGGTTCTTCTAATGTAAGAGTTCTTATCATCTGTGATTCAGTTGGTGAAGGAGATCTAGATGATCTTTCAGTAAAGATAGGTCTTGGAATAGAAGGAGTAAAATCTACACCTGATAAGTTTGACCTAAAAGGTATATCAACAGAAGATCTAGCATCAGAAGTTGATCCTAGACTGCTTAATCTATCAAATCTCATAGATTGACTTCTATTCATAGCGATGGAAATGGTTCCATCTGTATCTTGTATAATATGTCTAATAGTTCTTGCTTCTATCTTCTGAGGTGTTACTATATCCTTTAATATCCACTCATGTGGTAGTCTCGCTAAAATTTCAGATGCTTTAAGAATTTTAGGAGTTGTAATATCAACTTTTTAAAGATTTGCTTCAATAATACAAGTTTCATTTCTCGGAGTAGATCTTAGAGATTTAAAATTATAATTTACTGTAGAGACTTTATAGGTCATTCTACTAATAACATCTAAATTAGACACACCTGGGTTGAAGGTATCTTCAAGCCCTTGCACATGGACAAGTAATGAATTTTTAGTATTTTCATCACCTAAACTCATAGAAAAGTTAGGATGACAATTAAAATAAACTGGTCCATCATTAAGATTTGATTCTATGATAGCTATAATAGATTCTTCAAATTTAGCAATTCTATTATCCCTAAGAATTAATAATATAGGAGTATTAAGTCCTAATTTATGTAAAGGTTTAATTGCAACTTGAATTAATCCTAGATGAATATATTTATAACCTTCATTAAAATGTTCTTCTAATAAGGTTCTATCAAGTATATTAATAGTTTCCATTTTACTACTAATAGATTTAGCCATCTCAGTAGTTTTAATAATCTTTTTACTTTGATAATCAAATTTTCCAACCTGATAGACTTTATTGTATTTAATTTCTGGCATAGTCCAGTTCATTAATCTATTTTCCATTTCTTGAATTTCTAATTCGCTATTTTGATAATTATCTTGATCTATTGTAGACTGTTCACTAGTAGGTAGGGTAATTAAAGGTGGATTCCTTGAACTACTACCTAATCTCGAACTACTTCCTAATCTGCCAAGAGTTCGGCTAAATAGAGACATGATATCTCAATCTACGAAACAAATTTTAAAGTTTTGCAAGAAAAATTGCTTAATTATTTACTCTCTAACTCTTTCTCCCCCCTTTAAATTGTTTCTAGATGGTCTACAATGAGCTAAACCAACGGTTTTACTGCCGCTCTTGGGTCTTACTACCTGGACCACTCACTATTCAGTAGGTTAACACCTAGAAGAAAACCTAGCAGGGATAAAGGAAGATAAACAGTAAATAATGAAACTTTTAAAAATAAAGATAAAGAAGAATTCTATAAAAAAACCCTATAAAAAGAAATCTTATGGTAAAAAGAAACCTTATAAGAAAAACATTAACAAAAAGGAAGTTAAATGTTTTAAATGTGGACGTAATGGCCACTATGCTACTGAATGTAGAGTTAAAGAAAAGATTAATCAATAGATTTATATATATATACTCATTGAAGTTTATAATCCGCACCCCCTGACCCAGGGTCCTGGATCCGCCACTGTGTATATATATATATATATATATATATATATATATATATATATATATACTCATATCGTGTTTGTTACGCTTTTATTTCAATATTTGAATTTACTTTATCTATTTGTATTGAAAGTTGAGGGTAATTTTGAAAAGAGAAAAAACCAGACCAAAAGAGCCTAAACAGATTATTTTCTTTACATATAGACACACACACCATTACTTATAATAGAACCAATACAATTTGATATCAACTCAAAAAATCGAGGATCAGTTGTAAATGTAGCCATCCGTGCTAACTCATGGGTCACTACAATGGCATGCCTGCTAGTAAACTCTACCAAAGATTTTAGACATAACTCATGCATTAAAGCAATGCAATCTCTATCTATGAATTCAAAATAAATAAAATTTATAACCGTCTTTTTTTAAGAAGTTAAATTAGCTCACCCAAATTACCATCGGGGAGAATCGAATCTGAGACTTTGAGGATAAGCACACTCTCAAATCCAAGTTAATACCACCAGACCAAACCAAGTAAAATTCATAAGGATTTGAAAATTGCTCTTCCCACAAACAAAATGCTCATTCTAGAAGAAAATGACCAAAATACCCCTGCGTTACTTAAGTCACGCTCGGTACCAGTGTGACTTAACTCACGCTACGTTCTATTATAGAACAGCAAGAGCAGAACACAGAACCATTCATATTCAAAACCATAGAATACGATTTTGATCCCCTCTTGTGCGATTTTCTTCATTCTTGTGCTAATCAACGTCAACTTCTACCCCAAAATCAAGTAAGTGTTTATTATCCTATTGCATTGGTTTTTTATGGTTTAAATTTTGGTTTTTTTTTGGAGAAATTTAATATTTTTAGGTTTTTAGAAATTTGGTTTGCATGTTAGTTTTTAGGATTGTTAATGATGAATTAAGTTAGGAATTGTAGTTTAGATGTTGTTTAGAGTAAGTTTGACTCCAATGTGGTAGTTTAGGGTTTAGAAATTGTTAGATTTTATGTTGATTAAATATTGTACTCTAGGTGTTTGATAAAATGTCTCAATAAAAATTTGTTTGATTTTTGCATTGTTAATGATGAAATTAGTTAGAAATTGGATTGTTAATGTTGATTATATTGAGTTTGAGTGCAATGTGGTAGCTTAGGGTTTAGGGTTTAGTTAGAAATTGCATTGTTAATGTTGATTATAGTGAGATTGGATTGTTATTTTTGCATTGATTTTTGCTTTAAAAATGTTGTATAGATATGTCTCAGAGATCGGACAGGCTTAGAGGTGACAGAGAGAGCATGACCAGTAGTGCACGGGCCGAAAAGGTGGATGTGCGCCCTGCTACTCGACGGAGACAAGGCGTTAGGAGACATGATGATGTGGGGTCGTCGTCCCAGGCGGGTGTGTCCTAGATAGTGGACCCACTCAGCATCAACATCAGCATGAGGAGTATTAGCCTCAGTACGATCATGCGGCTCAGCAACAGGAGGGTAAGGCCCAGCATCAGGCTCAGGAGGAGGCCGCACCGCAAATTTTTCCTGGCCTGGGGACCCTACTGACTTGTCGCTCCTACCGAATTTCGGTAGACACGCAGCATATAAGCTTTGGAGCGATGCACAAGTAAGTATAATTGTTTAATTTTATTTAATTACGCATAAATTTATATATTTATTTTAATTTAATTTTACCATTTAATTTTTATGTTAAAATATTTTAATTACGCGTCAATTTAATTATGCGTAAAATGTTTAATGTTTATTTTAATTATTGTTTTTTTACGATTAAATTGTTATGTATTTTTTAGTTATTGAAATGTTTATATTTTTAAAGGTTTGTTGTTCGTTTAATTTTTTGTATTTCAGTTTTAGATGACGCATAAAGTGACCGCTGTCTCGCACGGGAAGAAGATTAGAAAACTGACACTTCCGACACAGGGACAAGCCTTGTTTTGGCAGCGGGTGAATGCATCCGGTCTTGTACCCCTCCTTCATACTGGGTACGAGAACATTAGCCATGCCCTCATCACCGCCTTCTCAGAGAGATGGCATGAGGAGACCAACAACTTCCATCTGCCCGTTAGAGAGATGACTGTCACACTCAATGATGTGGCATGTCTTCTACACATCCCCATCGAAGGGAGACTATCGGTTGAGGAGGATGTAGGATACGAAAGATGTATCCAGCTGCTGCAGGAGGGTCTGGGTTTGACGGAGGGTGCAGCTGATCTGGAGACAAAGGCGCAGTGGAGTGGTTATATCAGTATAACTAACCTGAAGTGAAATTCTGGCACGCTAGTTTCCTGATGTTGTATGTAATGTTCCAACACTGAGACACAGGTGGAACGTTGAGTTTAATGTTTCAACGTCAGGCTAACGATAAACAAACAGAACAAGGAAAAGATAAAAGACAGAAACGTAAATGGCACAGGTTATTTGTTAACCCAGTTCGATGACAAACACACCTACTTTAGGGGCTACCAAGCCAGGAGGAAGTCCACTAGTGTAGTCCTAGTTCTAAGTTCTCAGCAAACTCCAAGTTTACAACTTATCACCTAGCTACCACCCGTACTGACTTCAGCCTAGGAGCTCCTAGACCTGAGATCCCATCTCACATCCACTCAATCAATCACTGCCCCAATGATCTTAGACTCAAATAACAAATAGGAGACACACTCCAATAAACAGTATGATGAAGACACCTTTAGACACAAACTAACACCGTACTTCAAAGCTTAGGTGTGGTATACAATATTACAACTCAACTAAAACAAACCAACTCTAAGCTTTTGATATTCAGTAGTAGCAATAGAGTGGTATACAGAATAGAGCACACGGCTCAACAAAGACAACCTAAAGTCGAAACCCTAAAATATTCTTTCAATGACGGCTTCGATTATTGCTTCAAGAGTGGTGTCTTCTTTATATAGCCTTCAGCAGCAACATATATTTGAATCAAATATTCTTCTCAGAAATATGTTGAAACAAATAATTCTTCAGAAATATATTTCCAAGATTCCTTCTAGAAATATATGAAATTCTGGCCAGGCAATGAGGTACTTAACAGGTTCAGGTTCTGATTAAAACTTAGCAGGTTCTGATCAGAACTTAGCACAATTATAAAAGCAATTAACAGGCAGAAAAATAAATGTGCAGGAAAGCTAAAAACACACAAGGTTTGTTAACCCAGTTCGGAGTAAACACCTCCTACTCTGGGGGATACCAATCCAGGAAGGAATTCCACTATAGGAATTAATCCTTATGACTCAAGACACTGACTCCCATCCCAGCCTAAGCAATTAACTTCCTCCTAGTCTTGAATTCTACCCAACACGTTGAGTATTAGAGACCACTAACTTCCTAATCAAGTAACAAACCTGTTACTGAATCCCTTAACAAAAACTACTCTGTTTTGAAGAACAACTTCAATACATCTGACTTCACTCGTACCTACAGGCTTAGAGTGATTACAACTCAATCAAAACACCTAAACCAACTCAAAAGAGTGGTGCACAAATAAAGCTAAAAGCTTAAAAACTCTAAGACTCTTTTCTCTGAATTTTTCTCTCTAATTCGTGTCTTGAATAGCAGCAGCCCTCCTCTATTTATAGCCTTCAGTCTTGCATAACAAACTAATCTTTCTGATTTGATTTGTTACTGAAATAAGATTGGTCCAATAATGTAACAAATAAAACTGTACTGAATCTTTTAAAGATTATAACAGGAAAATATGAATTTCATATCTTTGAACCAAATCTTCAATAAAATCTTCTCCAAATAAATCAACATTCTAGAAGCCATATGCGTGGATAAATCTTCAATAAATCTTGCAAAGATTCGCATAGAAAAACCTTGAAAATAACCAGCTTCTGATGAAGTCAACATAAGTCAACGCTGACATCAGAACCTGAATTCAGCTTCTGAAGTGCTACAGTGCATTCAGCTTCTGATGACATTTTCAGCTTCTGAATGGCTTCAAAACACAAAACTTGCAACTGAAGAAATGTTTCAAATATGGAGATGCTTCTATTCAATACTTTGGTTTTGCCAAAACATGCAGCCAACACCAAAAGACTCAACAATCTCCCCCTTTGGCAAATTTTTGGCTAAAACCATCCAAGTTCTTCAATCTCCCTTATAAACAACTCAGCAATGAAGAACTCCACAATAACATATCATAGCATAAACATAAGCAGCGGACACAACTATGAATAACACAAACCAGCTTCAGTTCTACAAAACATCACAGCTACTGAAGCACACAGCCACCAAGTACTGATCAACTTCTGATCACAACCAAGGTATCAGAGCTACTGATCAACTTCTGATCATCACAAACACTCCCCCTTACTTCTGAATCTCCACAACACTCCCCCTGCAACTCAGCTTCTCATACAAACTCCCCCTCACTACTGAACTACAGAGAAACATGGTATCAGAGAAACATCAGAAGCACACTTCAGGATCACAAAAACACTCAGGATCAAAACAACCTTGTACTCCCCCTGAAACACATATTCCCCCTTGATCATATCTGCATATAATGCTTTGGTATCAGAGCAAAACACCTTCTGAAACAAAGACACATATCTGAAATGCAGCAATACATCTTCTATTTCTTGATATCAGAGCCAACAGAGCCAACACACTGCATAAGATTTTCTCCCCCTTTTTAGCCACAAAATTCTGACAAAACATAGTCTTCATATAGGGAATAAAATCAAAACAAGTAACACAGATCCTGGAAAAGCTATCAGATTCAGACACAGGATCACACTTAGCATAGGCACAACTGGCAGGTACTCTATCTTCCTCACATCCAGTTTGCAGTAATTGCTATAACTCTTCATGCAAACACACACCTAACTTGCTCCTTAAGTTTTCAAACTGCTTAGCATCCAAGGCCTTTGTGAAAATGTCAGCAACTTGTTCTTCAGTAGCTACATGTTCCAGCTGAACAATCTTGTCCTCCACAAGATTTCTGATAAAGTGGTGTCTGATATCTATGTGTTTAGTTCTGCTGTGCTGAATAGGGTTCTTAGAGATATTAATAGCACTCAGATTGTCACAAAATAGGGTCATGGTTCCCTGTTCAATGTTGTATTCCTCCAGCATTTGTTTCATCCACACCAGTTGTGAGCAACTACTCCCAGCAGCAATGTACTCAGCTTCAGCAGTTGACAATGAAACACAATTTTGTTTCTTGCTGAACCAGGAAATTAAATTATTTCCCAGAAAGAAACATCCTCCTGAAGTGCTCTTCCTGTCATCAGCACTTCCAGCCCAGTCAGCATCACAAAATCCCATCAGTTCAGAACTTGAACTATGTGAAAACATGATTCCATAGTCACTTGTGCTATTCACATACTTCAGAATTCTCTTCACTTGTGTCAGATGACTCATCTTAGGATCAGCTTGATATCTTGCACATACTCCAACAGCAAAAGTAATGTCTGGTCTGCTAGCAGTCAAGTACAATAGGCTCCCAATCATGCTTCTGTATTGACTTTGATCAACTGATACTCCATGTTCATCTTTGGTTAGCTTCAAATGAGTAGCAGCTGGTGTCCTCTTATGAGCAGCAGACTCCATTCCAAACTTCTTCACTATGTTCTTGGCATACTTACTTTGAGAAATGAAGATTGTATCTTCCATTTGTTTGACTTGTAACCCAAGAAAGTATGTCAGCTCACCAACTAGGCTCATTTCAAATTCTGACTGCATCTGCTGAACAAACAATTTGACCATCTTCTGAGACATCCCTCCAAACACTATATCATCCACATAAATCTGAGCAATCATCAGACTCCCATTTTCATCTTTCACAAACAAGGTCTTATCAGAACCTCCTTTTCTGTAACCTTGAGCCACAAGAAACTGAGTTAATCTTTCATACCATGCTCTTGGTGCTTGCTTCAATCCATACAGGGCCTTCTTCAGTTTGTAAACATGATTAGGAAAATTATGATCCACAAATCCTTTAGGCTGTTCAACATAAACTTCTTCTTGCAGATATCCATTCAAAAATGCACTCTTCACATCCATCTGAAATAATTTAAACTTGAGAATGCAGGATACACCCAACAGTAGTCTTATGGACTCTAGTCTGGCCACAGGTGCAAAGGTTTCATCAAAATCCAATCCCTCTACTTGAGTATAGCCCTGAGCAACCAACCTAGCCTTGTTTCTGACCACAGTGCCATTTTCATCTGTTTTATTCTTGAATATCCACTTAGTGCCAATCACATTCAGTCCTTCAGGTCTTGGAACTAGATCCCACACTTCACTCCTTTTGAATTGATTCAACTCATCTTGCATTGCTTCAATCCAAAATTCATCAGTTAGGGCTTCTTTCACATTTTTAGGCTCAACCTTTGACACAAAGCAAGAATCAGTAGCAGCTGGTTCTGATCTCCTGGTTCTGACCCCTTGATCCAAACTCCCAATGATAAGTTCCTTAGGATGATCCTTCTGAACTCTAATTGATGGCCCTTTATTGGTAGGATCATGTTCTGGATGCACATCTGCTTCTTCAGACTCTGCTTGATTTTCTGCTTCTGAAGATTGTTCTTCTGATGCTTCAGACTCCTGAACAACTTCAGACTCACTTCTATCTTTCTCAGCAGTCAGATCATCAATTACCACATTAATGGACTCCATCACAACTTTAGTTCTTGAATTAAACACCCTATAAGCTCTGCTGTTCACTGAATAACCCAGGAATATGCCCTCATCAGACTTAGGATCCAGTTTTCTTCTATTCTCTCTGTCAGCCAAGATATAGCATCTGCTCCCAAAAACATGGAAATATTTGACTGTAGGCTTTCTCCCTTTCCACAATTCATACAGAGTTGATGCAGTACCCTTCTTTAAAGTGACTCTGTTGTGTATGTAACATGCTGTGTTCATAGCTTCAGCCCAGAACATATATGGAAGTTTCTTAGCATGCAACATTACTCTTGCACATTCTGCTAAAGTTCTATTCTTCCTTTCAACTACACCATTCTGCTGAGGAGTAATAGGTGCAGAAAACTCATGCTTTATACCTTCAGAAGCACAGAATTCTGAGAAACTCTTGTTTTCAAATTCTTTGCCATGGTCACTTCTGATTCTGACAATACCACAGTCTTTTTCTCTTTGTAATTGAATGCACAAGTCTTTAAATACTTCAAAAGTATCAGACTTTTCTTTAACAAAATTGATCCATGTATATCTTGAGTAGTCATCTACCATTACAAAAGCATATCTTTTTCCTCCAATACTTTCTACTTGCATAGGCCCCATTAAATCCATATGAACAAGTTCTAGTACTTTGGTAGTTACCTGGTGAACTAATCTGGGATGAGACTTTCTTGTTTGTTTACCAATCTGACAATCACCACAAACACTATCCTCATTGATCTTCAAATTAGGTACACCTCTGATAGCTTCAGTACTTAGGATTTTTTTCATGCCTTTCAGGTGCAGATGTCCCAACTTCTGGTGCCAGAGTTTGACTTCCTCTTCTGAGCTCATAAGACAAGAAGTCAGACTTCTTTCTTCTTCAGAAACCCATAAATAGCAGTTATCTTTGGATCTGCAGCCCCTCATCTGAATCTTATCTTTCTGATCAGTAACAATGCACTCTTGCTTGTTGAAATTAACCTTTAAGTCTTGATCACAAAGTTGGCTAATGCTGATCAGATTAGAGGTTAAACCCTTCACTAATAGCACATCATTCAGTCTAGGTAAGCCTTCACAGTTTAAATCACCAATACCCAGGATCTCTCCTTTTGCTCCATCTCCAAATGTCACATAGCTTCTGGAATATTGTCTGATATTGCTAAGTAGCTTCTTTACACCAGTCATGTGCCTTGAACATCCACTATCAAAGTACCAGTCTTCTTTTGAGGTGGCTCTCAATGATGTATGAGCAATCAGGCCAACATTCTGAACTTTGGGCTTCCACACCTTCTGAACACTATGTCTGGGGGCAGCTGGTTGCACTCTTCTATACTGAAAATGTTCAGGATAGCCATAAAGTTTAAAGCAAAATGGTTTAATATGCCCTTTCTTTCCACAATGATGACAGATCCATGGATGATTTCTCCTCCTTCTGTTTCTGAAAAATTTCTGGGGTTGCTTCTGAGGTAGCATCTGAACATGCTTCTGACCTTGCATCTGAGGTCCCTTCTGAGCTTGCTTTTGAGGTCTCATCTGGATATGCTTCTGACCTTGCATCTGGGCTTGCTTCTGAGGTCTCTTCTTTGATGTTTCAGCCATAGAGTCATGAGTATTAGTAGCAGGAACAAAACTCATCTGTTTAGGAATATGATTCTGATCAACAAAACCTAAACCAGTTTTTCCTTGTTGCTGATTCCCCAAAATGTCCTCCAACTTATCAGTAGCAGAGTTCAACATCTTCACTTGCTTCTTCATTTGATCAAGTTGGGAGTTCAGTTGGTTCACTTCTTCTTTTAAATCAGAATTCTGCACTAACAGTTCACCTTTTTCAGCCTCTAGTTGAAGAATAGTCTCCTTCTGATCCAAAACTTGTTTGCAAACCTCAGCACTTCTGGTATACAGCTTCTTGTAGTTATCAGCTAGTTCATCATATGAGGTTTTAGCAGCTTCAGACACATATGAGGCTTCAGACTCTGAGTCAGACTCTGAAAAGGTCTCAGACTCTAAAACAGGTTCCTTCTTTAAGATAGCTCCTGACCTCACAACAAGACCAGTATCACACATATCAGATTCACTAACATCATCATCTTCAGAACCATCATCAGACCATGCAATAGCTAGGCTTTTCTTCTGCCTCTTAAGAAAAGTAGGACATTCAGATTTGATATGCCCATAGCCCTCACACTCATAGCACTGCACACCTTTGGCTTGGTTACTTTTCTCCTCAGACTTGGTCTTCTTCTCATCAGTTTGTTGCTTTTTGTTATTGAATCTGAAATTCTGACCTTTGGCTTTGGCTTTTCTGTTGACATTCTTCAGAATCTTGTTGAATTGTTTTCCCAGCAACACCAGAGCTTCTGATAAGTCATCCTCTTCAGACTCTTGTTGATCATCAGCTTCAGAGTTCACACTAAAGGCTACACCTTTTCCTTTCTTCTCAGTCTGTTTACAAAAGGCAGTTTCAAAATTGAGCAATGACCCAATCAGTTCTTCAAGCTTCATGGCAGAAATATCATGAGCCTCCTCAATTGCAGTGACCTTCATGTCAAATCTTCTGGGCAGGGACCTGAGGATTTTTCTCACCAACTTCTCATCAGACATCTTCTCCCCAAGTGAATCAAAAGAATTTGCCATGTCCAGCACATTCATGTAAAAATCCTGAATGGATTCATCCTCCTTCATCTTCAGGTTCTCAAATTTGGTGGTCAGCAGCTGCAATCTGGACATCTTCACTTTAGAAGTTCCTTCATGAGTGGTTTTCAGAATTTCCCAAGCATCCTTAGCCACAGTACATTGTTTGATAAGTCTGAACATATTCTGATCAACACCATTAAAGATAGCATTCAAAGCTTTTGAATTTCCCAGAGACAAGTCATCTTCAGCTTTGGTCCATTCCTCCTCAGGCTTCAGAACCTCAGTCTTGTTACCATCTTTGTCTGTATACACAGGATGATCCCAGCCTTTGATCACAGCTTTCCAAGTCCTGTTGTCAATAGACTTTAGAAAAGCACACATCCTTGACTTCCAATACTCATAGTTTGTGCCATCTAGTAGGGGTGGTCTATTGACATAGCCTCCTTCTCTATCCATGCTTGCTAGAAATTAATCCTCTGGATCTCACCCAAATTACAGGCAGGGTGCCTGCTCTGATGCCAATTGAAATTCTGGCCAGGCAATGAGGTACTTAACAGGTTCAGGTTCTGATTAAAACTTAGCAGGTTCTGATCAGAACTTAGCACAATTATAAAAGCAATTAACAGGCAGAAAAATAAATGTGCAGGAAAGCTAAAAACACACAAGGTTTGTTAACCCAGTTCGGAGTAAACACCTCCTACTCTGGGGGATACCAATCCAGGAAGGAATTCCACTATAGGAATTAATCCTTATGACTCAAGACACTGACTCCCATCCCAGCCTAAGCAATTAACTTCCTCCTAGTCTTGAATTCTACCCAACACGTTGAGTATTAGAGACCACTAACTTCCTAATCAAGTAACAAACCTGTTACTGAATCCCTTAACAAAAACTACTCTGTTTTGAAGAACAACTTCAATACATCTGACTTCACTCGTACCTACAGGCTTAGAGTGATTACAACTCAATCAAAACACCTAAACCAACTCAAAAGAGTGGTGCACAAATAAAGCTAAAAGCTTAAAAACTCTAAGACTCTTTTCTCTGAATTTTTCTCTCTAATTCGTGTCTTGAATAGCAGCAGCCCTCCTCTATTTATAGCCTTCAGTCTTGCATAACAAACTAATCTTTCTGATTTGATTTGTTACTGAAATAAGATTGGTCCAATAATGTAACAAATAAAACTGTACTGAATCTTTTAAAGATTATAACAGGAAAATATGAATTTCATATCTTTGAACCAAATCTTCAATAAAATCTTCTCCAAATAAATCAACATTCTAGAAGCCATATGCGTGGATAAATCTTCAATAAATCTTGCAAAGATTCGCATAGAAAAACCTTGAAAATAACCAGCTTCTGATGAAGTCAACATAAGTCAACGCTGACATCAGAACCTGAATTCAGCTTCTGAAGTGCTACAGTGCATTCAGCTTCTGATGACATTTTCAGCTTCTGAATGGCTTCAAAACACAAAACTTGCAACTGAAGAAATGTTTCAAATATGGAGATGCTTCTATTCAATACTTTGGTTTTGCCAAAACATGCAGCCAACACCAAAAGACTCAACAATATATTTGCACAATTAAATCTTCCTTCAGGCTAAACATATATTTGTATCAAATATTCTTTTCAGAAATATATTGAAACAAATATTTTTCACAAATATATTTTCCAAAGATCTCTTTTGAAAATATATTTACACAAATAAAAATCTCCAATCTGAAAAATATAACTCTCGAAAATATCTTCCTTCTGGAAACACACGCAACTTGGAGAACAAGTAACATGAATGAATTCTTCAATCAAATCTTCAAAAGATCAGGTGTGAAAATAAACAGCTCCAAGGTGCGAAATCAGGGCACACTGAAGTCGTACCCACATGTTGGAACATTGGGTCCAACATCTTGCTTGTATATTTGATTTAGCAAAAATGAAGCCAACATACAAATATCCAACAATCTCCCCCTTTGGCAAATTTTTGGCTAAAACAATTTGAGATCTTCACTACAAGGAAAAAAGCATTTTGCGACACCGGCTCTGCGACCCTTGTCCCTGAACCGTCGCAAAATATACCTTTGCGACGGTTAGTGCGGCTGGTTGGCTCAACAGTCGCAAGTTTTTTGGCTTTTTTTTCCTAGAGCGCGTTCACATTAAAGGTTTTTGCCCAAATATTTTGTCACTCTCACTTTCTTAATTTCAATCTCCCTCCTACAACTTCAAAACCCTAAATCCCAATTTTATTCCCCATTCTCACTTTCCCCTAATCTGAAACCCAATCTCACACTGAGGTTTTGCTCATTCTCACTGTTCCCCCTCAAAGCTTTGCTCTTACCATCACTAACCCTCTCACTCGAAGCTTTGCTCAATTGAAGCTTTCCCTCAATCAGTTCAGTTTTCATTTTTCCAATCTCAATCGAAGTCAATTGAAGCTTTCACTCAATAACCTCTTCCACCTCAATCGGTTTCCTCTTTCCAGTCTTAATCGAAGCTTTGTTCGAGTTTCAATCACCTCTTCCATGATTCAATCGAACCTTAATGTGAAACCCAATCGAATTCATGCTTGATGTTCGGTTCCTCATTGTTTATTTCTCCTCCTCCTTCACCTCCAAGATCCTCCTCCTCCTCACTCTTTCCCTGTCTCCCTCGCTACCATTGCTTTCATCCTTCAATGGCGTGGTGGTATTACCGATCCGGCGACCCTTTTGTCTCCTCATGGCTCTCATAACTTTCATGGCATGGATTCTTCTCCTCTTTCACCTCTTACACGTACTACTCATTCTTTTGATTGTCTTAACCTTGGTCGTTCTACTTCACCTTCTTTTCCTTATTACCATAATTGGAAACTTGATTTTGGTGACTCTCTTGCCCCAAAGGCTCGTTTTTTAGCTTCTTTGAATTGATTTGAATTGTGGGGTGTGCTTGTTTTTTTTTGTTGTTTTGCATGATTGTAACTTTTTCAAGCAAAAGGGGTGGCTTTATGATGATGATTTGTATAATTTTTTGTGTTTTCTATGTTTTATATAATTTTTTGTATGATGATTTGTATCATTTTGGGTTTGATGATCTGTGTGAGCTTGGTTTTGAGTCAATTTTGCTAGTTATGGTGAATCATAAGTCATGTGATCTGTGTTTTTAAGTTCGGCTGATGTAGAAATTTTGTTGGTGATTAGTTTGAGGTGGGCTTAGGTGGTTTGAACATGGAGAGTAGTCAAGTCACTAGAAGTAGAGGAATACCTAGAAAAACTCTTAGAGAAACCATTTATTGCAAAGTAAGACCAATTGAATAAATGTAATGACATCATAGTAGAGAGAAGACTTGTAGATTCTGAAAGTATTGTTTATGTTGCTCTTCTTGTTTTTGAGCAATAAGATTAGAAAAATGTTTTTTTTTCTTTCTTTCTATCTTTTCTAATCTTATAGAAATTTTGATTTAAGATTTAGTCCTAGCTGTGATAAACTTTGAGTAAATCATGTTATTAGAATTTAGTACTGGAGTTTGAGTTCATGTGATCTGTGCTTTATTGGATCTGTACGATCTGTGTTTGATGGTTTCTGCAAATTGAGTTAATTGTGAGATATTTTTGTTGAAGATTGTTTCTAAGAGTTATTTAGTGTTCTTTGGTTTAAGCTATTTTATACACAGAAAGTCTTTTCATGCCCTTCATCTTTTTGTAGATTTACTTCATCTTTATAGATTTTATTAAGCGTCTGTGTCACTTTCTGATATCAATTTAATCCATATTTACTTCTTGATATGCAGATATGTGTCACAAGTAGTACATCAGCATGACTTGAGCAGATTCTTCCCTGGATGTTTTATCATAAAGTCATTTTATTAGGCTGCTACTCCTGAAGTATCAAAGGTCTTGGAATCAATTCCTATAAGTAAAAACACAAACTCAGTGTGTTTGGTTCTACAGTAGCAAAAAATGATTTTGATTGAATTGATTTTAGTTTAAAATGAGTTTAAGGTATACAGAGTAATGATTTATGTTTGGAGACGTTAAGGTGGAACTGAGTTGAACAATAAATTTCAGTGTTCTATCCATCTTAGTATTAAGATTTGATTTTGTTGTTTCATTTTACACTATTCTGGACTGTCTTTACTCTTTCTGTTGAGCATGAACCTGTCATTTCAGATGGGTGTGAAAGGTATATGTCGTACACAATGGTTTCAGGTGAAATATATTAATGCTAGGCTAGAGGGAATTCAACCAAAAGTTCAGTCTTATAATTTATTTGAGTTCTGTACTTTAGTAGTTTTAATTATTTACATTTTAAATTTCACCAAAATGTTACAATTGAAGTAAACAACATTTTTTGTTTGTGGCATGAATGATCTACATCTTTTGAGTCTGCTACTTTTCAGGAGCTGTTGATTATCCGAGTTTTTTTGGAGTCCTAAAACAGCTTGTTGGACCATTAAGCACACAATTATCTGATCGAAGGTCTACCATTGTGAAACAGGTGCTCTGACAATCTCTTTTGTTTAAGATATTGTACTTGAAAACGTAGTATTGTGTTGAATTGCAAGTACAACATTCTGTTATACATACCCTGTTTTAGGCAATTGGGGAATATTCGTTGTTTGGCTAGGTAATAATGCCTTGCTCAATCCTCCTTTGAGCAAGCTTAGGCCTAGTTTGTTCAGTTATAATACTATACAACATGGCCTAGTTTGTTCTAGTGAAATAAAATGTATACGAAATAATGCTACTTACTAACACACATACACAAGTGAATTCAACTTTAACTTAGCATCGGTAATGTGAAGTCTTTTATTTGTGGCTATGAAGTCTTTTCAATCAGATATTTTAGGTTCAGCGCATCCAAAGAAATCCAAATTTTTAAATTAATCTAACAGTGAAATATTAGCATTCTTACCAATTTGTCTTAACACATTTTTGCATCCAATATTGTTTAGAATACATTCCATTTGAGTTACAAATAGTAGTAATAATATAGCGGTTTCAAATTGAATGTATTAATTACTTATTACTTCTTGATTTCAATAGTTTGTTAATAGTTTATCAATAGTTACTTAATTTCTTGATTTTTTAAATTCTTTGTAATTTCTTATTTCAGCTTTGCCATCTCTGTTCTGTGCAATTGGGTTTCGACGTCGTTCGCAGTTCTTCAGCTCTCATACTTCACTTTTGAAGGTAAAATTTATTCATTTGAACCTTTGTTATTGGTCTAGAAAGAATAAGAACATTACTTGAAATAGATAGGGGATTTTTTGTTGAACCTTTGTTAATATAAAGTTTGGTATAAGCTTCTTTTTGTGTAAGCTTGGTATAATATGCACTTATTAATATAATTTTTTTTTGTTATTTTTTCTAGTATTTTCTTATCCTACTATGTTTAGCCATTTGCTTCGTTCTGACTTTGTTTATCGTCAATCTTGTAGTGTAATTGTATTGAAGGATGAAAAAAATGGAAGATAATCAAGAAAGGTTGAAGGCGCTAAATACTCCAATTCTCTCTCGATCCCTCGTAGAATCCTATTCTGCCACTTCAAAACACTCATCGGTATGATTGAACTTCCTTGGTAGACATTCATCCGAGTCTAGCTACGACATTGAGGATAATGGAGCAACATCACTATGGGATACTTAGATATTTTTAGGTAATTTTAATTCTGCTATAGTTGTTTTGAATGTTTAGTCATTAGTGTTTTGGTTTGTGAATGTTTTAACTATGCATTTTATCCATTGTTTTAATTAAGTTGATGCATGGATCAATGTTGTTACACTTTGATGAATTATATGAATGAAATTTAGTCATTTATAGTTATATATTTTTGCATTTTAAGTATTTGATAATATATTTAGTTAAATTGGCTTCAAAACAGACTATAATTAAAAAATAAATAAAAACATTCATTTGCGACTGTTATAACCGTCGCAAGACTTTTTGAAAGCGCATGTTTTGCGACTGTTATGAACAGTCGCAAAGGAGCAATTGCAGCTGTTGGCAAGGTTCGCAATATGCTATGCGGCGGTCGTAGCGACTGTTCCCCGACCCATCGCAAAATGCTGTAGCGACCCCAAACTCTCCGACCGTTGGGAAACCGTCGCAAAGAAACATCTGCGACCCTTAGAACAGTCGCAATCCATCATTTTAAGGGTCGCAAAATGCCTTTTTTTCTTGTAGTGCTTACAGACAACCTAGAGGGATACTACACAAACATTTCTTCAATCATCATTAGCACACAACCATGAAGAAAGGTAGCATATCTTCAAAAACTACTTCAAAAGAATTCCTCTAATGAAACGTATCAGATAAGAATGTTGTGGAGTATCACTAAAGAATATCAGAGGCATGCAACAGCGGAATAGAACACATGTATTACAAAAGTGAGAAAAATAAATCCCCACACATATGTATATCACACAACACAGTATCACTCCCCCTGAATATATGCATATCACACAACACAGTATTACTTCCCCTCAGGTAGTACTCCCCCTTAATGCAAATAAAGCATAAAACTACCAAAATTACTCCCCCTTTTTAGCCACAATTTTGAAAAACAACCATGCATTCACCAGGAGTAGAAAGAATAAGAACACAGTAGCAGAGCATGCGGAGTATTAGGTTACAGACCATAGGCACAAAAATCCAGGGCATGGCCCACAAAAGATTCTGAGAGCTGGCACACAGTCATAAAACATTTATTCTGAGGTTATAAGCATCCAATATAAACCAGCACATCACAGCAAGTACATCACAACAGAGACATTAACAGTCATCTTCTTTTTACTAACTTTCTTCCTGCCAGCGGACATGATGTCCAAGACATCATCCTCAACATCTTTGTCAGTATCACTATTTCAGAAATCAGCAGCAGCAGATTTAAACAACCAAGAGATCCCATCAAGTAAGATTCCTCAACACGCAGCAGTGCACATTAGAATCACACAAACATAGTACCCACACACAAAGTCTTCACAGAAGAACAAACACTTCATAGCAAACCACTCAGACACACTTAGTAATAGTAGCCACATCTGAACATAATACCTCTGAGCATTAACATATTTGAACCTCAAAACTTCAACCCACATCAGGTTGATCTTCAATCACATCAGGTTGAGTATTCTCAGGAAAATCAACCATATCAGCATCAGTTTGGGGGATCTCAGAACTGGTTTCAACAACATTAACAAGTTGGGTCGGGGATGTTTCAACATCCGGTATGACATCAGACTCAATTTGATTAACAGGTTAGAACAGAGTCAACAAGCACAAGATGTTGTTCAATAATAGAGTCTTTGGCAAGATCAGTGAGAGGAGTCATTTGGTCAGTTGATAGTTCAGGACATGTTTCTTTAGTGGGTGGTTCACTAACAACGTTATCAACAACAATTGTAACATAACTAAACTTCTCTAGGGTCATATCAGAGATAGGATTAACCTGGGTAACAGACTCAAAGACAGGTTCCACAGATGGTTCAACATTAGCATCAACAATTGGATCAACACAGGTTTCGACATTAGATTCAACATGAAAATCAGAAGCAGTTTCAGATAGTTTCAACGTGTTCACAGAAACAATAAAAGTTTCAGTAACATCAGGATATACATCCACAAAATCAACAGGGCTTGTGGGAACATTAACCGGTACAGGTGAAACAACAAGAGAACTTACATTTTCAGCAGTCTTCAAAATGACAATGATTTCCTTGATTTCTCGTGCAACTCTAGTTATAGTAAATAGAAAGAATTTGTTTGCATGTTTCAACACCTGTAATTGCTATAGATTCTCATAGAAGCACCTACTTAAAAAGCCCCTTAACTTCTCAAAATTGTCATAGTATAATGTCATGACATCTTGCTTGACATTGTACTCCTTCAACATATGTTTCATCCATAACAACAGATTGCAGATACTACATGCAACAATGTACTCGGCTTCTGTAATAGAGAAAGATACACAATTTTGCTTCTTGTTGAACCATGAAAATAAATTGTTGCCTAGAAAGAAAAATCCTACATATGTGCTTTTTTTATCATTAGCACTACCTGCCCAGTCTGCATCAGAATACCCTTGATCAATATCAACACCATTATCATCTTTGACTGTCTTCACATGTGCTACATCAGATGTTCTCTTATGTCTTGCATTCATAAGAGCAAAATTCTTCACAATACTCTTGGCACACTTACTTTCATCCATTAGCTTCAATTCATCACAATTACTTGCTTGAAGAAAATATATCAATTCACCAACAAGATTCATTTCAAATTCAGACTGCACTTGTCGGACAGAGTGTTCCAACATCTGGTTCGACATTCTTCCAGAAAAGATGTTAACAACATAAATTTGAGCTACCATGAGATCATTCTTCACAAGTAAGGTCTTGTTAATTTCACCTTTGTTGTACCCATGAGATACTAAGAGGGCCTTGTTCCTAGTTACAGTACCACCTTCAACAGACTTATTCTTATAGATCCATTTAGTACCAATGACATTCACACCTTCAAGTCTAGAAACCAATTTCCAACCTTCATACTTCTTGAACTGACCAAGTTCCTCTTGCATAGAATTTGTCACGAACTCATCAGTCAAGGCTTCTTTAATGTTCCTTGGTTTAAATTTAGAATCAAAACAAGAATTAGAACTCACATCTCTGGATCTGTTGGTAATTTCTTCATTCAGATTCCCTATGATCAGGTCCTTAGGATGATCCTTTTGGATTTTAATATTTAGACCTTTGCTGTCTTGAGCCTCACTTGAATCGAATTCAATGTTGGACTCAATGTATGGGAAATTATCTGAAGCATCAACTTGCTAAAATGATGTTCCAACATCGTCTTCAATATCAGTCCCTTTTTCAACTGTTGAATCATCAACAATAACATTTATGGATTCAATCATAGTATTAGTTCTGGAATTAAATACTTTGTAGGCTTTATTGTTGATGGAGTAACCAAGAAATATTCCTTCAAAAGAGTAAAATTCAGAGAACTTGGCATTTCCAAATTCCTTGCCATGATCACTTCTAATTTTCACAATCACACTTTCTTTTTCTCTTTGGAGGCGTTGACAACGATCTTTGAACACATCAAAAGTTTCTGATTTTTCTATAATAAAGCTTACCCATGTGAACCTTGAAAAATCATCAACAACCACAAAAACATACCTCTTTCCACCAATACTCTCAACTTGCATAGGTCTCATCAAGTCCATGTGTAGAAGTTCAAGAGCCTTGGAAGTTACCTGATGTTCCAACCACAGATGCGACATTCGAGTTTGTTTACCAATCTGACATTCCCCACATATGTTGTCCTCAACAATTTTAATTTTGGGTACTCCTCTAACAGCTTCCACATAAATGGCTTTCTTTATTCCTCTTAGGTTTAAATGACCAAGTTTCTTGTGCCACAGTTTAACCTCTTCTTCTTTACTCACGAGACATATGGTTAAGTGAGCTTCTTCTTGAGGTACCCACAAGTAACAATTATCCTTAGATCTATTGCCTCTCATTAGCACCTCACTTTTCCCATCAGTTACCAGACATTCAGTCTTGTTGAAGTTCACTTCCATCCCTTGATCACACAGCTGGCTTATGCTAATCAAGTTAGTAGTTAGCCCTTTCACTAATAGCACATTATCTAGCTTTGGCAATCCATTATTGATCAAGTTACCAATACCTAGGATTTCTCCTTTAGCTCCATCACCAAAAGTCACATAATTGTTGGTGTAAGATCTTACATTTTCAAGAAATTTATTAACTTCAGTCATGTGTCTAGAGCATCCACCGTCAAAGTACCAGTCTTCCCTAGATGAGGCTCTCAGAGAAGTGTGAGCTATTAGGCCAACATTATCACATTTGGGTCTCCATTCCTTCGTGACATTGATTACCACTGGTTCAGGAGTTCTTTGCTGAAACCGCTTGGGATATCCATACAACTTGAAGCAGAACGGCTTTATATGCCCCTTTCTACCACAATAATGACATACCCAAGGGCGAGATATCCCCTTGCTCTTAGACCTCTGATGTTCCTTTGGATGTTGCAACATCGGTTTGCTCATTGTGGGATCATATGTTCCTACAACAGCGACATAATTCTTATCTTGGTTTTGTTGTTTCTTGTTTAATGCCATATAATCAAAGCCTATGCCTTTTGGTTTCCCTTGATTTTGATCTTCTAATATTTCTTCCAGCAAGTTAGTACATGTGTTCATCATTCTAACCTGCTTCTTTAAGTGTTCAAGTTGGGAGTTTAGTTGAGTTACCTCATCATTGAGATCAGAAATTTTTGCTAAATGGTCACTTCTTTTAGCATGCAGTTGACTGATAACCTTCTTCTTATTCTCTAGTAACTTGCAAACTTCTTCACTTCTGGTGTATAGATCTTTGTACGAGGCAGGTAGCTCTTCATAAGTTAATTCTCCATCACTTGATTCAGTACCAGACATGCATCTACCAGTTAAAGCAATGACATGCTTAGCAGACTCATTCTCCACTTCTCCTTCTGAGTTATCCTCATTAGACCAAGAAACAACCAAACTTTTCTTCTGTCTCTTGAGGTATGTGGTACATTCTATTCTAAAGTGACCATATCCTTCACATTCATGACACTGAACTCCCTTGGATTGATTGCCCTTCTCATAAGTTCTTGTTTTCTTCAAATCATTTTGTTGCTTACTGATGTTGAACCTAATGTTCTGACCATTTGGCTTGGGTCTCCTGTCAACACGTTTCAGAATCTTGTTAAACTGTTGTTGAGTCTTTAAGTGTTGGCTGCATTGTTTGGCAAAACCAAAGTATGGAATAGAAGCTTTTCCTTATGATGAACATTTCTTCAGTTACAAGTTTTCTCATTTGAAGCCATTCAGAAGCTGAAAGCTACATCAGAAGCTGAAATGCTCTTCAGAAGCACTGTAGCACTTCAGAAGCAGTTTCAGGTTCTGAAGCCAGCGTTGACTTCTGTTGACCACATCAGAAGCTGGGTTTGCTGGATTGTTTTTGCACGTATCTTGGGAGATTGAGCAAGGAATTATGTTTGCTTAATTGCTTCTAGAATGCTGGGTTAATTGGAGAAGATATCTTTGAAGATTTGGTTCAAAATTATGAAAATTCGTATTTTCTGTTTTAAATCTTTCAAAGATTGGATGCAGTTTTATTTGTTACTTTATTGGAACAATCTTATTCCAGTAACAAATCAATACAGAAGATTTGGAGCATAATTAAGAGGCTTGCTGAAGGTTATAAAAGGAGGAGCTTTGCTATTGAAGACTTACGATTTAGAGAGTTAGAAAATCAGAAAATTGAGTCTGTGTTTTAACTTAGAGTTTATTGTGCACCACTCATATGTTTTGAGTTGGTTTAGAGTTTTATAGTGTTGTGATTCATTCTAAGCCTTTAGGTACGAATGAAGTCTTTGTGTTTTTTGAAGTTTTTCTGAAAAACAGAGTGTCTTTGCTTAAGGGTTTCAGTAACAGGTTTGTTACTTGAATAGGAAGTTAGTGGTCTCTAATACTCAACGTGTTGGGTAGAATTCAAGACTAGGAGGAAGTTAATTGCTTAGGCTGGGAACTGGGAGTCAGTGTCTTGAGTCATAAGGATTAATTCCTATAGTGGAATTCCTTCCTGGATTGGTATCCCCCAGAGTAGGAGGTGTTTACTCCGAACTGGGTTAACAAACCTTGTGTGCCTTTTACTTTCCTGCACTTTAATTTGCTGCCTGTGTGTGTTTGTGTTTGTGCTCTGTTTTGCAAACTATTGTGCCCTGCGTGTTGTTCAGAACCTGTTAGGTTCAGAACCTGATTACTCTGTTAGTTTCTGTTCATTGCCTGGCCAGAATTTCAACTGTCTTCCAAGTAACACAAGTGCCTCTGACAGGCTTTCATCATCCTCAATATTTCCTTGTGACTCCTCAGCATCAACATTTGTAACAAAGGCAATGCTTTTCCCTTTCTTTTCAGTCTTGTTATTGAAGGATATTTCAAAGTTCTGAAGAGATCCTATTAGCTCATCAACCTTCATACTGGAGATGTCTTGTGCTTTTTCAATCGCAGTCACCTTCATATCAAATCTCTTAGGTAGAGATCTGAGAATCTTTCTCATGAGCTTTTCATCAGACACCTTTTCCCCAAGTGCGTCAAAAGAGTTAGCCATGTCTAGGACATTCATGTAAAAATCTTGTATGTTCTCATCCTCCAACATTTTTAGATTTTCGAACTTGGTAGTAAGAAGTTGAAGCCTTGACATTTTCACTTTAGGTGTACCTTCGTGTGTAGTTTTGAGAATCTCCCAAGCATCCTTAACCACAATGCATTGCTTGATCAGTCTGAACATGTTCTTGTCCACTCCATTGAATAAAGCGTTCAATGCCTTGGAGTTTCTAAGTGCTAGTTCATCTTCATCCTTGGACCATTCTTCTTCTGGTTTCAGATCAACTGTCTTCTTTCCATCTTTGTCAAGCACCACAGGATGTTCCCAACCCTTCAGAACTGCTTTCCAGGTCTTACTATCTATAGATTTAAGGAAAGCACTCATGCGAGATTTCCAATAGTCATAGTTGGAACCATCCAACAGAGGTGGTCTGTTCACAAATCCTCCTTCCTTATCCATTATGCCAAAGATAACTTCCCTGGAGCTCACCCTAAAACAGGCAGGGTGCCCGCTCTGATGCCAATTGAAATTCTGGCACGCTAGTTTCCTGATGTTGTATGTAATGTTCCAACACTGAGACCCAGGTGAAACGTTGAGTTTAATGTTTCAACATCAGGCTAAGGATAAACAAACAGAACAAGAAAAATATAAAAGACAGAAACGTAAATGGCACAGGTTATTTGTTAACCCAGTTCGGTGATAAACACACCTACTCTGGAGGAAGTCCACTAGTTTAGTCCTAGTTCTAAGTTCTCGGCAAACTCCAAGTTTACAACTTATCACCTAGCTACCACCCGTACTGACTTCAGCCTAGGAACTCCTAGACCTGAGATCCCATCTCACATCCACTCAATCAATCACTGCCCCAGTGATCTTAGACTCAAATAACAAATAGGAGACACACTCCAATAAACAGTATGATGAAGACACCTTCAGACACAAACTAACACCGTACTTCAAAGCTTAGGTGTAGTATACAATATTACAACTCAACTAAAACAAACCAACTCTAAGCTTTTGATATTCAGTAGCAGCAATAGAGTGGTATACAGAATAGAGCACACGGCTCAACAAAGACAACCTAAAGTCGAAACCCTAAAATATTCTTTCAATGACAGCTTCGATTATTTCTTCAAGAGTGGTGTCTTCTTTATATAGCCTTCAGCAACAACATATATTTGAATCAAATATTCTTCTCAGAAATATGTTGAAACAAATAATTCTTCAGAAATATATTTCCAAGATTCCTTCTAGAAATATATTTGCACAATTAAATCTTCCTTCAAGCTAAACATATATTTGTATCAAATATTCTTTTCAGAGATATATTGAAACAAATATTTTTTAGAAATATATTTTCCAAAGATCTTTTGAAAATATATTTACACAAATAAAAATCTCCAATCTGAAAAATATAAATCTCGAAAATATCTTCCTTCTGGAAACACACGCAACTTGGAGAACAAGTAACATGAATGAATTCTTCAATCAAATCTTCAAAAGACCAGGTGTGAAAATAAACAGCTCCAAGGCGCGAAATCAGGGCACACTGAAGTCGTACCCACATGTTGGAACATTGGGTCCAACATCTTGCTTGTATATTTGATTTAGCAAAAATGAAGCCAACATACAAATATCCAACATGAAGAAACATTATGACACACTCTTGCATAGGTGAGATGAGTTGGAGTATCATGTTACTGATGATGAGGAGGAGGAGCAGGTGACGGTTAGGGCGCAGTGCATTAGGACATTTTTTTTGTACTTGGTTGGCATCACCATTTTCGCCAACAGGAACAACAAAAGCGTTCAACTGTTGTGGCTGGAGATGCTTTAGGATTTGGACATGTTGCACGAGTGGTCCTGGGCGGGATGGCTCTTGCTTGGCTCTACGACTAGCTTTCTTATGTTACGGACCCGACCAGAGGCGCCGTTGGCGGTTACATAACTCTACTTGAGGTAGTATTTTTTTTTCTTTTTTCTATAACATATTATTAATGTCTTACGATATTATTGTGTATGTTTATGGGTTTGTGATGCTGAAATATTTGTTTGTAAGGATGGATATTGGCGCACTTCAGGAATAATTATTTGAGAAGGCTGAATCTGAACTACCATGTTGCTTCAGTGTTTGCTTCTAGATGGAGTCCGCCCATGGGCCATGCTGATAATGCACACTACCATGGCCTCATTGATCTGATGGTCAATTCTAATGTGACCTGGAGGCCGTACGAGGACCGGTGGCACATCATGCCTTTCCAGGACATTTGCTGGTACTCCGGTTAGATCATGGCCAACAAGATGACTATGTGCCTTCACTTGCCGGAGCGGGTTCTAAGACAGTATGGACATGTGCATAGGATCCCCAGATCTCCTACTGATATTCAGGCTCTTCAGGCTCAAGCAGTTGTTATGGCCTTTCAGGACTTTCTGCTCCATGTCCTTCCACAGGCGCTTCGGGGTCGGCCGACATCATAGGCTCGACAGTGGAGGTATAAGGAGGGGGTTCCCCGGATGAGGACTATGAGCCATAGTCCATTGGAGCGGGGTGTTGTGATTGATGTAGTTTTGTATATCATTAGTTATTTTTTTATGACATGGATGTATTATATTTACACTCGCGCCTTTGCGCATTTTTATGACAGTTTGGTAAATTTTTTGTTTTATTTTTGCGTATTATAAATTTGATTGAATTTACATATTTTAAGTTTGAATGAATGAATGATTGAATTATTGATTGAATGGATGAAAAATTGATGAAAATGGAATAATGAATGCATGAATGAAGGAATTGATGAATGAAAACAGGGAGAATTGGGCATTTTGTCTGTTCTGTTTGCTGACACAAACAGAGCGTGAGTTAAGTCACGCTGGCGTATAACCTGCGTGACTTAAGTCACGCTCGATAGATGTCAGCGTGACTTAAGTCACGTTACGGTCTTTTATAACCCAGGCAGAACCTCACTTCTACATTTCACTTCTCAAATCTCTAAAAAATCTCTCAAATTATCCAACCTCAAATTTCTTCAACTTCAAATCACCCACCACTCCAACAACAAGTAAGTTTTCATAATCAAGTACCATTGTCATTTTATGTTTATATGTTACATTTTTCCTCTTAAATTATAATTTTTTTAGTTTTAGGGTTTGTTTAAATTTTGATTTTTTTTGGCAAGAAATGATACAATGTTTACATGTAAATGACTTATGTTGCTTAAATGTTTAGATGTTTGCATGTTTATGTTGTAGTTTTTAGTTTTAGGGTTTATGTATAATTTGCACTCCAAGTGTTTGATGAAATGTTTGAATGAGTTTTTCATTGATTGTTTTTAATATCTTATGGTGTAGATCTTAAACAATGGACAATTTGTTCAACGCTTAAGTATGCTTCAACGGTGGAAACTCTAATTTTTTCAAGGTTCGGGACGATATCACGTTAAAATATCTTAAGGATCAACTTAATGAAATCAACCAACGACTCAACCACAGAGACACAAGGAGGGTGGAATATGTTTGGTATAAACGTCCAACAATGTTAACGTTAAGCCAGATGGAGTTAACGAACGACAACGACGTGAGGAACATGTTCTCGTTATATCGCCAGAACAACATGTTGTTCCCGATAATCGAGATGGATGCTACGTTGCTGAGGTCGCCTGAAGATATTCTCAAGAGTTTGATTCGGCCGGATGAAGATGTCTAGGAGTATTATTATGTTGTGTCATTATTTTGTTGGATTTTAGTTTAATTTTTGTTAGTTTGCTGAAGATGTTGGCATTGAAGTGTCTTTTACTTAGCGTAAAGGTTTGCAAGTCTCTTTGGAAACTCAAAAGAAAGAAGAGAACACAACATGTATTCTGCCGAATCAGCTTAATAGGTTCTCACATCGAATTCATTTGTATAAGATGAGTGTGCCAAAAGGGAATGCAGTTCTAAGATGTTGTTTTGTGCTTGATCATGCTCCTTTGTTAATTGAAACTTGTCAGTTGGCAGAGCAGTAACTTACCTAAAACAAGTGTGACTTAAGTTACGTGGTACACATCGTGACTTAAGTCACGTTGAAGGTATTTATGTTTGTTTATATTAAAGTGAGCAATTTTGTTTGAGAAAAGAGCAATTTTCTAAGGATTTCATAGCCTGTCTTATTAAAGAAATCGACTACATCTTTAGCATATCTAACTCAAAAATAATATCATTGAATCCCAATTCGGCGATCCACTTTGATTGATTGAAGTAATACGTATACTGCACATACTTTGACTGAAAACATGGGAGCATAGCTTCATTTTTGGCTTTGATAAAGTTCACGTGATACTAATACGAATTTATGTCATATATCCTTAATATATGCAAAAGAAAAACACTTTACAGAATGTGCTTATAAAAATTGACAAAGGAGTGATGAAAAGAGATATTTCCTCCCTAGCAAAATAAGCAAAAGTAAGTAGTTTAACGTAATCACGTTTTGCATACTTTTTTTCTAAAATATAGGCCAAGAACATCTCACATTTTGCATACGTTAAGCAAAATAAGCAAAAGTAAAATATATTTAGTTCAAAAATATAGACAAAGAACATTTCACATTTTGCATACTTTTTCTACAATGTAGTTATGGAAAAAGTAAGTTATTTGGTTGATCTGCATTTGAAGCATTTGGAGAGCGTAATAATCGACTTTTTTTACCTTAAAAAAGTTTCCTTGCAACATATCATGGATTCCATCAAAATTCAATCTTGCGGGTCGTTAAAGGTGAAAATCAAATGTGCTCGTGAGTTTATCTCGGTTTGTTAAAAAATTCTAATTTTTCTTGGAGAGATTTTTACAATATTTTACACATTTCTACACAATTTCATTAAAAAATACAAAAATTTAGTTAAAAATAAGGACCAAAAGTATTGATCCTAAATTTTATAATGACTAAAAGTTGAAAAAAAAAAAATTAGAGGGATTAAAACGAAAAGTTAGTATATTTATAGGGACTAAAAATATATTTAACCCAAAAATATATTATAAGTTTGTAAGAAAAAAAATACAAAGGAATCTTTCTTTGCTTTAAGACATATAATTTAATTAGTATGCATTTCAATGTAAAGTTATTTTACATCTATATCAAATAATATGACAACACGGCATTGGATTCATGTATAAAGGACGTTCCATGTCGGTATACAACAATTAAATCATACTAGTAAGATATAAACTCAAAAGTAGGCAATGGCAGTGATCTTATTTTTATCACTTCATTTCATTTACTATATACACACTCGAAAGCACATTAAAGTCATGAAATTAATAACTTACAACATTTATATATGTCAATATATGTATTTATTTTCTTTAATGGCCCTGAATATAAGAAAGATATTTGTTCAAAGGAAGTAATGACGATAAATTGGTTTGTCATTTTTCATTGTGGAACCTGTTGACGCGGAGTGAGTGTGATGGAATCTCACACCAAGTCACAGATATTCAGCAAGAGAGTTAAGATAGAAAAAAGAATCTTATAAAGATATACTCATTCACTTTATGTTTATCATTTTTGAATTGTTTTACACATATAAAAAAAATATTAATGATCCTTCAAGAAAAAATATTAATGAAATACTTTTTACTGATACGTTGTTTACTCTTGGTTCATTAATATCGGTGTAAGTATAAAATTTATTTAGTAAATAAAGTATAAACTTCCTCTAAAAAAAAGTATAAACTTAATAAGATAAGTGTATGATTGACAAAAGAAAGAGTTAATAAAATCTTAAAAGTTGAAACTAAGTAATAAATAAAATAATTTTTTCTTCTAAAAAATGAAAATTAAAAAGAAATAAAGAGACTATAAGCAATATATATACTTTTGACCCTATTGGTAAATTAATTTCACATTTTTTTCATATATATACTGTACTTCAATTTATGTACTCCGATTTGAAGTATAAGTAAAAAAAATCAAATGTAGTTTATCTAAATTTGATTAAATTCATTTGATTTTTTCCTTACTTTTAAACTTTGACGGAGTATATATATTTGGTATGTGATTACTACAAAACTATCATTTGTACATAGATGCTTCTAATATTGATTTATCATCTCCCAATAATAATGATTTTTTAAATTCGGATTAAATACATTTCAGTTTTGCTTATATTGACAATTATTTGACCCACGAAAGTATTTATTGTAAATATGACTTTTTGCTTAAAATATTCAGTGACATTTTTTCAGAGGAACTTATAATTATGAAAAATTTAATACGACTCTTAATTAATGTAAATTTTCTAAGGATTTCATTAAATTTATATGAAACCCAATTTACTGAGTTCCTCTCATTCAACAATGAAAACTACATTATCCTCGTAAGCTTATCTCAGTTGGTAGGGATATTGCATATTATATGCAGGGGCCGGGGTTCGAACCCCGGACACCCCACTTCTCCACATTTAAAATGTGTGAGCTCTAGTCACTAGGCTATTTGACAAAAAAAAACAATGAAAACGACATTGAAAAAGTGTATGAGAGATTATCTCTTCGAAGTACTCATGCGTCCCAAAATACATGTCAGTCTAGTTAAAAATTCATCTCATTTTATATGTTATTCTACAATATCAATAAAATAGTATAGTTTTTCGAAATGCCAGATAGATATAATATATACAATAAAGAGAACGAATGTACATGGTTTGAGGAACATCAGATGTAACTAAAAAGCTCCACACAAAAAAAAAAACTCAACACTTCCAGAAACTAAACTGTTGTAACTAGACCACAAGTGGTTCTCATCTTTTGAATGACAAATATTAGTAGTTAGCTGTTAGATTAATTTTTTCTCCTTCATCCGAATTTGAACCGATGACTTCCAACTTCTTAAAGAGATCTCACTTTTTCTTAAAGTGGAATCTTCTATCTTACGTTAAGTCTCATATTGAACCCACAAAAAGAATGATTTGAATTATACACAATAAGTATAGATATTTTGCCAACACACAATTTGGCATCCAACACCTCGGAATCGTAATTTGTATTTTTAATCATTATCTTCTCTCATGGCATATAGAAAGAGAAAAACCAAGTGTATATTTGGTTTCACTTTTAGAGAAACCAAAATTGATTTTTAAGGTGTAAAATTGATCTTGATATCTTAGATTACTCTCAAGTTGAATTGATATTGCCTCCAAAATTGATTTTATCTGAATTTAGATATGTGAGTTTTTTATTCTATAATTGATTCTAACACGCAAATCTTTTGTTCAACCCACTTTTACATAAATGTATCCAAACATAAATCATTTTACCTCCAACTCACTTTTAGCCATAATGAATATAACATAATCAATTCACTCAAAATCCATTTTCATCAGTGCAGAACCAAACACACACTAATGTTATGTTTGATTTTGCGGCTAGTTTTTGTGTTAACTCGAAATCATGTCAAGTATTTCTCGTTTATGTAGTGTTTGTTTGGTTCCACTTTTGGAGGAGGTAAAATTAATTATAGAAGTGCAAATTTGATTGACATGTTTGATTGCTTTTGAGTATAATGGATTCTTCTTGAAGTTATGATTTCTAGTTTTTTATTCAGAATTGATTTTTACATTCAAACGTTTTTTTGTTGCTACATTTAGATTTATGGTTCAATTTACTTTTGCATATATGTATCCAAACACAAATCATTCTACCTTCAACTCACTTTTGTTTCTCAAATTCAATTCATATCATCGCAAAGCAAAATATACAAGTAGAATCTTCGTGTTGTAGCTTCTAGCACGACAACAATACAACTATGCATGAGTTTTGGGATTCAAACGCCAAAATAAACAAACGCTAAGTCAAGTGTATTTTGTATTATATCAAGTATTGTGCCGCATTTTGTGTGTCCAAATAACACGAAAGTTTGTTAGATTGTGTGTTAGAAAGTCTCATAGAATCTTAGTCAAACCAAAAGTTAGCATGCCACATGTCATAGTTAAAATAGGGTGTTAGAAAACGTAGAGTCTCTGAAGATACCCATGGTTGTCACAAATCATTCTACCTTCAACTCACTTTTGTTTTCTCAAATTCAATTCATATCATCGCAGAGCAAAATATACAAGTAGAATCTTCGTGTTGTAGCTTCTAGCACGACAACAATACAACTGTGCATGAGTTTTGGGATTCAAACACCAAAATAAACACACGCTAAGTCAAGTGTATTATGCATTATATCAAGTATTGTGCCGCATTTTGTGTGTTCAAATAACTCGAAAGTTTGTTAGATTGTGTGTTAGAAAGCTTCTCATAGAATCTTAGTCAAACCAAAAGTTAGCATGCCACATGTCATAGTTAAAATAGGGTGTTAGAAAACGTAGAAGTCTCTGAAGACACCCATGGTTGCCAAATACCCATGGCGTTTTGGGATTCAAACGCCAAAATAAACACACGCTAAGTCAAGTGTATTTTGTATTATATCAAGTATTGTGCCGCATTTTGTGTGTCCAAATAACACGAAAGTTTGTTAGATTGTGTGTTAGAAAGCGTCTCATAGAATCTTAGTCAAACCAAAAGTTAGCATGCCACATGTCATAGTTAAAATAGGGTGTTAGAAAACGTAGAGTCTCTGAAGACAATGGTTGTCACAAATCATTCTACCTTCAACTCACTTTTGTTTTCTCAAATTCAATTCATATCATCGCAGAGCAAAATATACAAGTAGAATCTTCGTGTTGTAGCTTCTAGCACGACAACAATACAACTGTGCATGAGTTTTGGGATTCAAACGCCAAAATAAACACACGCTAAGTCAAGTGTATTTTGTATTATATCAAGTATTGTGCCGCATTTTGTGTGTTCAAATAACTCGAAAGTTTGTTAGATTGTGTGTTAGAAAGCTTCTCATAGAATCTTAGTCAAACCAAAAGTTAGCATGCCACATGTCATAGTTAAAATAGGGTGTTAGAAAACGTAGAAGTCTCTGAAGACACCCATGGTTGCCAAATACCCATGGCGTTTTGGGATTCAAACGCCAAAATAAACACACGCTAAGTCAAGTGTATTTTGTATTATATCAAGTATTGTGCCGCATTTTGTGTGTCCAAATAACACGAAAGTTTGTTAGATTGTGTGTTAGAAAGCGTCTCATAGAATCTTAGTCAAACCAAAAGTTAGCATGCCACATGTCATAGTTAAAATAGGGTGTTAGAAAACGTAGAGTCTCTGAAGACAATGGTTGTCACAAATCATTCTACCTTCAACTCACTTTTGTTTTCTCAAATTCAATTCATATCATCGCAGAGCAAAATATACAAGTAGAATCTTCGTGTTGTAGCTTCTAGCACGACAACAATACAACTGTGCATGAGTTTTGGGATTCTAACGCCAAAATAAACACACGCTAAGTCAAGTGTATTTTGTATTATATCAAGTATTGTGCCGCATTTTGTGTGTTCAAATAACTCGAAAGTTTGTTAGATTGTGTGTTAGAAAGCTTCTCATAGAATCTTAGTCAAACCAAAAGTTAGCATGCCACATGTCATAGTTAAAATAGGGTGTTAGAAAACGTAGAAGTCTCTGAAGACACGCATGGTTGCCAAATACCCATGGCGTTTTGGGATTCAAACGCCAAAATAAACACACGCTAAGTCAAGTGTATTTTGTATTATATCAAGTATTGTGCCGCATTTTGTGTGTCCAAATAACACGAAAGTTTGTTAGATTGTGTGTTAGAAAGCGTCTCATAGAATCTTAGTCAAACCAAAAGTTAGCATGCCACATGTCATAGTTAAAATAGGGTGTTAGAAAACGTAGAGTCTCTGAAGACACCCATGGTTGTCACAAATCATTCTACCTTCAACTCACTTTTGTTTTCTCAAATTCAATTCATATCATCGCAGAGCAAAATATACAAGTAGAATCTTCGTGTTGTAGCTTCTAGCACGACAACAATACAACTGTGCATGAGTTTTGGGATTCAAACGCCAAAATAAACACACGCTAAGTCAAGTGTAATTTTGTATTATATCAAGTATTGTGCCGCATTTTGTGTGTTCAAATAACTCGAAAGTTTGTTAGATTGTGTGTTAGAAAGCTTCTCATAGAATCTTAGTCAAACCAAAAGTTAGCATGCCACATGTCATAGTTAAAATAGGGTGTTAGAAAACGTAGAAGTCTCTGAAGACACCCATGGTTGCCAAATACCCATGGCGTTTTGGGATTCAAACGCCAAAATAAACACACGCTAAGTCAAGTGTATTTTGTATTATATCAAGTATTGTGCCGCATTTTGTGTGTCCAAATAACACGAAAGTTTGTTAGATTGTGTGTTAGAAAGCGTCTCATAGAATCTTAGTCAAACCAAAAGTTAGCATGCCACATGTCATAGTTAAAATAGGGTGTTAGAAAACGTAGAGTCTCTGAAGACACCCATGGTTGTCACAAATCATTCTACCTTCAACTCACTTTTGTTTTCTCAAATTCAATTCATATCATCGCAGAGCAAAATATACAAGTAGAATCTTCGTGTTGTAGCTTCTAGCACGACAACAATACAACTGTGCATGAGTTTTGGGATTCAAACGCCAAAATAAACACACGCTAAGTCAAGTGTAATTTTGTATTATATCAAGTATTGTGCCGCATTTTGTGTGTTCAAATAACTCGAAAGTTTGTTAGATTGTGTGTTAGAAAGCTTCTCATAGAATCTTAGTCAAACCAAAAGTTAGCATGCCACATGTCATAGTTAAAATAGGGTGTTAGAAAACGTAGAAGTCTCTGAAGACATTTCACCTTGAAATACAGGTCTCGCTTTAGTGACTACCCAACATTTTTTAACCTCCCTTCTCTCCCTATTTCTCTCCAACTCCAAGCCTTCTTCTTCACTCTCCCTTTCTCTGTTTATATTCACACACACCCTTCATTTCTTTTCTCCCATTGCTTCCTAAACCTTCATCACACATTCTACACAATATTCTCTCATCACAGTTTCTACACAATATTCTCTCATCATAGTTTCTTAGATACATTCTCACCCTTTTTACATCTCTCCCTCTTTGTTGCAACCCTTTGATAAAAAATGAGTAAAGAAGAGATTTTGAAAATACAGGTACAAAACAATTCTTCATATCATCAACTTTGAACTATTATTCTTAAAGCTTTTTAACTTGTTAAACTTAGTGTGTTTTTTGTTTTAATTTTAATTTTGTCATGTATGTTTCTATGTATGTGTATATATGCATATGTCATTTCCAAGAAAGTAAGGTGTTTTGTATTATCCTTATGTAATACTAATTCTTGTTATTTTACAATGATGAAATTTTCACTTTATTCTGTTTTTGGTTTTGGGATTGCTTATGCATGCAGAAATACGTTCTCAAGGTGAACATGCACTGTGACGGTTGCAAGCAGAAAGTTAAGAAAACCTTGCAGAAGATTGAGGGTAAGAAAATCCTTCTATTCACTCTTCCGAATTGCCCAACAAAAAAAAAAATTGTTTTTCCCTTTTCATCACATTTATACTCTAAAAAAAACTCTTTTTTATATCAAGAGAAAAATAAAATAAAAATATGTTATTACAACCATTGATTTAAATACATTTGTTTTATTATTTTTATAACCCAAGAAAAAAATACTCATGTAAAGCTTTGATTTTTTTTTTCTCTCACACTCTTAGAAATATGTATTTACCCCATTTCATTCACATTGATACTCAATATTATTTCAAAAATTCTTTTATTATATGAAAGGGAAAAATAACACAAAACTCATACGACCATTAGATTCATATTTTATTTCTTACTCTTGAAAAGCTTTATTTATTTATTTTCAATTGAAGTATATTATTTATTTATTGTGTAATAATTTAATTATATCTTGAATCAACTGAAGTATATTACTTATTTATTGTGTAACAATTTAATTATATTTATTGTGTAATTTAATTTTGTAGGGGTTTTTACTACTGAGATAGATGTTGAACAAGGAAAGGTAACCGTTTCTGGGAATATAGACCCAAATGTTCTCATCAAGAAGCTTGCAAAATCAGGAAAACACGCAGAACTTTGGTGTGCTCCAAAGGAAAACAACAACAATAACAACCAGAACAACATGGCAAACCAGATGAAGAACATTCAAATTGACAATGGAAAAGGTGGTGGAGAAAACAATAACAACAATGGGCAAAAGGATCCTAGAAATAACCAAAACCAACCAAAGGGAGGCGGCCAACAAGGGCAGAATCCTCAACAACAGCTTCAACAACAGTTACAACAGCTTCAACAACTTCACCAGATGAAAGGGTTTGAAGATATTAAGGGGCCTCAATTCAAGGACATGAACATGAAGATGCCACCACCAAATCAAAATCCAAATATGAAAGGTGTTAAGTTCAATTTACCTGAAGAGGATGATGAGTTGGATGAGTTTGATGATGATGAGTATTCTGATGAGGAGTTTGATTTTGAAATAGAGCATCCTTTGAATAAAATGAAACTATCTATGGGGGGTAATGGTCCTGCTCACATGATGATGAATGCTCAAAAGGGTGCTGGAAATGGTGGAGGCAATGAAATGAAAAGTGGTGGCGGAAGTAGTGGAGGACATGTGCCTGTTCAAGTTCATTCCTTGGGTGGTGGAAATGGGAATGGAGGAAAGAAAGGTGGTGATGGCGGCGGTGGAAATAATCAGAGTCATAATCAAGGTGGAGGTAACAAGAACAATGGTGGCAAAAATGGAGGTGGAATGCCAGAGGGTAAAACTGGGAATAATAATGTTGGTGGTGGTGGTAGTGGTGGGATTCCAAATAACAATATGGGTAAAAAGGTAAATGAAATGGGAGAAAGTGGTGTTCAAGGTGTGATGAACAATGGTCTCCTAAACATGGGTTGTGGTCATCCTAATGCAGGTCACGTTGACGGTAGCAACATGAGTGGTATGCTAATGGGAGGAGGAGCAATGGGAAACAACATGCCAATGATGAGCCAAATGGGAGGTAACATGCCAGCTGTTCAAGGCCTACCGGCAACTGCGATGAACGGCGGTGGAGGAGGAGGAGGCGGTGTCGGTGGTGGATATGGTGGTCCTGAAATGATGATGGGTGGAAATCCATACCAACAACAACAATACATGGCTGCAATGATGAATCAACAAATGACAATACCAGCTGGTGGAAATGATATCTTTCAACCAATGATGTATGCAAGACCACCCATGGGTGTTAATTACATGTATCCTCCACCTTATAGCTACCCTCCTCCACCACAACATCCTCAAGATCCATACTCCAACTTTTTCAATGATGAAAATACTTCAAGCTGCAGTGTTATGTGAAGAAATGAGATGTTGAATTGGTGATGCTGGCTAGAGAAGAAAAGAAGAAGAAGAAGAAGAAACAAGTTTTAATTTTAGTGTGGTTTTCAATTTTCTTTTCTTTTGTCTCTTTTTTTTTTCATCCAAGTTTTTAAAAAGTTAAAAAAACCTGAACTTTAATCTACTATGGGGAAGTAATTTATAGATTTTATTATTATATAATATATTTTATGATTATCTTGGGAAAAATTATGAGATGTAATGGGATATGGTCCCCCGTGTGAGATGTCTCTAAATAAGTGTTTATTAGTTGCAAAAACATCAATAATAAGAAAAAGAAAATGATGTGGAGTTCAGTGTTTTCTTCTCCCTTCCTCGTCATCATAGATAGGTCACATGATTATCATGATGATTATGGGGTCATTTAAGTCCATTCATCCATCTAAATCTAATCAAAACAGTGATTGTCTGATTCCATTGAGTGGGCTCCATCTAGTCACCATTGTTCAAAAAATTTTGTCAGTTTTTATAAAATCAATGGACTAATTAAGGATTAAAGTGAATCCAAATTCAAACTTCAACAAAATATGGCAAATTTAACTCTTGATCAATTTTTAAGTAGTCTAATAATGTCAATAAGGATTTAAAAGTTACTCGAGATTCTAAGGATGTAATATCCCGCTTATAAGTATCAGTTATCAGTGTTAGAAGCTTATTATGCAAGCAATGGCATTTTCGTAATTATAGGGAAGGAAGAGTTTATTTAAAAAGGGAGCAAGATATTTTCCCTTCATTCTCTTCTCTCCCCTCACTCTCTCCAAATCTGATTCTCTCCTCCCTCTCTCTAGAAAATTCGACCTCCTCAACCCCTCTTCATTCCATCTGATTTTCATCCAATTCTTTCTTGCTAGTAAGCTTGTTTTGGGAGTTTAGAACAAGAGAAATAAGAAGAGAAACAAGGAAAGATCAAGGGATCAAGTTAGAGATTGCAGTTCAGAAGTTTAACAAGCACCAATCAAGGCTTAGGTGAGCTCCCTAGGGTTTTAAAACCCATTATGAGTAAGTTTGAGTGCATGTTACAATTTATGTTAAGTTAAGATTTAGTGCCCTAATCCCTTATGCTTGCCAATTCCTTGTTCAATCATGTTTTAATCATTCAATTATTAGTTGTAAATCATTCATTATGCTGTTATGATGCTTGGGTATGCTTAGATACGTCCAAAATGGTGGAAAAATCATGTTTTGAACTGGTTCTGAACTGTCAATTTCGCCCGGCGAGCTCGGGGCGAGATTACAGCGATTTTCAACAATTTTTCCCTGCCTCAAATCGCCCAGCGAAATGGATTTCGCCCAGCGAAAATGGACAGGCTTTTTCATGGCTGTTCTGTTTCGTCTGGGAGCTGTTTACGCGTCAGGCGAGGCTTTTAGTAACCGTTTTAAATGGAAACCCTATTTTCTAAGAAAAACACCATTGTGGACATATCCAAGGGGCATATAACATATAAGGAATAGGTGGACAAGGATTTGCGCAATAACTTAGAATTGTTTAGAATATGAGGGCAAAGCCTAGACGGGTTGGAAACATTTCCAACAATTAAGTGATGGCTTATGATAACGATAAGCCTATGATCATAGATTCATATGATATGGATTGGGAGATTAGTTCCCTCAAGGAATGCATTAAATATGCAAAAGCTTATGGTAAATTATGAGACGTACTTTCAAGTACTTAGGATAAGAATTAATGAGAATAAGAATGCATTAGACATGCACAAGTTTATAAGTTATATGTATGTATATATATATATATATATATATATAAGAAGAAGAATAAGAGCAAGAGTTATATAACGACCTTATGTGTCTCCAGTGTTCTCACTAGTTAGAACACGGGGGTTCCCGCTAGTTGGAACGGTGTAGTTACCATCCGCGAGGATAGCCACACATAAGAGTTTAATTAAAATATTAAGTCGTGACTTTCGTCGTTCACGCTAGTGGGACACGAAAGGTTCATGCATAAGTTAAGACTTTTAATGAAAGAATATTAATTCGCGTCTCTCGTCGTTCACGCTAGTGGGACACGGAGGTATACGCGTAAGTTAAAATTATTAATTAAGTCGTGTCTTCTGTTATTCACGCTAGTGGGACACAGGAGGTTCACGGTAGTGGGACGTGTTATTCCGCAAGGATGACCGCACGACGACAAGAGGAGTCCGGTGTTAGCCTGATATGATAGGAATTTTCACCGGTAGAGGGGAGATGTATTCTGGGGTTACTCCACCTGGATGCACTCCGTAAAATGAACTCAGATAATATTGTTTGTTCAACGCTAACTTCTAACTTAAAGATATGAAAAGATGAATATGTATATTTATACATATTGAGAAATATGCCAATTAGTTCCTAGTGAACAAGAAAGTGATCATAGGATGTCCCCAGATCACTAAGTATAAGTTAAAGTTTAAAGTTAGAATATGATAAGGCATGATAAAGACAAGTAGCGATCCTAGGTTTCCCCTTGATCGCGAGATATGTAGAGAATGACGGCGATCGTAGGTATCCCCAAGATCGCTAAGAGTAGGCACGGCGACCCTAGGTTTCCCCCGTGGTTGCCAACAGTAGGTTGGGCTGGAGCTCACTGAGACATTATGTCTCATCCCAATCCTTCTGGTGAAGGTTTTCAGGTAAGCAAGAGATTCGTGGCGAAGTTCATCAGGAAGACGCTGGATGGAGTGCAGTTGCTCGTCATGGACAAGCTCAGGAGGTTGTCAGATTATATATGTATATGAAAGTGTATTTTATGATATTTGGATAATTGTATAAACGAGCCAATTGTACCCCTTTCAGTTGTATGATTAATTTTATTATTGAAAATTTTAATGTATCCGGTATCAGATTAACACACATGCTAAATATTCTAGATAATTTAGTATGGGTGTTACAAAGGACAACTCAAAAATGGGTATAACTAATGAGTGTTAAAATTAAATGTTTGGTTCTGCGATATTAATTGATCGTGAATAAATTGGTTTTGTCAAATTTATTTTACTTAAGATGAGTTGAATCTAAAGTGGTTTATGTTGTAAACAGTTATGTAAAATTGTGTTGAATAAAAATCCGAAAACTACAAATCTTAACTTCAAGTTAAAATTAATCTAGGAGCATAAAATCAATTCTACACGATAGGAACATCATGAGATATAACCAATTCCGAAATTCCAAAAAAAAAATCTAAAATTTAAAATATCCTCATTCATTTATAAAGAGGTGAGTTATCTAAATACATAAGTTAGACAAAGATTGAGGAAATCAACTGATTTGAGTTAAGAGATTAAAGAAGTTGATGAGTTAAAAGTTCACGGTTCAAGCCCTGACAATAAGAAAACTTATATAACAGTGAACATACTCATTAAAAACACATAAGTCAAACAATATATCCTCTCAAAAAAAGTTAGACAATATATCATACGTCGTAGAAAATACAAGGTTTAAGTGTACTTTTGAAAATCTTGTATACGTAATACATGCAGTATTTATGTCAAATTTCACGTTTGAGAACCATTACCGTTTTATAAAGTTATTGTATTCTAAAGACTCAAGTTTTACAAGTAATGAAAATTAGTTGAAATCTTAGCGCTAAGAAGAATACTTTATGGACGCAGGTGATAAGAACATGGTGTTGGAACAAAATGTATGAACAACTCTCTTTTGGGTTTTGATGATAACAAAGTGTTAAAAAGAAAATTGGATATGCTAATACTTGATTCTAGTGTGCAAAACCATGTACTTAAAGATTGGTATCTAACAATGGTTGTGAAAGAACAAGTTAAGAGGAAGAAGGAAAATATAGAAGCTAGTGTTGCAAAGCTGAAGAAAATCAGCGTCTGAAGAAGTGCTTCTGAAGGGAGCGTCTGAAGGTCTGCTTCTGAAGAAATGCGTCTGATGAACAGTGCGTCTGAAGGCCAGCTTCTGAAGACAGCATCTGATGAACAGTGTGTCTGAAGACCAGGTTCTGAAGAAGTGCTTCTGATGAACAGTGTCTAATGCCAGCTTCTGAAGAACTGCGTCTGAAGACAGCTTCTGATGAACAGTGTCTGAAACCAGTTCTGAAGAGAAGCTTCTGAAGTCTAAGTTTTAAGGAAAAGCAACTGTCACTGTCAACAGTAAAGCACTGTACAGTCAGAACAGCTCAATGCAACAGTTACCTCCCTGGAAGAAACACGAAGCCAACTTTTAAGGAAACAATTCAAAATTGTTGTGCTATGTTTTCTGGTTTGCGCACACAATGACAGGGATGAATTAAATGCTGGATGTAGCTTCTAGTGCAATGGCTCTTTTGCTAAAACTGGCTCTTTCCAACAGCTCTTAAATCCTCTAAAAAGGATTGAAGTTTTGAAGAAGAAAATAAAGACTCATAAGACTGAAATCGTGATACTCTGTTTTCTAAAACACATTTCTGCCAAATCTGAAAACTGTCAAAACAACTTAGAAATTCTTACAAACTTCTTATCTTAGAATTTCTTAAGTTTAGAGTCTTAAATCTGTGTTGTATTTTGTGAACACCACTGATAGTATATCAAGTGTTCAACGCAAACTTATTTCTTTTGTAAAATCTGTTTGATTCAAAGTCTTAGACTGTGTGTCTAAGCATTGGAAGTCTCTTACTTAGTGTTTGAGCAACTGAAAGTCTTAGACTGTCTGTCTAAGCATAGGAAGTCTCTTACTTGGTGTTTGAGCAATTGGAAGTCTCTTACTTTGTGTTTGAGCATAGGAAGTCTCTTGCTTTGTGCTTGAGCAATTGTAATCTTTGTGATTATAGTGAAAATCTCTTGTTAGTGACAAGGGGACTGGACTACTTCCGGATTGTGGAAGGAACCAGGATAAACTGATGTGTCTCTCTCTCTCTCTCTCTCATATACTCTTTATCCGCTACTAAACAACTCTGAAAATAGTTTCAGAATCTGATCAACATCTGATTCTGAACTAAACATAGTTTTTGAGAAAGAAAAGAAAAAGCCAACATAATTCAACCCCCCCTTCTTGTGTTTTTCTCACCTTCAGTCAGTATCAGAGCTCCGGTTCTGATATTCAATCACCTAACGGTGAGTCAGTAAAGATCCTGAGAAAAACATGGCTTCCAGCAGTTCCCCTCCACCCTCTCCTAGAAATCATGCTTCTGTATCACATGACTATGGTACAGATGAAAGGAAATCTCGTTCACACCATAAACCTCATATGTTTACTGGTGATCCTGAGAAATTTTCATGGCGGAAAAGCAAGATGTACAGTCACATCATTGGAATTGATGACTCCTTATGGGATATCATCGAAGATTGAATATCTATTCTAGTTGATGAAGAAGGAGTGGCTACTAACAGAAGAGGTCTTTCTGATGCTGAAAGAAAGATCTACAGAAAGCATCACAATGTTAGAGGTATCATTGTGGATTCTCTACCTCACAGTGAGTATCAAAAGCTGAGTGATAAATCAACAGCTAAAGCCATCTTCACCTCTCTCTGCTCTAACTATGAAGGTAACAAGAAGGTTAGAGAAGCAAAAGCAAATATTCTAGTTCAGCAGTATGAGCTGTTCAGAATGAAAGAGGATGAAAATATTGAGACTATGTTCTCAAGATTTCAGACTGTGGTTTCTGGACTTCAGATTCTGAAGAAAAGCTATAATACTGCTGATCATGTGAATAAAATCCTCAGAAGTCTGCCATATAAATGGAGACCCAAAGTGACTGTTATTGAGGAAGCTAAAGATATAAATACTCTAAGTATTGAAGATCTTATAAGCTCACTCAAAGTGCATGAACTGGGACTCAATGAAGATGAATCTGTTAGAGAGTCTAAGTCTATAGCACTGAAATCCAAAAGAAAGTCTGTAAAAGCTCTAAAAGTTATTGAATCTGATGAAGAATTTCCTGAGGGAAATTCTGAAGAAGATTCAGATGCTGAGGAGCTTGCAATGCTTTCTAAAAGATTTCAGTACTTAATGAAAAGACAAAAGAAATTTTCTAACAGAAGCAGCAACTTCAAAGGATCTGGTTCCAAGAGGGAAGATCAGAAAGGTTGCTACCACTGCAAGAAGACTGGTCATTTCATTGCTGATTGTCCTGAACTACAGAAGTAAAGTTAAAGGAGAAATCTAAGAAGACTAGTTCTAAATCAAGCAACTTCAGAAACAAACTCAAGAAAAGTCTTATGGCAACATGGGATGATCTTGACAATGAATCTGAATCTGATAAAGATGATGAAGAGGAAGCTAACCTGGCTTTAATGGCAACAACATTCTCTGATACAGAGTCAGGTTCAGACTCTGAAGATGAAGATGAGGTATATTCTGAACTTACTCATTCTGAACTTATTGAAACAGTTAAAGATCTTATGAACCACCTCAGAAGCAAGTTAAGTCAATTAAAATCTTTGAAAAATAAACATAACTTGCTGACTGATGAGAATCTCCAACTTCAGAATCACATCAATGAGATTGATGAAGAAGTTAGAGAACTCAGAGAAATGGCTTGTAAGAAACCTGAAGAAATTCCTAGTGAACAAGAAATTGCACTTCGGGATTTTATCTTAACTGGAATCAACAGAAGTGAGGTTGCTTCTATGATTTATAATATTAGCAGAAACAGAGGAGAAGGTATTGGTTTCAAAAATGATCCATTTATTCATTCAAAGGAAACTAATATACCATCCTGTTCTGGAAATATTATGAAAGGTACTAAGGTGTGTTTTGTACCTGCTTCTGAGATTTCTGAGAAATAGAATTCATCAGAAAATGAGACTGCTGAACCTGTGGTTCTGAACAACTCAGAATCTAAAACTTCTGAACCCAAGGGAAAGATGAAGGCAGAGTCTAAAACTTTGCCAAAGTCTAAACCAAAAGGTTCTAAGTCTAAGACAATGAGGAAATCAAACTTTAAATCTGAAAAGGTTCAAAGTCTGAAGAGTTAAGAACCTAAGACAAGCAAGTCTCAGTGTCTGAAAACTTCAAACTCACACTTTCAAAAGACCGTGTTTATAAAACCTTCAAGGAATACTAAACCAGTTTATACAAAACCTTTCAAACCTCAAAATGTCAGACCAAAGGTACAAAAGAAGCCTTATCCATTCAAGAATAACCCAAGAGGACCCATAAAGACATAGGTACCTAAGTCTGAAATAATTTTTGTTGCAAATATGCTTAACATCCAAAGAAAAGGAAAAGTCTTGGTACCTAGACAGTGGCTGCTTGCGTCATATGACAGGAGAAAGGTGTATGTTCCTAAACCTGACCATGAAAGAGGGAGGAACTGTGGGTTTTGGAGGAAATCAGAAAGGCAAGATCATTGGTACTGGTAAGATAGGTAATTCTTCCCTTTCCATTGATGATGTCTGGTTGGTAGATGGACTAAGACATAACCTACTTAGCATAAGTCAATTATGTTACAGTGGTTATGATGTCCTGTTTAATAAGAACACTAGCACTGTAATCAACAACAAAGATAAATATGTTGTGTTCATAGGAAAAAGGAAGAACAATGTTTATAAAATTAATTTTACAGAACTGGTTGATCAGAAGGTAGTTTGTCTTCTGTCAGTGAGTGATGAGAAATGGGTATGGAACAAAAGGTTGGGACATGCTAACTGGAGACTCATCTCTAAGCTTAGCAAGTTGCAACTGGTCAGAGGCTTACCAAACATTAACTATCACTCAGATGCTCTTTGTGGAGCATGCCAGATAGGAAAAATTGCAAAAACCTCTTTTAAATCCAAAAACATTGTTTCTACCTCTAGACCCTTAGAACTGCTTCACATTGATCTGTTTGGTCCTGTTGGAACAGCTTCAATCAATGAGAAGAAGTATGGGTTAGTAATTGTTGATGATTACAGTAGGTGGACTTGGGTTAAATTCCTTAGAACCAAAAATGAAACATATGATGTGTTCAACAAAATGAACCATTTGAAACTTTTTGTGAAGATCATGGAATTCTCCATGAGTTCTCTTCTCCTAGAACTCCACAACAAAATGGAGTTGTAGAGAGAAAGAACAGATATTTGCAAGAAATGGCCAGAACCATGATTCATGAATCTAAAATTGCAAAGTACTTCTGGGCAGAAGCTGTTAACACAACATGTTATATTCAGAACAGAATCTATATAAGACCAATTCTGAATAAAACATCATATGAATTATTTAAAGGAAGAAAGCCAAGTTTTCTTATTTTCATCAGTTTGGATGTACATGTTACATTCTAAACAATAAGGTCTACCTAAAGAAATTTGATGATAAGGCTCACAAGGGTATCTTTTTAGGATACTCAGAGAGATCCAAAGCATACAGAGTGTACAATTCTGAAACACATGTTGTTGAAGAATCAATACACATTAGGTTTGATGACAAAAAGTCTGATAATAAAATATCAGAGCTAGTTGAGAGTTTTGCAGATATAAGGCTATCAGTGGACCCTTCAGAACCAGAACAGAGTTCTGAGTCTAAAGAAAGTCCAGAAGCTGAAAATCCTGCTGAAGCTGAAAAACTCTCAGAAGCTGACACTCCTCCTGAAGCCAATCAAGATCAAAATGGTTCTGAACAAGCTCTTGATGATTCTTCAGAAGCTAATCCACCTAGAACCTCATTCAAGTACAAGTCTTCACATCCTGAATAGTTAATCATTGGAAACAAGGACAGTCCAAGAAATACCAGATCAGCATTCTGTCAGAATGATTCTTTAATTGGACTACTGTCAATGATTGAACCTACAACAGCTGATGAAGCACTTGCAGATGATGGATGGATTGTAGCTATGCAAGAAGAACTCAACCAGTTTCAAAGAAATGATGTTTGGGATTTAGTTGCAAAACCAAATCACAAGAACATTATTGGAACAAAATGGGTGTTCAGAAACAAGCTTAATGAACAAGGAGAAGTGATTAGAAACAAAGCTAGACTGGTTGCTCAAGGCTACAGTCAGCAGGAAGGAATAGACTACACTGAAACATTTTCTCCAGTTGCAAGACTGGAAGAAATCAGGTTACTTCTTTCCTATGCAGTTAATCATAATATCATCTTATATCAAATGGATGTTAAGAGTGCTTTTTTAAATAGAGTTATTTCTGAAGAAGTATATGTCAAACAACCTCCTGGTTTTGAAGATTTAAAAAATCCAGATTTTGTTTTTAAACTTAAGAAATCATTGTATGGTCTGAAACAAGCTCCCAGAGCTTGGTATGAGAGACTAAGTAATTTCTTACTTAAAAATGATTTTGTAAGAGGACAAGTTGACAATACACTTTTCAGAAAGACACTTAAGAAAGACATCTTAATTGTGCAAATCTATGTTGATGATATTATATTTGGTTCTACTAATGCCATTCTTTGCAAAGAATTTTCTAAGTTAATGCAGGATGAATTTCAAATGAGCATGATGGGAGAATTGAAGTTCTTTCTTGGAATTCAAATCAACCAATGCAAAGATGGAGTGTATGTTCATCAATCTAAATATACAACGGAGCTTCTGAAGAAGTTTCAGCTTGAAGATTGTAAATTGATGACAACACCAATGCATCCAACCTGTAATTTAAGCAAAGAAGACACTGGCTTAAAGGTAGATCAGAAGCTCTACAGAGGTATGATTGGTTCTCTGTTATACTTAACTGCTTCTAGACCAGATATTTTGTTTAGTGTATGCTTGTGTGCAAGATTCCAATCAGATCCTAGAGAATCTCATATGACTGTTGTCAAGAGAATCTTCAGGTATCTGAAGGGAGCAACTAATCTTGGACTTCTGTATAAGAAATCCTTAGATTATAAGCTGGTTGGATTCTGTGATGCTGATTATGCTGGGGACAGGATTGAAAGAAAATCCACCAGTGGAAATTGTCAATTCCTTGGTGAGAATCTCATATCCTGGGCCAGCAAAAGACAATCAACTATTGCATTGTCAACAGCAGAAGCAGAATACATCTCAGCTGCAAGTTGTTGCACACAATTGCTCTGGATGAAACATCAGTTAGAAGACTATCAGATTCATGAAAACAATATTCTTATTTTCTGTGATAATACTGCTGCAATCTGTTTGTCTAAAATTCCAATTATACATTCAAGAGCCAAGCATATTGAAATTAAACATCATTTTATTAGAGATTATGTTCAGAAGGGAGTTTTGGATATTCAATTCATTGATACTGATCATCAATGGGCTGATATATTTACAAAAACCCCTCACAGAAGACAGATTTAATTTATTAAAAAGAATCTGACATGCATTTCATCTCTTAAAAATGCTTGACTCTGAATAAGAAACTGAGAATCTGAAGTTCATTCAGAAGCTAAGACTTAACAGACACTCACTTTGAGAGTCTGAAGATAGTTCAGCTTTTGAAAACATCAGAATCTAAGTTTCAGAATCTGAATTCTTGTGACTTCTGATAAAACTCATTATAATTGGACACTTCACACGTGGCCCACTAATGAGAGTGAATCTGTACAGTTGTCTAACACTTGGTCAGAATCTGATAAGCTATAACTGCTGGGCTATGATGAATTAAGCCTTGAAAGCTGTACTTTGCATCCTCCTAAAGTCATCAATGTGCAGTGTGTTTAAATGTTTTTCTCTTTCTGAAAAGTTTTAACAAACACACTCAAAACACAGTTTTCAATTTTCATCTTATGTGTTCAGTTTTTCAGACCCAGTTTAAAAACTCTCAAACAATTCTGTCTGAAACAGTTCAGCAGTACTAAACAAAATGTTCTGAACAATTGGTTCTGTAACAGTTCAGTGGTACTGAACAAAATGCTCTGAACATTTTATCTCACATTTTCACTCTCTTAAAATTCTTGAATTTTCTTTTTGTTGATGACAAAAGGGGGAGTAAAAGTAACAAGTAATTCAGGCTCTGAGCTCAGAATATAAGTTAATTACTGATAATTAAGGGGGGGTTGAATTGTGTGGGCTATTTCTGATACCAACTGAAGGTGAGAAAAACACACAAGAAGAGGGGTTGAATTGTGTGGACTATTTCTTTTCTTTCTCAAAAACTTATGTTAGTTCAGATTCTGATATTCATCAGATCTGAACTATTTCAGAGTGTTTTTATGCAGCGGAGATAAGTAAATGAGAGAGGGAAAGAGAGACACAAGCAAATTATCCTGGTTCCTTCCACAATCCGGAGTAGTCCAGTCCCCTTGTTACTAACAAGAGATTTTCCACTATAATCGAACGATTACAATTGCTCAAGCACAAAGCATAGAGACTTCCTTGCTCAGACACACAGTCCAAGACTTCCTTGCTCACACACAGAGTAAGAGACTTCCTTGCTCAAACCACAAAGGATGAGACTTCCTTGCTCAACCACAAAGAATGAGACTTCCTTGCTCGACCACAAAGGATGAGACTTTCTAATTGCTCAAGCACGCATGCTAGAGGCTTTGAATCAAACAGATTTACAACAGAAATGAGTTTGAGTTGAACACTTGATATACTATCAGTGGTGTTCACAAAATACAATTCAGATTAAGACTCTCTACTTAAGAAATTCTAAGATAATAAGTTTGTAGGAATTTCTAAGTGTTTTGATGACTGTCACGTAAAACAGAGCATGTGTTTTTCTGGAACAGAGTCTTGGTTCTTCATCTTCAATCCTTCAATCCTTTATAGAAGACTAAAGAGCTGTTGAGAAGAGCCATGTCATCGAAAGAGCTGTTGCAAATAGAAGCTACAGCCAGCATAAATTCCTTCTGTTTTGACAGTATGAGCGAACTAAGAAAACAGAGCAATTTAATTTGAATTGCTTCCTTAAAACCTGGCTGCATGTTTCATCCAAGGAGACAAGGTTTGTAAAGAGTTGTTCTGACACAACAGTACTTCACTGCTTACAGTTGCAAACGTTGACTGCTTGTTCAGACTTCAGAAGCTTCTCTTCAGAAGCTGGCTTCAGGAACTTTTCATCAGAAGCTCCCTTCAGACACAGTACTTCAGAAGCTGGTCATCAGATACTGTTCATCATACGCACTTCTTCAGAAGCAGACTACAGACGCACTGTTCATCAGACGCACTGTTCATCAGATGCTGCCTTCAGAAGCTGGTCTTCAGACGCACCCTTCAGAAGCTGGTCTTCAGACGCACCCTTCAGACGCACTCTTCAGACGCTGATTTTCTTCAGCCTTGCAACACAAGCTTCTATGCTTTCCTTCTTGCTCTTAACTTGTTCTTTCATAACCAATGTTAGATACTAGACTTTAAGTACATGGTTCTGCACACATAGAATCAAGCATTAGCAATTCAAATTTTCTTTTTAACACTTTGTTATCATCAAAACCCAAAAGAGAGTTGTTCATACAATTTGTTCCAACAATCTCCCCCTTTTTGATGATGACAAACACAAGTATTAAAAGGAAAATTGTTGTTAATTAATTAACAAGTTGACTTCAGGGTATGAGGTTTGTAAGCTCCCCCTAAGTCTGATAATCTATAAGGTGAGGTTTGTAAGCTCCCTGAGTCTTATCCAGGTTAATTAAATTCATTTTAAATCACACAGTTGAAAAATCAAACTGTTTCTGAGTGATTTAATTAACAAGTTGACTTTAGGGTGTGAGGTTTGTAAGCTCCCCCTAAGTCTGATATTCACAACGTGAGGTTTGTAAGCTCCATTGAGTCTTATCCTTGTTAATTAAATTCAGTTTGAATCAACTCAGAAAACGTAACACTCTGTTTTGCGTAACTGTCAAATTCTTAAGAGAAAATAAGATGTTCTCATAAGTTAATTACATAACAGAAATTAACTTATGTTCTGTAAGCTCAGAGCCAAGGCCCCCTTAATTACATTTACTCCCCCTTTTGTCATCAACAAAAAGAAATGTTCAAGAATTTAAGAGAGTGAAAATGTGAGATAAAAATGTTCAGATCATTTTGTTCAGTACCACTGAGCTCTTTCAGAGTATATGATTCAGTACAACTGAACTCTTTAAAAAAACAGAGCATATGGTTCAGTGCTGCTGAACTCTTTCAGACAAAAATGAGAGTTTAAAACTGGGTCTGAAAACTGAACATATAGGATGGGAAATTGAAAGTGTGACTGTGTTTTTGTTAAAACAATTCAGAAACTGAAAACAGAAAAACATTTAACACAACTGCACTTTGATGACTTTAGGAGGGGCAAAGTACAACTTTCAAAGCTTAATCTCATCACAGCCCTGCAGTTATAGCTTATCAGATTCTGACCAAGTGTTAGACAATTGTACAGATTCACTCTCATTAGTGGGCCACGTGTAAAGTGTCCACTTATAATGAGTTTAATCAGAAGTCACAAAAATTCAGATTCTGAAACTCAGACTCTGATGTTTTCAGAAGCTGAACTATCTTCAGACTCTCAAAGTGAGTGTCTGTTAAGTCTTAGCTTCTGATGAACTTCAGATTCTCAGTTTCTTATTCATAGTCAAGCAATTTTTAAGAGATGAAGTGCATGTTCAGATTCTTTTTTAATAAAATTAAATCTGTCTTCTGTGAGGGGTTTTGTAAATATATCAGCCCATTGACGATCAGTATCAATGAATTGAATATCCAAAACACCCTTCTGAACATAATCTCTAATAAAATGATGTTTAATTTCAATATGTTTGGCTCTTGAATGTAGAATTGGAATTTTTAGACAAACAGATTACAGCAGTATTATCACAAAGAAGGTTATGATGTTTTCATGAATCTGATAGTTTTCCAACTGATGTAAAATTTATTAAGTATAACAGAGAACAATCATACCTCTGTGGAGCTTTTGATCTACCGCTCCTTGTTCAATCAGGTTGTTTCAGAACACCCATTTTTGTTCCAACAATGTTCTTGATTGGCTTCAGGAGAAGTGTCAGCTAGCTCATCACCAATGATCCAGTCTTTGTGGTTTCCTCCAGATTCCACAGTTCCTCCCTCTTTCATGGTCAGGGTTTGGAACATAGACTTTCCTTCTGTCATGCAATGCCAGCAGCCACTGTCCAGGCACCAGAACTTCACCTTTTCTTTGGCATTTAATCATATCTGCAACAAAAATGATTTCTGACTTGGGTACCCATATGGGTCCTCTTGGGTTAGTTCTGAAAGGTTTAGTCTTTTGTTGCACCTTATGTCTGGAGTAATAATACTCAGACTTGTTCAGATACCTTGGATGTGAATCCTTTAATCTTGAATAAGTCTTAGTATCAGACACTGAGTTCTTCAGAACCTGAGCTTTCAAAGGTCTTGACTCAGATTTCTTCAGAACCTGAGACTTAAAGGTCTTTGGTTCTAAGGTTTTAAGAGTCTGAACATTTGAAGACTTTGGTTCTGTTTTCTTCAGAACTTTAAACTTAAGAGTCTTTGATTCTGATTTGTTCACAATCTTGGATTTAGAAGTCATAGGTTCTGATTTGTTAAGAACTTCAGTTTTGCCAGCTCCTGACACACAGCAAACTTTCAGACCTTTCTTAATACAATCAGAATCAATTGACAGATTGGCTTTCTTTTGTACCTTTGGTCTGGCATTCTGAGATTTAACAGATTTTGTATAAACAGGTTTAGTATCCCTTGAAGGTTTTACAAACACAGCCTTTTGAAAATTTGAGTCTGAATTTTTCCGAGTTTGAGACTTGCTTGTCTTAGGTTCTGAACTCTTCAGACTCTGAACATTTTCAGGTTTAGAATCTGATTTTCTCATAATCTTAGACTTAGAACCTTTTGGTTTAGACTTGGCAAAGTTTTAAATTATGCCTTTATCTTTCCCTTAGGTTCAGAAGTTTTAGATTCTGAGTAGCTCAGAACTTCAGACTTAGCAGTCTCAGTTTCTGTTAAATTTTGTTTCTCAGAATTGTCAGATGCAGGTACAAAACATACCTTAGTGCCTTTTATACTATCTTCAGAACAGGATGGAAGGTTTGTTTCATTTGAAAAATTAAATGAATCATTTTTGAAACCAATTCCTTCTCCTTTGCTTCTGTTGATTCCAGTCAAAATAAAATCTTGAAGAGCAATTTCTTCTTCACTTAAAGGCTTATCAACTTTCGTATCAGTCAGTTTTACAAGAGGAGCATTGTTCTTATCTTTTAAAACATAGATGTGACTTTGAGCTTCTTCTTGTTTTCTTTCAAGCAGTTCAAATTCCTTTTTCAAAGTTTTAAATTGCTTTGACTTATTAAGATAATGACTGATAAGATCTTTGACAGTTTCAATAAGTTCAGAACGAGTAAGTTCAGAATATACCTCATTTTCATCTTCTGAGTCTGATTCAGATTCCTCAACAGATGACACTGTTGCCACCAAAGCCATATTTGCTTCTTCTTCATCTTCCTTGTCAGAATCTGATTCAGCCTCTGTATCTGAAGATAATGTTGCAACTAAAGCCAAGTTGCCTTCTTCTTCATCTTCCTTGTTTCCCTCATAGGTAGAACACAGATAATTGAAGATGGCCCTTGCTGTTGACTTATCACATAGATTTAGATACTCATTGTGAGGTATAGAGTCCACAATGACATCTCTTACTCTACTATGCTTTTTATAGATCATTCTTTCAGCATCTGAAAGTTTCTTTCTGTCATTTGCTACACCTTCTTCATCAACAGGAATAGTGATACCATCTTCAATGATATCCCACAGAGTGTCATCAACACCAATAATATGAATGTACATTCTGCTTTTCCACCAAGAAAACTCTTCAGGATCACCAGTAAACACAGGAGGTTTATAGTGTGAATAAGATTTCTTGTCATCTGTACCATAGTCACCACCACCACTTCTGGATGTGGATTCACCAGAATCACCAGAAGCCATGTTTTTCTTAGGATCTATACTGACTCACTGTTAAGTGATTGAATACCAGAACCAGGGGCTCTGATACCAACTGAAGGTGAGAAAAACACACAAGAAGGGGGGTTGAATTGTGTGGGCTATTTCTTTTCTTTCTCAAAAACTTATGTTAGTTCAGATTCTGATATTGATCAGATCTGAACTATTTTCAGAGTGTTTTATGCAGCGGATATAAAGTAAATGAGAGAGGGAAAGAGAGACATAAGCAAATTATCCTGGTTCCTTCCACAATCCGGAATTAGTCTAGTCCCCTTATTACTAACAAGAGATTTTCCACTATAATCAAACGATTACAATTGCTCAAGCACAAAGCATAGAGACTTCCTTGCTCAGACACACAGTCCAAGACTTCCTTGCTCAAACACAGAGTAAGAGACTTCCTTGCTCAACCACAAAGGATGAGACTTCCTTGCTCAACCACAAAGGATGAGACTTTCTAATTGCTCAAGCACGCATGCTAGAGGCTTTGAATCAAACAGATTTACAACAGAAATGAGTTTGAGTTGAACACTTGATATACTATCAGTGGTGTTCACAAAATAAAATTCAGATTAAGACTCTCTACTTAAGAAATTCTAAGATAATAAGTTTGTAAGAATTTCTAAGTGTTTTGATGACTGTCACGTAATACAGAGCATGTGTTTTTCTGGAACAGAGTCTTGGTTCTTCATCTTCAATCCTTCAATCCTTTATAGAAGATTAAAGAGCTGTTGAGAAGAGCCATGTCATCAAAAGAGCCATTGCAAATAGAAGCTACAGCCAACATAAATTCCTTCTATTTTGACAGTATATGTGAACTCAGAAAACAGAGCAATTTAATTTGAATTGCTTCCTTAAAACCTGGCTGCGTGTTTCATCCAAGGAGACAAGGTTTGTAAAGAGTTGTTCTGACACAACAGTACTTCACTGCTTACAGTTGCAAACGTTGACTGCTTATTCAGACTTCAGAAGCTTCTCTTCAGAAGCTGGCTTCAGGAACTGTTCATCAGAAGCTCCCTTCAGACACAGTGCTTCAGAAGCTGGTCATCAGATACTGTTCATCAGACGCACTTCTTCATAAGAAGACTTCAGACGCACTGTTCATCAGACGCACTGTTCATCAGACGCTGCCTTCAGAAGCTGGTCTTTAGACGCACCCTTCAGAAGCTGGTCTTCAGGCGCACTCTTCAGACGCTGATTTTCTTCAGTCTTGCAACACAAGCTTATATGCTTTCCTTCTTGCTCTTAACTTGTTCTTTCATAACCAATGTTAGATACCAGACTTTAAGTACATGGTTCTGCACACTTAGAATCAAGCATTAGCAATTTTATCAAAACAATGGTTATGAAAGAACAAGTTAAGAGCAAGAAGGAAAATATAGAAGCTAGTGTTGCAAAGCTGAAGAAAATCAGTGTTTGAAGAAGTGCTTCTGAAGGGAGCATCTGAAGGTCTGCTTCTGAAGAAGTGCGTCTGATGAACAGTGCGTCTGAAGGCCAGCTTTTGAAGACACCGTCTGATGAACAGTGCGTCTGAAGACCAGGTTCTGAAGAAGTGCTTCTGATGAACAGTGTCTAATGCCAGCTTCTGAAGAACTGCGTCTGAAGACAACTTCTGATTGAAGGTGAGAAAAACACACAAGAAGGGGGGTTGAATTGTGTGGGTAAATTCTTTTTCTTTCTCAAAACTTATGTTCAAGTTCAGAATCAGATTCTGAACCTTTTTTAGAGTTAATAGCAGCGGATAAAGTAAATGAGAGAAAGGGAAAGAGAGACACAATGGTTTTTATACTAGTTCCATCCACAAACCGGAAGTAGTCTAGTCCCCCTGTTACTTACAGGAGATTTGAACAATAATCAACTGATTATAATTGCTCAAAACACAAAGTTAAGAGACTTCCAATGCTCAAGCACTTAGCAAGAGACTTCTATGCTCAAAACACAAAGTTAAGAGACTTCTATGCTCAAAACAAAAAGTTAAGAGACTTCTCTGCTCAAAGCACAAAGCTAAGAGACTTCTAGTTGCTCAATACACAAAGTAAAGAGACTTTTGGTTGCTCAGCACGCAGGCTGAGACTTGAATCAAACTGATTTACAAAGAAAGTAAGGTTGAGTTGAACACTTGAACAAATATCAGAGGTGTTCACTAAATACAACTCAGGTTTAAGACTCTAAACTTAAGAAGTTCTAAGATGATAAGTTTGTAAGAATTTCTAAGAGTTTTGGTGACTTTCGTAATTTTGACAGCAAAACAGAGCACAAATATTCAGTCTTTAGTTTCTTGAGTCTTAGCAATTTCTTCTTCAAATCTTCACCCTTTTATAGAGAATAAAAGAGCTGTTGAGAATTGCCCAGAAAACCAGCAAAGAGCCGTTGCAAAGTAGAGCTAGGTCAAGCTGAAATTGTGTGCCTAAACTGAGCAGAAAACAGAGCACGCAATATTTGAATTTGTTTTCCTTAAAAGCTGGAGAATGTTTCTTTGAAGGAGACAACTGTTCCATTGAGTTGTTCTGACAATGCAGGCATTAAATGCAGACAGTGACAGTTGCTTTTCCTTCAGAGTCAGACTTCAGAAGCTTCTTCAGACATTGACTCTTGTTGACCGTCAGACTCAGCCTTCAGACGTTGACTTTTGTTGACCTTCAGACTCAGTCTTCAGAAGCACTTCTTCAGACGCAGTCTTCAGACTCACTTCTTTAGACGCAGTCTTCAGAAGCTGCTTCAGACACAGTCTTGCTTCATACTTGCAACAAAGGCTTCTATGCTTTCCTTCTTGCTCTTAGCTTGTTCTTCCATAACCAGTATTAATTACCAAACATTAAGAACGTGGTTCTGCACACTTAGAACAAAGCATTAGCAATTCCAATTTTCTTTTTAACACTTTGTTATCATCAAAACTCAAAAGAGAGTTGTTCATACATTTTGTTCCAACACTGATGAACAGTGTCTGAAGCCAGTTCTGAAGAGAAGCTTCTGAAGTCTGAGTTTTAAGGAAAAGCAATTATCACTGTCAACAGTAAAGCATTGTACAGTCAGAACAGCTCAATGCAACAGTTGCCTTCCTGGAAGAAACATGAAGCCAGCTTTTAAGGAAACAATTCAAAATTGTTGTGCTCTGTTTTCTGGTTTGCGCACACAATGACAGGGATGAATTAAATGCTGGATGTAGCTTCTAGTGCAACGGCTCTTTTGCTAAAAATGGCTCTTTCCAACAACTCTTAAATCTTCTATAAAGGATTGAAGTTTTGAAGAAGAAGATAAAGACTCATAAGACTGAAATCGTGATACTCTGTTTTCTGAAACACATTTATGCCAAATCTAAAAACTGTCAAAACAACTTAGAAATTCTTACAAACTTCTTATCTTAGAATTTCTTAAGTTTAAAGTCTTAAATCTGTGTTGTATTTTGTGAACACCACTGATAGTATATCAAGTGTTCAACTCAAACTTATTTCTTTTGTAAAATCTGTTTGATTCAAAGTCTTAGACTGTGTGTCTAAGCATAGGAAGTCTCTTACTTAGTGTTTGAGCAACTGAAAGTCTTAGACTGTGTGTCTAAGCATAGGAAGTCTCTTACTTAGTGTTTGAGCAATTGGAAGTCTCTTACTTTGTGTTTGAGCATAGGAAGTCTCTTGCTTTGTGCTTGAGCAACTGTAATCTTTGTGATTATAGTGAAAATCTCTTGTTAGTGACAAGGGGACTGGACTACTTCCAAATTGTGGAAGGAACCAGGATAAGTTGTTGTCTCTCTCTCTCTCTCTCTCATTTACTCTTTATCCTCTGCTAAACAACTCTGAAAATAGTTTTAGAATCTGATCAACATCTGATTCTGAACTAAACATAGTTTTTGAGAAAGAAAAGAAAAAGCCAACACAATTCAACCCCCCCCCCCTTCTTGTGTTTTTCTCACCTTCACATGGTATAATCTCGGTCTGTTTGGTTGAGGTGAAATAGAGACGAGAGAGAAGGTGGACGAAAGAGTTAGCAGAGAAACATGCAATTTCTTCGGTATGGTGTAGCTGAGAAATTGGAGAGAGTGATTAATTTGCGTGGGACCCACTCAAATTTGAGTCTCCCCATTTATGCGAAGAAAGTGGGAGTGGAAGCATAACTTTTTTTACAATTCCAACTTTGCCCTTATCTTCAACAATTGTAGTGCTCTATTCCAAAACTTTGCTCTACCAAAACAACACAGATCCGAGATTGAGAAGAAGTATACATCGATGCTCAATTTTTTAGATTGAGAAAAGAAAAAGATCTTCAACAATTGTTATGCTCTATTTTGAGTGAAATTTATAATTGAAAAACAATTGTCTATTGGTAGATAAATGAAGGAAATGTCGGGTGGATTGAGATGCACGGACGAGAGAGATGCATTGGATGGGTCGGTTGATGATGATGGTAGCTTATGAGTTTTTTTTCCCTTCTTTTTTTTACTTGTATTTGAGTTGATCTTAAAAAATTAAACTATTAAATTAGTCCAATTAATTAATAATTGAATTACTTGATTTAATAATTAATTAATCTGATAATGAGTTAAAGTAATATAATTGTTTTAAGTATAAAGTAATATAATTATTTAAAATACTCAAAATTAAATCAAGTACTAATTGAATTACTTAAATCATTTTTATGTGAGATTTTTAATCCAAGGGTTTTTTTGTATTTTTCAATATAATCAACACTTCGCTCTTATTTATTTCTTATCTCTTTCTCTTATACCAAACAATCCATTAAATCTACTCTATTTCTCACATTTTTCTCTCTTCTCAAACTCTCTCTTATCTATTTCTCTCTTCACAACTTCTCCTATAAACCAAACACACCATTAGAGAAGGTTCAAGCTAATTATTGTCGGAGAATAGAGAACAAAGTCTATTTTTTTTAAGGATTTATGGTTACCATGATTACAAAGGCTAAATGGATATAATATTAGACCTTTGAATGATGTGGACGATTGTTTGGGGTTATAAAAAATCAGTCCAGGTTTAACCGATTCAGAGGTTCGACCACTGACCTGGGTAGATCACACGGGCTAATTGCATATTTGGTCATGTAGCATGCCTGAACCGCTCATCCCTCTGGTTCTCGGTCCGACCGATCCAACTGGCATGTCCGAGTTTTAAAATACTGATCATGGATAGTTTGCAAGATTATCATGATGATGAGGTCATCTAAGTCCATCCATCCATCCATCGAATAATCAAGACAGTGATTGTTTGATTTCGTTGAGTGGGCTCCATCTAGTCACCATTGCCCAAAAGCATTTGTTTGTTTTTATAAAATCAATGGACTAATTAAGGATTAAAGTGAACCCAAATTCTAACTTCAACAAAATATGACAAATTCTCTCTAAAAAAGTGGCAAATTCAACTCTTGATCAATTTTTATGTGGTATAATAATGTCAATATGTGTTCAAAAGTTACTCGGCATTCTAAGGACAACTAAAAATGGGTTTAACTAATGAGTGTTAAAACTAAATGTTTGGTTCTATGATATTAATTGATCGTGAATAAATTGATTTTACTTAAAGATTAGTTGAATCTGAAGTGGTTTATGTTATGTTATGTATATATATATATATATATATATATATATATATATATATATATATATATATATATAAGTGAGTTGAACAAAAATTCAAAAACTATAAATCTTAACTTCAAGTTAGAATCAATTTGGGAGGATAAAATCAATTCTACACGATAGAAACCGAACATGTCAAAATCAATTTTACATCTTTGGAATCACTTCTCTTGTGTCAGGTAGAAAAAACCAAGTGTATATTTGGTTTCAATGTTAGAGGGCCAGAGTTGATTTTAAAGGTGTAAAATTGATCATGAAATTTATGATTGCCCTCAAGTTGAATTGATTTTGTCTCCAAAATTGATTCTACTTGAAGCTAGATATTTGAGTTTTTTATTCTATAATTAATTCTATCACTCAATATATTTTTTTTGAAAGACTCACTCAAAAATTTTGTTCAAACCACTTTTACATAAATGTATCTAAACATAAATCATTTTACCTCCAACTCACTTTTAGCCATAATGAATATAACATAATCGATTCACTCACTTTCCTTAAAAAAAAATAATCAATTCACTCAAAATCAATTCCCATCAACACATAACCAAACATACATTAATGATATGCTTGATTTTGCTGCAAGTTTTTTGTGTTAGCTCGAAATCATGTCAAGTTTTTTGCATTTATGTAGTGCTTGTTTGGTTCCACTTTTGGAGAAGGCAAAGTTATTTATAGAAGTGCAAAACTGATTTTGACATGTTTGGTTGTTTTTTACTATAATTGATTCTACTTAATGTTACGATTTGTAATTTTTTATTCCAGAATTAATTTTTACATTCAAATTTTTTTGGGTTGCTACGCTCAAATGTATTGTTCAATATACCTTTACATAACTAAGGCTATGTTTGGATTGATGGAGAGTGATGGGATGGAATGGAATGGAATGGAATGGAGGGGGATAGAATCATATTCTATTGTTTGGTTTTGCAAAAAAGGAATGGAATGGAATGGAGTGTGATGGAACTCATTCCATCCAATACCATCTCTTCAGCCAAATTTTCATTCCCCCCAATTTGGGGTGTATCCAATGGAATAGAATACAATAATAATACAATGACAACTATGCCCCTACTTTTTCTATTTCATCAACTGCTGCTCCTCCTTCCCTTGTTTTTCCCCTTCTATTCAGTGTTTCTTCTTTCTTCTTACCTTACCCCTACACCTTTTTTTTCCTCTTGTTCAGTGTTTCTTCTTTCTTCTTGCCTTTCCCAAGCGCTTCTTCTTGCCTTTACTAGAATTAAGTCTATGAAGTTTAAGCTACCAAATGGAAATAGAACAATTGTAAATTATGCAGGAACCATTAGTATGCACCACACAATTATCTTCGATTCTAATTAATCAGTACTCTACATTTTTGGCTATTTATGGTTATTATGAACTTGTATTGAAATTGAGGACTTATGAATTAAGGTGCTCGTTAAAAAAAAAACTTTCGCAAAATATATAGAATTTATGGTGTTACTCATGTTTGTTCTAGTACTCGTTTATTTTGTTGCTGCTCCATGCCAAATAATCTTATGTTGATTGAATTGAGTTGACAATTCAACAAATTGATACTTTTAAACTAAAGGGTAAAAATGGAATAAAAAGGTTATAACGCATTCCGTTCCGTCCACTTTCCAAACAATGGAGAGAAAAATTGGTTTCATTCCGTCATAACATATCCAAACAATGGAATGAAGTTTTTATTCCATTCTTTTTCATTCCGCTCCATTTCGTTCCACCCGGATACTTTCAGATTATCCAAACAGAATCTAAATATATAATTCATATCACCACAATTAAAAATATACCGGTAGAATCTTCGTGTTGTAGCTTCTAACACGACAACAATACAATTGTGCATGAGTTTGTGTGTCCAATAACACGAAAATTTGTTACATTGTGTGTTAAAAAGATTCTCATAGAATCTTAGCCGAAACAAAAGTTGAACATGCCACATGCCATTGTTAAAATGAGAAATTCTTGGAAATATAGGCACATAACACATCAGTTTTTACAAACAGCCAATAAAATTGTGATGCCTCATTTATATTAACAAAAATGCAAAAAAAAAAAAAAGTAAATAAGAATATAAAAGAGAAACCGTATTTCTTTTTTTTTTTTTGCGTTGATGGATCATCATCATTCCATTTGCACACTCCTCAAAGCACGGTCGGTGAGGCCTGAGGCAAATTCTAAAATGAGACCATTAATTAAAAAATATTTTAGTAAACTTATTTCTTATTAACTTTTTTCCAGTTTTTTCATGCAAGATTGTTTATTATATTCTTATAATCAACGTTTATTTTTTTTCATTTGATAATAAAACAAACTCAACTAATCTTTGTTGAGAAGTTGTAGTTGTAGATCTTCAAAACTTCAACTAATTTATTCTGTTTAGTTTAGAATTTTCAGATTCAAATTTTAGAGTTGATATTAATTTAAAACAAAGACTATAAAGGTTTCATGGTAACCAAAAATGTAAAAAAATTAAAAGATTATAAATGAACATTGAATGAGAAAAAGTTAGAAAACAAAAAAACTTGATTGTTAAAATATTATTTCACATTTTCTAAAAAAACATTATTTCGCATAAAACTTCCTTTTAATGAAATTGTTAATTGAACCAAAATTTGTAAAATTTGAAGTAGAAAATAGTACATTTTAAAATTTGAGTACATACTAAAATACATGCTCTTTGCTTTTCATTTGCAATGACCCTTTATCATTTACTTGCTTATGCATACTGTATAATAAATTTGGTTTTCACACTTCAAACAAAGGTAAAACACACAAGAAATTGAGGTTTTTACTCCGACGGCAGTTAAGTGCCGCTGGGATGGTGTATCGGCAGTTAACTGCCGCCGGCTCCATCTGCAGTTAACAACCGATGGTACCATCGACAGTTAACTACCGCTACAGGAAATTATGCAGAACAGACCTGCTGTTTTCTCTAGCAAGCCATTAATAAGCCTATTTATTACCTGTAATCCAAAACAACAATTCCAGTACAAATCATACATCAATTATAATCATTCATAAGCAAGAACAATACATAATCCTTCACAATTGACCAAAATAAAATAAATTCAAGATTTCGTTAAAATTACATGAATGTTTGAAATTCAACAAAAACATAAATAGTGTTTGAAATTCAACAACACATTACATAAAATTACATGAAATCTCTACCGACATTCGTTGCACATATAGTTGGAACGAACACAAAGATATAATATGTCATTTTCAACCATATGCCTAAACATAAATTCAACGTCACTATCGTCACGAATAAGCCGAGACCAATAGACCGTTTTCCACATGTCTTCATCTTTATCTGCCTCATGTCATAAATTGGCATCTGAGCAAATACATGACATGTATGAAAAATAATTGTTAAGTTGTTCCTTCAACTCATCCATAGTGTCGGTCGGAGTTAAATTGTCTTTTTAAGAGCATAGTAACTTACATGAGCTTCAATTTGTGCAACCTCAGACATGTTTAACTTCACAAAAGTTTATGAAATATCAAACATTATAATAAAATTAAATGAAACGTAATAACAATATATATATATCAAATGCGGAAACATTATAACCAATAACAAAGAAGGTGCATATTCCACCACATAAAAGTCATATATATATATATATATATATTAATATGTTAGTTATATATTGGCCACAAAAAATTGGCGTTACAATATCAACCACAAAAAATATGTCTGTGTAATATCGACCAAAAAAAGAGGATGAACACCGACAAAAACAAAAAATCACTCATATCGCATCAAGTGAATTTGAACCATCTTCATCTTCCACAATAACTTGAAATTCTTGCTTTGCTTTTTCAGGAGTGTCACACAAAATTGGATTGGCTTGGTTTGACTCCTTTTTTGGTGGGAGCGGATTCTCTCTTTTTTCAATGTTCATGAGGTCTCGGAACCTAGCTTGTTGATCCAAATACTCAAATTCTCAAGTCGATGCCTCTTCACTTTTGTGTATGTTCCACTCTGTATATGATGGAGGTAGTGGACAACCATCTTTCAAAGAAAGAAGAACAAAATGATTGGGAATTAAATGAGGTTTTTTTGCTTAAGCGGTGGCACCCCTCTAAGTGGGAAAAGGATTCTGAAGTTCCGATTTCGTGATTTGTCAACTCCACTACAAGTCTATTGTAATAAGTTGCAACGATGTGACCCATGTCCGGAAAAGTCAACCACTTATCTACAAGTGCAATACCACCACTATTTGAGGGAGGATGCAAGCCATTTAGGATGTAGTTAAAACGATCCTCACTCGCAAATATCCGCACATAATCATTTCTATGATCTTTCACCTCTTGAATAAGATGTCTACGAACCATGACATGACTTTCTTCGGTGAAACCCAATAACTCAACTATAGCACGAAAACCACAATTCCCATCCCATCGCCTTTAACATCCACAATTTTTTCAATAAATGGAACCATGAATCTTGGCATATAGTCAATAGGGCTCAAAACATCAAACACACCATGAACCGGAGTAGGCTTTGAAACCAGGCTAAGCTTAGGAAACCGAGTAGGTGGTGGAAGTGGGGAATGTGATGATTTGCCAATATGAGCACCCTTTCTTTTAGGAAATGATGACATAGTTTGCGACGATTGACTATCCAAAAATTTGGAATCAACACGCTCCCAATAAGAAGGGATTCGACTTGTCGATGCCTCATTTGCTTTACACCTCACGTTTTCGATGCTCCCTTGGTTGGTACTTTTCTTGGAGGAGGAGAAACCATTGTGGATTCTGGAAATGCCAACTGACGCAAAACCTTTATGATTTCTAGTTTGATTTGATAAGGAACTTTCTTGAGACGTTCCTGAATATCATTCTACTCCTCCTCTACAGAAAAACCATCTTCATTACTTTCTTCACCCATACATAACCTTTGCCAATGACGGTGTATCTCATCCAATTGAATAGGCTTGTTGTCACGGATTTTCACAACAATAATGCATGCACAAGGTAGCCCATACGATGTCCTTATCACACAACCACAAATTTCTTTGTCCATGCACAAGGTTTCCTTGGAACGTCTTTCTTCATCAAAAATAAAGCTCAAAGCAGTCCTAGACACATAACCAACCAACCCAGAGTACAAAATGACTTCTTTGTATCTATGTTCCAATACAGTACAACTCCTCCCAAATGATATTTGTATCTCAGTTAACTGGATCACCAACATATCATGTATTTTCTCTAAACAAGTACCAAAATCACCTACACTATTGCTCAAATATTTCTTCAGTTTACCATGAGCCCCCTCAACTCGGTTGGTGGTTCAGCAGCCAAGATGCAAGACACAATCTATCCATGCCCTCACTTTTTTTCTCCTTTACAACATCCAATACGGTGCTCTCGACATAAGGAAGAAACTTTGGAAAATCTTTACAAACATTTTTTAATTCCATTAACGCACTTGCATATAATTCTTAAGTAGGTGATTCAACAACAACTTCCCATGCTCTGATTACCTTGTTAACTATGTCACTTGGCTTCACCTCTTTCTCATCCTTCGGTTTCACTCTACAGTCAGTGATGCACTTTGCTCTAACATTTTTACCAACATGAAAATAACAAAGTATTGCACTAGTTTCAGGGAGAACAGTTGCTACCGCATTCATCAAAGTCGTATCTTTGTCAGTCACAACCACTGAAGGCATATTAATCTTTGAGTTAAGAAGTTTGACCAACATCTGTAAAACCCAAGTAAAATTTTCCTCTTTCTCAGATGTCAAAAATCCAAAACCAACAGAATACGTCAAATCGGTCGAGGTGACCCCAACCATCTCAAACAATGGCATTCTGTACATGTTGGTTTTATAGGTGGAGTCCATTACCAGAACTGTTGGAAAATTGCTAAACAACTTAACATATGTTGGATGAGCCCAAAATATGTCTTGAATAGTAGTACTCTCACTTTGTGTTCTGGTGAAATAGACATAGTTGTGCTCCTCCAACTTTGAGATTAGATACTGCATATCCGTCTTGTTACATATGTTTGACTTGAATATTTTTTGACGTTCATTGTATACTTGCTTGATATTTGTCATGCAATCTTGTCTTTTTGTCTTCAAATTTATCAAAATATTTTTTGGTAGCACCAAACTCTTGGTCAAGTCATGTACAATCTTCTTGTCATCCTCCCTTAATCTACCTGCAAGCATGTGTCCTTCTAAATTTGGCTCCATCTCATGGTTGTTAACTCCATTAAGAATGTTCAATCTCCAATCATTTGTTTCCCTACTAAGATATCCACGAACCATGAACTTACACCCACATTTTCTTGAACCGTTGCCTCATGCTTCAATCTTTTTTTCGGCACTTTGTGGTCGCCACTCCTTTCACAAATTAGTTGCAACATTGGATTGATTAAATTGGATCTACATATAACAATTGTAAATCCCGCCGTATTTGCTTGACGACGTACCCAACTAAGCAATTCATCTCTATCTTTCCATTTAACTTCGTTTGAAAAAAATGAGCCAACATATAATGAAGCTTCAACATGGACATAAGCTTTATCAATATTTGGTTTGGCTTCAACCTTAGGTGGTATGACATTTCCGGGATTATCGACAAGAATAGGTTTTGTCTCGACCGGATCAACATTCGCATTTCCATCCATAACTATGAATAAACAACAAATAACTATAAATAAATAACTTACAATTGCAATAACATCAATATCAAAATTAATTAAACCTAAAAAAAATAAAAAATAAAACCAAAAAAAATATTCAAAAAATTAGGCAGTAAGCCTGTTTTTTGAGTTTTCCATCGGCAACTAGCTGCCGCTGCCATCGGCAGTTAGCTACCGATGGCCCCATACAGCGCCAGTTAAGTGCCGCTATGCTGCATGTCAGGTTTTTACGAAAAACGATAGAAAAATAAGAAAAAAACGGATTAAATGATGCATTACTTGTTTCTTGATGTCAAAAGTGTGTTGAAACCTTCTAGGATTGCTGCTTCAATGATTTTGGACAAGGATTGTGTAAAAAAAATTGGATTTAGGTGTTTAAATATAGGAGTAGGTTGCTGTAATCAGCAACATCAAGAATGCAACGGCAACTAACTGCCGAAGGGATGAGCCTGCTGCCGCCGGGGTAAAAATGTAATATTTTTGTGTGTTTTAGCTTTCTTTGAAGTGTATAAAGCAATTTTCCTGTATAATACTTCCTCCGTTTCTTTATAATTGTCAGTTTTGTATAAAAAAATTGTTTCTAATTAATTGTCATTTTCAAAGTCCAATACATCATTAAATGTTGTTTTACTTATATTACCCTTAAATATTTATTGTAGAGAGAAAAATATATGAAATGAAATATTAAATAATTAAGATTATTATAGAAAAAAAAGATAAATTATTGTATCAAAAGTTATAAAAGTATTTGTTGTCTTAGTTTATACTATAAAAAGTCAAAATATAACAATTAAAAAGGAATAGAGAGTATTAAAGTAAACAAAAATTAGAGTCGGTTTTTCATCTTGTCTCCCAGTTTCTGTTCTTTTATTTTTGGGTTAAATAAGTAAATGGTCCTTCTAAATATACCAACATTTGATTTTAGTCCCCCTAAAATTAGGCTTTTGGTCCCTCCAAAATTTTATATCCATGAAATTAGTCCCTACTTGTTGGTCAACTCATGCCTAACCTTCATAATTTTTAATGAAGTTTTCCAGAAATGGATAGAATATTATGATAATCTCTCCCCAAAAAAATTGGAATTTTTTAACAAAACATGAATTAAATATGAATTTTTATGTTTTTGGTGCTAAAAAATTCATATTAAATTCATGTTTGATTAAAAAATTCTAATTTTTTTTGGAAAATATTGTCATAATTTTCTACCCATATATGGAAAATTTCATTAAAAAATATGAAGGTTAGACATGAGTTGACTAAAAAGTAGGGACTAATTTCATTGATGAAAAATTTTGAAGGGACCAAAAGCCTAAGAAATATTTTAGGGGGACTAAAATCAAATGTTGGTATATTTAGGGGGACCATTTACATATTTAACCCTTTATTTTTTATTTTTTGCATTTATTTTAAAGATAAATGAGGTGTGACACTTTTATTGGATGTTTGTAAAAACTAATATGTTATGCACCAAGAATTTCTCGGTTAAAATAGGGTGTTAGAAAGCTTACAAAGGCTCCAAGACACGGTTGCCAAATAATGGCACAGAAGAAAAAGTGAAAGCTTCCAACACCATCTCTCTCTCTCATTATACTTTGCCCTTTCTGTTCATCTTCTCACTAATGCCTCACATTTCTCATCTTTCTCTCTCTTTAATGACTACCCACCATTTTTGAACCTCTTTTCTCTCCATATTTCTCTCTAACTCCAAGCCTTCTTCTTCACACCCCCTGCTAGTATTCACACACCCTTCTTTTCTTTTCTTTTCTCCCATTGCTTCTAAACATTCATCTATAAAACAAAATATCTCAAACAACTTCTACACAATATTCTCTCATCAAAGTTTCCTAGTTATGTTCTCATCCTTTCTACATTTCTCCCTCTTTGTTATAACCCTTTGATAAAAAATGAGTAAAGAAGAGATTTTGAAGATACAGGTATAAAAAATTTCTTCTTCATAGCTTCAACTTTGAACTATTATTCTTGAAGCTTTTTAAGTTGTTAAACTTAGTGTGTTTTTTATTTTAATTTTGTCATGTATGTGTATATATGCATATGCCATTTTTAATAAAGTAAGGTGTTTTGTTTTTATCCTTTATGTAATACTAATTCTTGTTTTTGGTTTTGGAATTGCTTGTACATGCAGAAATGTGTTCTCAAAGTGAACATACACTGTGACGGTTGCAAGCAGAAAGTTAAGAAAATCTTGCAGAAGATTGATGGTAAGAAAATCCTTATATTCACTCTTCTAAATTGTCCAAAAATAAATGTTTTTTCCCTTTTCATTCACATTCATACTCTTAAAAAAACTCTTTTATATCAAGAGAAAATTAAAAAACTTTACAAAAATTACATGTAAAACTTTAATTTTTTCCACTATGAATCCCCTGACTTTTCTAATCTCTCACTACTGTTTGTAACGTTTTGACTTTTCTTGATTTACTTTTTGCAAATGGTACTGATCTGCTGTTGTTAATAGTGAGCATATGCAAACAGGCTTTCAATTCAATTTTATTTTTTTATTTTACGGTCATGCTATTAAAGAAAAAAAAAAGAATTTTAAGTTGAAAATGACATTTTTAAAAATTTAAATGTAATAACGAGATATTTGGTAGTATTTTCCTTAATTTTATATTTGTTTATGTCTTTTCCTTATTTTGACTTTTAAATATTACTTGAAGTATCCTAAACTGGCAAATCGAACCCTTGTTCTGGGTTTGAAGCAAAAAGACCCAGCCACTATGCTGGACTGCAGGTTGTGAATTTTTTATTTTTCTTTAGGGAAGTAGGTTGTGAATTGTAGTCGCATGAGTAAAATATTTATCATATAATAATTCACAATCATTCTTTAAAAAAAAATCATAATTTAGTTCATTTAAATAGTTTATGGACTATATTGATGAGAATTTTTTTTTTGGGAGAATATATTGATGAGAGATTGATAGTTTATGAATCAAATCGAATGTTTATTCATTTATTTACTCGTACCACCATTTGATTCATATTTTATTTTGTACTCTTCTTTTGAAGGAATTTTATTTTTTACTCTTGAAAAGCTTTAATTTATTTTTTTAATTATTTGTGTAAAGAAGAAAAAATATCTGAATTTTACCACCACCTATTATATCTTGAATCAATTGAAGTATGTTGCTTATTTATTGTGTAACAATTTAATTATATTTATTGTGTAATTTAATTTTGTAGGGGTTTTTGCTACTGAGATAGATGCTGAACAAGGGAAGGTGACCGTTTCTGGGAATGTGGACCCAAATGTTCTCATCAAGAAGCTTGCAAAATCAGGGAAACATGCAGAACTTTGGGGTGCTCCAAAGGCAAATAACAACAATAACAACCAGAACAACATTGCAAATCAAGTGAAGAACATGCAAATTGACAATGGAAAAGGTGGTGGAGGAAACAATAACAACAAGGGGCAAAAGGGTCCTGGAAATAACCAAAACCAGCCAAAGGGTGGTGGCAGCCAACAAGGGCAAAATCCTCAACAACAGCAGCTTCAACAACAGTTACAACAGCTGCAACAACTTCAACATATTAAAGGATTTGGAGATCTGAAGGTGCCTCAATTCAAGGACATGAACATGAAAATGCCACCACCAAATCAAAATACAAATATGAAAGGTGTTAAGTTCAATTTGCCTGAAGAGTATGATGATTTATCTGATGATGAGTTGGATGAGTTTGATGATGAGTATTCTGATGAGGAGTTTGATGATGAGATGGAACATCCTTTGAATAAGATAAAACTACCTATGGGGGGTAATGGTCCTGGTCACATGATGATGAATGCTCAAAAGGGTGTTGGAAATGGTGGAGGCAATGGAAAGAAAGGTGGCGGCAGCAGTGGTGGAGGACATGTGCCTGTTCAAGTTCATGGCTTGAGTGGTGGAAATGGGAATGTGAATGGGAATGGGAATGGAGGAAAGAAAGGTAGTGGCGGCGGCAGCGGTGGAAATAATCAGAGTCAGAACCAAGGTGGAAGTAATAAGAACAATGGAGGCAAAAATGGAGGTGGAATGCCTGAGGGTAAAAATGGAAATAAGAATGTTGGTGGTGGAGGAGGTGGTGGTAATGGTGGGATTCCAAATAACAATGTGGGTAAAAAGGTAAATGGAATGGGAGAAAGTGGTGTTCAAGGTATGATGATGGACAATGGACTTCCAAACATGAGTGGTGGTCATCCTAATGTGGGCCACATGGTTTGTAACAATATGAGTGGTATGCCAATGGGGGGAGGAGGAGCAATGGGAAACAACATGCCAATGATGAGCCAAATGGGAGGTAACATGCCAGCTGTTCAAGGCCTACCGGCAACTGCGATGAACGGCGGTGGAGGAGGAGGAGGTGGTGTCGGCGGTGGATATGGTGGTCCTGAAATGATGATGGGTGGAAACCCATACCAACAACAATACATGGCTGCAATGATGAATCAACAAAGGGCAATACCTGCTGGTGGAAATGATAGATTTCAACCAATGATGTATGCAAGACCACCCATGGGTGTTAATTACATGTATCCTCCACCTTATAGCTACCCTCCTCCACCACAACATCCTCAAGATCCATACTCCAACTTTTTCAATGATGAAAATACTTCAAGCTGCAGTGTTATGTGAAGAAATGAGATGTTGAATTGGTGATGCTGACAAGAGAAGAAAAAAAAATAAATGAGTTTTAATTTTAATTTGCTTTTCAATTTTCTTTTCTTTTGTCCCTTTTTTTTGCATCCAAGTTTTTTAATAGTTAAAAAAACCTGAACTCTAAATTACTATAAGGAAGTAATTTATGGATTTTATTATTATATAAAATGTTTTGTGTTTATATCCTGTAAAAACATCAATAAAATTTCAAAAACAAATATGGGGGAGAATGGGGTCAACTAAAACAAGACTATCTTACTCATTTCTTTCAAATGTCAAGGACTAATTTCTTTTTCTTTACAATCATTATTAGGAGTATTCTTCTGCACTAATGTGACATTAATTAATGAATGCCATGCATAGCTTTTTGATGGCGGGCCATATAACATCATCACCGTCACTACAATTGTGATAAACACCAAATTCTTTTGGCAATGAGTGAATTTATTTATACTATTAATAATAATAATGCTACACTCCATTTAATAATAATTATTATCTTTACGGTACCATAGTACTAATAGAGTAGTATAATTTTGCAGCTAAATTACAACCTCTTTGAATAATCTCAGTGCAAATTACGAGCTAGGTAGTGTGGTGTAGAATATTTAGAATATCCACGTGTGTTTACGGTAGAATATTTAGGGGTTAAATTACAGCGGAGATAATTTAAGTTATTTAATTGTAATAAATTAGTCGTTTATGTTTTGTTAGTATCACTTACTTCTTTTAAGTTATTTAATTGTAACAAGTTAATTTTTAGTATTTTTTCGTAACACTTAGGTCTTTTAAGTTATTTAATTGTAACTTTTAGACTCGGAATAACTTATATTTTTAAGATTTGAAATCCTCTAAATTGTTACAGTGAAAATAACTTAAAAGACTTAATTGATACAGAAAAAAATTAAAATATCAACTTGTTACAATTAATTAACTTAAATAATCTAAATGGTACAAAAAAAACTTAAATGACCAATTTATTACAATTAAATAACTTAAAGACCTCCGATGTAATTTAACTCATATTATTAGGATGTAATATTTATTTCTTAAACTACTGGACAAAAATTATTCTAATTATTTACATTAGAATTAAAATAATAAATTTGAATATGAGATTGTTAGATTTATTTTGATTTTTGAGCATACACAAGTTTGAATTAATGGTGAGTGGTGAAGGAAGAGGTGTCAGAGAAAGCACCCGAAAGAAGATGGAAACCAACGGGGTATTAGCTGTGGAAAGTGTAAAAGCACTTAATACCTTAGCACAGTCGTAGAAGGTTTTTTCACGACAGAGACAATCTAACAACTTTTTTACGGAGTATTTCTCAAACAAAAATCTAACGGCGTTGACACTTGGACACATCCATGTTTTTGTAAGTGTCTGGTCCTGTCAATACAATGGAAAAGGATATCACCAAGTAACAAATTATCTTTCATCTTTTTTTGAAAAGAAAAAGAAAATTATGTGGGGTTCAATGTTTTCTTGTCACTTTGTGATCATCATGGATAGGTCACATGATTATCATGATGATGGGGCCATCTAAGTCCATCAATTAGTGATATTTGTATAATTATTTCTGATAGCTATTGTGACAATTTTTTTTCCTTTTTATTAGTAAAAAATAATAGATATGATTATGAGAGAAATAGTTGTTAAAAAATTATCACAAAATGATTCTACATATATCATTTGTCAAATTTAATCAATACAATGATTTTTTATTCCCTTGAGTGAACTTCATCTGGTCACCGTTGCCCAAAAGTATTTGTCTGTTTTTATAAAATCAATGGACTAATTAAGGATTAAAGTGAAACCAAACTCTAACTTCAAAAAAATATGGCAAATTTGACTCTTGATCAATTTTTAAGTAGTCTAATAACGTCAATAAGTGTTTAAAAGTTACTCGAGAGTCTAAGGACAACTCCAAAATGGGTATAACTAATGCGTGTTAAAACTAAATGTTTGGTTTTGTGATATTAATTGATTGTGAATAAATTAATTTTGTCAAATTGATTTTACTTAAAGACGAGTTAAATCTAATGTGGTTTATGTTGTATACAGTTATGTAAAAGTGAGTTGAATATAAATCCAAAAACTACAAATCTTAACTTCAATTTAGAATAAATTTGTGAGGATAAAATCAATCATACCCGATAGCAACCGAACATGATAAAATCAATTTTACACCATCAGAATCACTTCTCGTTGCTCCAACTGTAAAACCAAATATAGGCTAAGCTATTTATCTTTTTTATTTTCAAATCTACACAAATTAGTCACTTTCTCCCATGGTAAGAAGAATGATGATTGACTAACAATTAATTGGTACAAATGGTAAGAGAATTGTAATATTTAAGTAAGTGGTTAGAAGTTTGATTTTGACGCTTGTGTATAACAAAATTGTCGGAAGGGGATAATTTATCTCGTGCGCTTCACAAATTCTGTGTCTATGTTTGATATTGTCCTTCAAAAATAAAATAAAATAAGGATTATTGTATGCGAGCTTGTGCTTTTAACAAACGATATAATTTTTGTTTATATTTTGAGTAATTTTGTCTATGTTTGATATTACGGTGGATATTCTGACATACTCACGTGATACCAAACATAGGCTTCAACTAGTTAACTATGGTAAAACATTTATAAAAGTGATTTATCCTAAAACATGATTCGATATAAATTGTAATATTGAACGGAAATAAATGCATATTATAGTTTTTATAGGTATTCACGTATTAGTTTGATTCAAATTCAATTAAATTAATTGGAAAATCTTGTATTTGAGTTAGATTTATGTAATTTATAAGTTCAATCCAACAAAAATTTAGTTGATTAGGGTTAGATCAATCACATCAAGAGATATAACCAATGCCAAAATTCCAAAACAAGAAAATTTAAAATTTAAAATATCTTCATTCATTTATAAAGAGGTGTGTTATTTAAACAGATAAGTCAGACAATGGTTGGGTAGATCAACTGACGTGAGTTACAAGATTAAAAGAGTTGATGAGTTAAAAGTTCAAGGTTCAAGTCCTAACAATGAAAAAACCAATTTTTTTTGACGTTTTAAGAAAACCAATTTAACAATTAACAAACTCATTAAAAAAACATAAATTAAAATTATATATCTCCTCAAAAAAAAGTTAGACAATATATCACACGCCATAAAAAATACAACTCATTTGTATGTGGGGTTAACATTGAGAAGAGAGAGAAAACTAATATAAAAATGAAAATCTTGTATAAGTAATACATGCAGTATTAAAGTCAAATTTCACATTTGAGAACCATTACCATTTTATAAAGTTATTGTATTCTAAAGATTCAAGTTATAAAAGTAATGAAATTTAGTTGAAATCTTAGCGCTAAAAAGAATACTTTATGGATACAAGTTCTAAGAACATAGTATAAACTTGGAGAAAGTTAAAACTAATTATTGTCAGAAAGTAGAAAACGGAGTCTGATCTATTTTGTTTTGGAAGGATTTATGGTTACCATGATTGCAGAGGCTAAATAGATATAATATCAGACCTTTGAATGATGTGGACGATTTCTTGGGGGTAATTTTTTTTTGTCACCTTTGGGTAATTGGAATTTTGACTTGTTAAGACAATGGTTATGATCTAATGACATATGTAATGATTTCTTAGCCACTTGTATTGCTTCTTATTCTGAAGTTTATGCTGGACTAGTTTGGGTTCGTTCTACTATTGATAGTTTTTCGACAAAGGATGCTTGTATCAATCTTCTTCAGGCGCACCTTCCTATGCCTTCGAGAGTCTTTAAAGTTTAAACACATTTGGCATTGTTGGTTCCAGAGAGATTGAGGTTACTACTTTGACGTGTGGTGCATGGACCTCTTTTGACAAATGTCATTCGTCATAAACAAAATTTATTTTAACATGCTTTGGGTCTCATGCGTTATGTGGAAGTTGAAAGTTTGTTTCATACCATTCAAGATTGTACTGATGTTAAATATGCTTGACATTGAAACAATTATATAAAGGTGGGTGAAAAAACTAGAAAGAGATGTTTGAATTGTGTTTATGGGTTTTAAAACTTTTTCGTTACTAACAATTACCACTAAGATAGATTGTTGAAAAAAGGTTAAACACATTAGTTATTTACTTACGAGAACTGCTAATAAGTGTCCTTAGAGCACAAGTTAAGAAGATTATAAAAAAAATATCTTAAAAATTGTGCATCGAATTCATTGAAACTTTAAAAAGTAACTTTTTATACTTATAATATCTTTTCTCATTATCCAATTGCACTATCAATTATTTTCATTTTTGTCTCCTTAACAAAATCCTTAACGTTTGGAGGTAAAATCATTGTGGAAAAGACTGGCTGGACTAGCCAGTCATGTTGATGGTGAACCATGATAAATTTATTGTGTCGTCTCTCTCTCTCTCTCTCTCTCTCTCTCTCTCTCTCTCTCTCTCTCTCTCTCTCTCTCTCTCTCTCTCTCTCCCTCCCACCGTCGTCTTCTTCCCCAAATTCTCCCTCTCACCTCTGTCCATCTTTCTTCCTCTCTCTCTCTCTCTCTCTCTCTCTCAGATTCACTTCTCTCTCCATGACCCCCTGTCGCCGCCACCACCACCACCATCCTCTCCTCAGATCTCATAACCACCACCACATGCCCTCCATTCCAAAAACCATCAATTCCTCTAATCGATTCATTCTCCCTAAACCCTCAAATTGAAGAAAAACGCGAAGATGATAGCAATTCCAGATCTGGGCGTGTGTGTTTCGAAAGAAGAAAAAAATCCATTTTTCTGGGCGTGTGTGTGTTGATCAGACAAAAGTAAGTATTTTTATATCGTATCCACAGAGACTAGTGCGATATTGCAAGCCGTTCAACAATTGGTATCATTTTAAGTTAGGGTTTATAATTGTTTCATATAAACTATTGGACTTTTAAAGAGGTAATAAAAACCAAGAGTAATAGGGCATAAAAGCGTTGGGATCGGAGTTTGTCAATCGAGCATCAAGTATATTCTAATGATCATGCATATGAATTCTAGCTTTTTAGCGAAATTATCATGTATCACTCGACAACATCATTCATGTCTAAATGACGTCGTGAGATCGATCGGATCGTTTAATCGACAATTTACCAATCTATTAAACGATCTGAAAGCTTTACGTTCCGACACTTTGTGTGATTATCAAAACCCAATTCCATGTCTAGAATTTCTTATTTTGATAGAAGATTATTCTAAACCTAGATTCAAAAGTATTTTTCAATAACATTTAAATCAAGCATAAGAATGAATAGCAAGAATAAAATCAATATCACATAAGGTGCTAGAATCATATAATTGAAAGATCAAAAGATTACATCTAAGCTTGATAAAGTACCTCCAATCCCAACAAAGGGGAGTTAGTTGATCATTGTCATGACAACTATACAAAAGTGTAAAGAAAGATGAAGATCCAAAGCTAAGTCTTGATTTCCCAAAGAATCTTAGTTAATCCACACTTCAATCACTCTTGCTCTATGAAGAACAGAACTTTTATCCCTATTTTCTATCTAAAAATATAACTTAATTATAATTACTACACTGCTTTTCGAACTCTGTTCTCTGTTTTTCCAACTCTCTTTTCCTGTTCTGCTTCAGAACCTTTTATAGATATTCTGATATTTTAGACTTCGCTCTGCCCAATCATACTTTGCTTTGCGAAGTCACCTTTCTTCACAACTGGGTTTCTGCCACCTCAGCCTTGAACAGTCAGACCGCCTTACTTCGCTCTGTGATGCAACACTTTGCTCTGCGAAGCTCAGAAGCACATCCTGAGTCTGAAGCTCAGACGCTGAAGCTCAGACTCTGAAGCTCAGACGCTGAAGCTCAGACACGTTCATCAGACGCTGACCTTCAGACTCTGATCTGATTTTCTTCAATTTTTGACCTTTAAGTCCAAGGAAAAAGCATGTACCTACAAAAATGGTTGGGATTAAGTCTAAAAAGCATGAAATGATATTTATCCTTTATTTTGGAGTTTTTACCTAGATAACTTGCAAAACTAGTAAGAAAAGTGCCTAAAATAAATATGCTTTAAAACTAGTTTCTGACACTTATCAAGTGTGTTTGTTGTTGTTGACGGCAGTGATGATTGTGTGACTTTATGGTATTTGAGAGAGAAGAATAGATGAAAATGATGGTGGTGTAGTGATTTAGAGAAGCCAGGAGAAGGAATAGATGAAAATGAAATGTGGCAGTGATGATATGCGAAGGAAGAAGGAAGGGATGTAATTATGGGTTTGAAACCCATAGATTTAATGGGATGGTAGAACACCAAAATCAAAGAAATTTGGTGTTGGTGGTTCACCATTACATACAATGGACATGCGATCTAATAGCTGAAATCATATCTGGAATATTAGGCAATAAAAAACTAACCGAGATGACCAATTTGACTGACGGGGATATATTTGAGGGACCAAACAGGAAAAATTTAGAATTATGGGACCAAAATGAAAACAACAAATAAGTTAGGGGGCCAAAAGACCAATTAAGCCTAAAATGTTCTATATAACTTTCACTTGAGAGGATATTTCTATATATTTTTAAATCATATTCTTGGATTTTATTTGATTTATCTATTCAAATAATAACATAGCCTTTTTATTTAAGTGTGGTGTTTTGAACACCTATACTGGTTTTTGATCTTCACAGGGAAGGATTTGAGCGACTGCAACGACGATAACAACTTCTTCTCCAGCTTGAATAATATCTCCTTTTTATAATCGAGCAAATACTACAATTGGATAATGAGACAAGATATTAGAAATCCTATTCATTCTTATGATTTGCACAATACTATCATGAATCCTATTCATTATTTAAGTTGGTCTCTCCTCCTTGTTAATTGGATAAGCATTGAACAGTGTGATGGTGTAGTAGCTCAATCTTTGGATAAATTAAAGTTTCTTGTGGAGGTGTTCTTCGTGATTGTCATGGTGCATTTATTGTGGCATTTTCTTGCGGTCTTGGTAGGTGTTTTATACCTTATGTCGAGTTATGAGATATTTTCCACAATATTTTGGTAGTCATTCAACATAGATTTCAACAAGTCATTGTAGATATGTTTCTCTCATAACTGCTAAAATGATCAAAGATACTAGGAGTGTTTCAAATATTTTTCATCATCTAATTCCTTAATCATTGGCAACAATGATTAATCAAGTAGCTGATAGTCTTCCCAATTATGATTTTAGTTAATCTATCGTCTAAAAATGTTTAATTTAGGCCCCGTTTGGTTTGAGCTTATTTAGAGTTTATGAAAAATAACTTATGTAAATAAATAAGCTTTTATTTTAATTTATAAGCTCTAATTAACGAAAATTGTATATTCATAAACTGTTTTTTCATAAACTACCTTAAAAATTTATAAATAATACATAAAAACTTATTTATTTGCATAAGTTGTTTTATATAAGCTCTAAAATAAGCTAATCCAAACGGGCCCTTAGTCCATAATTTTCTTCTCTGCTTATCTAGTGATTCAACTTGTTTTTCTTGTCACAATGCGCTTATTGCAGCATTTTCTTGCAATTTGGGATGATGCTTTATAACTTGTGCCGAGTTATGAGATATTTATAATTCTCTTTGATACCTAAACAACATGAATTTCAACAAATTATTATAGATTATAGACAGTAATTCTCTCACATCCATTAGAATTTTTGAAGTTGATATGAGTGTTTTCCACCATCTAATCCCACATATTAAGTTAATCGTTATGTCTTTTGCTGTCTAATTTTCGCTGACAACATATTTAATGTGAAGTTAACCAAGTGGTTGATAGTCTTAATTTGTTCCTTTAAAGATAAATTTGGTTTTGGATTTCTTGTTTCTACTCATCTAGAGGATTAAACTTGTATTTCCTTTTATAAATTTTTTAAATTTGCTGTGAGTTTTTAGCTCTTTTTATCCAAAAATAAGAATAGTAGTATTATTTTTTATTATTATAAAATTATGCTGTTATTCTAACTGTAGTACTAATAATTGACTGAAAAATTAAAAGTGTAGTACTAGTATTAGTGTAAAAAAAGTACTACTAGTATTGGCATTAGTACTAGTATTAGATTAGATATGAAATGGGTTATGGTAAAGTGAAGTGAGACTCATTAAAAATAGCAATGTACTTCCATGTAAGACACGTTAGATTTTAAACAGAATTCAGTAGTAAGAGTCGTGCGCCACTGTGTGCGTGCTTACGCAACTTGCGGTACAGCCTACGCTTCGCACAGGTGCTGCTACCTGAATCAACATTTAAGGTATGTTTGGTTTAGAAGATAAGTTGTCAAGAGAGAAATAGGTAAGAGAGTGTGAAAAGAGAGAAAAATGTAAAAAAATATAGTAGATTTTATGAGTTGTTTGGTATAAGAGAAAGAGAGAAGAAATAAAGGAGAGAAGTGTTGTTTTTTTTTTGTTGTAAAAGTACTATAATGCCCCTACGTTAAATATCATTTCTATCCGAATTAATTGAATTCTTTTGTTTAAATTCAGTCAATTAATTTATTTAACTACTTATTTTAAATGGAACGTATATCTTTTTTTTTCTTCATAAATTTAAGAACTTTTTTTTTACCAATAAAAAATGTAGTGTTTCGTTTCGTAAATGTTTTATGAAATATTTAAATAGGAGGTACAGTTGCAAAATAGCTAAATTGTTTAATGTTTTGTAAAATATGTGCTAACTATTGCCCCTAATTAATTACTTAGGAAATAATTCATATGTGAAATTGTCATTGCACTAAACCTACACATATTTTTTATTATAAAGCCAGTTTTATGTGACTGTCAGTTGAAATTTAAAGCAATGAAAGAAAGGTAATAATGGAATAACAAGAGAAACAACTCTCTCTTTGCATTTCTTCGCATATCAATGAAGAATATAAAGTGGCATGGGCCCCACCACATTTTAGTCTCTCGTCACTATTTCTTTGCACCGTCAAGCTAAAGAAATTGTCTATCTCGCACCTTACTCTCTTGCATGTGTTTCTCCTCAAACAAACACACCGTTAATGTGGGGCAGTTTTGCTTCGGATCCAAACCGTAAATTATTCTCACCTGTTTTTTTTGCTACGGAGTTAATGCCTCATCCATCTTCCGTAAACTCCTACTAGTAGTTAATTGTTGGGGCATTTGTTAATGATTGAGTAAATGGAAACAGTTGATAATTTTCGTGTAAAAAAAGTGTCTTTTGATGTTGCAATGTGTTGAATATACAAATTTTAAGATATATTTTATGGAGAATGTTAAACAGTGCCCCAGGGGCATTGGTTAATCTTTTTATCCGGTACCCTAAGAACATTTGTTAACATTTCTCTTAATTGTTATTGGATATGAGAGGGGAATCAAATCAACCATCTAACGAACTCAAAGATTTAATAAAAATCAATTAATCATATGAACATGATTTTTAATTAGGAAAAATAACTTATATCATTTCATTAAAAATTAAATCAGTAATACATGTTGAAATCTCATCAAAGATACGGAAGCTAGGAATGGATGTGGCTGCCTTAGCTAATTCATGGGCAACCTCATTTGCTTGCCTCCTAATAAACTCCACAAGAGAGTTTGTTAAATAGGAATTACAGAATTGGATACTACTATCCATAATGGAACCAAACTCGATGATATCTCCCGGGCCTTTATTAAAATAATCAGCTACTCTTTCCGAATCAACCTCAAAATCAACATTTATGAGCTAAAGTTCATGGATCCACCGAATTGCATGGTATAGACCCAAGGCTTCCCCAACATCAACTGAGCACAATGGAACGAACCACATGGTTTTTGAGCGGACACGGTTTCCTGCTGAATCTCGAATGCACATGCCTATTCCTACCTTATTGCTAGAGTTAGAAAAAGAGGCATCAACATTACATTTAAGTCTACCGCTCCTTGGTTTCCTCCATCTAATATCTCTATCCCCGTTGTCTGAAATTTGGTCATCATGTTGGTGAAGACCTGTAGTGGAAGCTGTGTGAACCTGACTTGAGGGATTTTGCTTGCGATTAGCATTCCCCCAACCTTCTAGTAGGTGCTTGGCTCTCTCCAGGATTGTAACGCTCGAGTCTGACACCTGTTGCCACAACTTAAGGTTTCTAGCTTTCCAGATGCTCCACATTATGGTAACAGTAGTCTCTATTTGGGCTGCTGACAACTACTGCAATAAATTGAAGATGATGTCTGGTGCATTATTAAAGTGATTCAGAGATGGAGAAATCAAATGTCAAACATTGGCTGCATTCCATACATCAATGACCGTCTTGCAATGAAAAAAAAATGTGGTAGCTATTCTCATGGGGGTCATTACACGTGACACAAGCTGATGAAAAATTGATGTCTTTGCTTTGCAGCTTTACACGCGTAGGGAAACAGTCTCAACAAGTTCTCCACACCAAGTTCTTGACTTTGGGAGATACTTTCAATCTCCATATATCACTCCAATACCCAAGTTTCCGCAAATGATCATTATTTATGATGTCTTCAATGCCCATGCGATAAACACTTCTAACAGAATAACATCCATTCTTTTCCGCCTTCCAAACAAATGTATCCATCTGAACTTGTGGGTGCAAGGGAGTATTCAAAATATTTTGAGCTGTTTCGGTTACAAACAAGTGTCAAACTAACTGTTCATTCCAAACTTTAGCACTTTGATCAATTAAATGTCCCACTGAATAAGGTTGAAGGGCCAGCATATCAACTTGATGAATCAAACCAAATCAATTTGTTCTTTATCAATTTGGTTTGATTTAGATTGTGGGAGAAAAAATTGCAAAAATCGAAACAAAATTAACCGACTATTTTAGACTCATTCGTATTTATTTTCTCTTAAAAATTTAGCTAAATTGATCTGTTACTCCTCTAATTCTAAACGTGTATGGCATGCCATTAAAATATTTGAATATGTGGAAATTACAAATTTATCATCAAGTTATTTTGGTCTTTGTTAATCATTTTAATTTTCAAATGTGTTTTTCTTTAACCAATTTAATTCATAAAATTACAAAAAGAAAACATAGATATATTTACAATTTTTTTTTGACAAAATATTTACAATTTTGATATATTTGGAGACTTTTTTTTTGAAAGACTATAATGAAAGTGACACATGCATTTAAAAATCAAAATTATTGGTCTAGAAGCCTAATGGCTAGAAATTCACCTCTGAAAGGTGAATAAGTGGGGTGTCCAGAGTTCGAACCCCGACCCCTACATATAATATGCAATATCCCTAAAAAGTAAAAATATTTTTTTAATATGTGTAAAATGAACTAAAGACTTACTTATCAAGGGACGGAGGGAGTACCATATATCAATATGGTATAAAAACACACCACTTAACCGATAAAAAGAATTAATAAATATAAAAACACACCCTACTTACACCATTAAAAAATATGATGGTGGACATTATTTTTTATATCCATATAGCCTTTTTATTTTTAAAGTTAACTTCTTGAGCCAATTCATATTAGCAAAAGGAAAAACTTTTTAGAACCAAATTTTTTAATACTTGGTTTGAAGATTAGTTACTTTTTTCTTCTTCTTGAAAGCCAAAATCAGGCAGAAAATTGAGGGGGGAAGGCAAAAGAGTTTTGGTGTATATGTCTACATAAGTGAGGTGAGAGACAAACAAGTTAATAATGTAGAATGCATCAATGGGAAAATGGAAAAGATAAAAGAATTAAATAATTGTTATGAATAATACTCATGAATGTTCCTCTAGTCATTGTCATGTATTACATGCTCATTGTATTTTTCTGTAAATATGATTCTTATTGTAACATAAGTTACACGATTGAAAAACTTTTTAGAACCAAATTTTTTAATACTTGGTTTGAAGATTAGTTACTTTTGTCTTCTTCTTGAAAGCCAAAATCAGGCAGAAAATTGAGGGGGAAAGGCAAAAGAGTTTTGGTGTATATGTCTACATAAGTGAGGTGAGAGACAAACAAGTTAATAATGTAGAATGCATCAATGGGAAAATGGAAAAGATAAAAGAATTAAATAATTGTTATGAATAATACTCATGAATGTTCATCTAGTCATTGTCATGTATTACATGCTCATTGTATTCTTCTGTAAATATGATCGATTCTCAGCTGACGTTTAGCCCGAGCAAGCAAAGTTCTTTCCCACTATAGGAAAGTTTTTTTCGATCATTAGATTAATGAGGAGTATTAGTTTTATCATGGACTGCCTACATCATATTTTTTTCCTTTCTCTTTTCCACTCTTATATTTTTGTTTAGATCTGAAATTTTTTTCTTTCTTTGATCTGGAAACAATTGGCCGGATTTTCTCGCGCCCGTCCGTATTATTAAAGTCATACCGGTTTGAAATTTTGCTTCACGACTGGGACTCAACCTTCCCGTGCCCATGCCAAACCACGGCAAGGTGGCATCCGTGATGTTTTGCTCTTCGGGAGAGAAATGGAGGATTTGGTTTTCGTTTCTTGGGATTTTGACGCTTAAAATATCCACGCTATCAATGAATATTCGGGCAAAAACTCCAAAATTTTGCGGTGGAGGTCCTTATGATGTCCTAAACATGCCTGAATATTCTGGAAACAAAATTTGGCCAGTGAATGGATGCGCATTTGAAAAAAAAATGCGATTTTGCGCGTGTCGGTCGAAAAATCAAAATAAATCGAGGCTTTGTCGGAATGCTACGAAATTTTACAGATCCTCTATATGTATTTTTATAGAGGTGTCTGCAAAAAATCAGATCAAAATTCGTTTTCTAGGTGCATGTTTTGTTGTTTCGCGTTCTTGAGTTTTTGGCGCGTAAAAAATTAATATTCAATGCGTCCTTTGTCGGAAAATTCTCGTTTTTTGTGGGCGATGTTGTTTTTATGTCCTAAACATGCCTGCAAAAAATCGTGAAAAAATTCAACCTCTAAGTCACTCTTAATAATACGGGCGGGCGCGAGAAAATCCGACTAATTGTAAAGAAAAAAATTCCAGATCTAAACAAAAATATAAGAGTGTAAAAGAGAAATGAAAAAAATATGGTGTAGACAATCTATGATAAAATTAATACTCCTCCTTAATCTAATGGTTGAAAAAAACTTTTCTACAGTGAAAAAGAACTCCTTTTTTCTATGCTAAACCCCACCTGATTCTTATTGTAACATAAGTTACACGATTGAAAAACATAATCCAGTATCACACTTTTTCTCTCTCTTTCTTTTCACAATCTCTATTCTTGATTTGAGAAGTTTCATATCAATAATGAATATATTTCAAAATATTAAATTATACTCACTCCATTCCTAAATTGTTAGCACATTTATTTTATAATGTACATTATTTATATAGTTACTTTAACCATATTTTTTAACTAATATATAAATACAATTGTTAGCACGTAAGACGTTCAATTTATCACTAAGAATATTTTCAAAATATAAAATTCTCATAACTTATTACTACAAATAATTAAAAATAGGCTAAAATGTACTTTTGGCCCCCTAAGTTTCAGGATGTTGCGATTTTGGCCTCCTATTAAAAAAATGAATAATTTGGCCCCCTAAGAATTAGCTCATTTGCAATAGTGATCCTTTTTGGCAATTTTGACTCAATCAACGCCGAGTGGCATGCCACGCGTGTAATTTTTTAATTTTAAAATAAAAAGAATTCCACCTCACCAATTAATATTAAAAAGACAAATTAATATTAGAATTCTGAATTGGCATGAGCAAAAGCCCCCGTAAAAGCTTCAACAGGAAAAGCAGTTCAGCAAGACAATGGAAGCAAAATAAAAAAAAAGAATTGGCGGAGAACGGAAGGAATTTACGAACGGTACGACCAGGGAAGCCCGCCTAGCAAAGCCAAGCGTGGAAAGACTACCTAAAGCTAAGACTCCTTTTCGGGTGCTGCCGGTCTGGATTGATGCCTTTCCTTCGGATTAAGGATCTCCCAAAAGAATGAATGACCTCACCTCAGGAACAGTCGATGGGAAATCCCGCCATCGAGGGGCTAGTGTGACCATCCATAGCATACGACGGGCGAGAGGGGTACGTGGTGGCTCAGTGTGTCTACCAGTTTCAGGTGAGGCTATTCGGAGATCCGGGGCGAGTCCCGATTCCATATATACGGTTAAGCAAGCCCTGCCGCCAGCTTCCACCCAGACGACAAAAAACGTGAGCGCCTGGCGCGAAAGGTTGCTTTGCTTTACTAAAAAAAAGAATATAAGGCGCCTGATTTTTTTTATTTTTAATTTTTTTCCATTTATCTAATTAAGAAAATGATTATGTGGCTTTTTTAAATTTTTTTAATTAAGTAATTACACATGTGACCTGCCACATGGGCGTTGACTATGTCAAAATTGGCCAAAGGGATCACTATTGCAAAGGGGCTAATTCTTGGGGGGCCAAATTATTCATTTTTTTAATAGGAAGTCAAAATCGCAACATCCTAAAATTTAGGGGGTCAAAAGTGTACTTTAACCTTAAAGATATTAATAGTCAAATTTTTATATATATATATATATATATATATATATATATATATATATATATATATATATATATATAGGTACAATAGTTAACTCTGACTTGTATATTTAAAAATACGGGGAGTATTTTTATGACTGCGCCTATGCCTCAATCCTCATGTCCAAATACTTATGTTCATTCAACTATTTTCCTTGACTCTCGAAGATAACACCATTTAAAAAAAATCTACATAAATTTTTTGGAAGATAACACCATTTATGTATATGAGTAGCAATAGAATAGAATAAGTTAAAGACTTACAAAGTGAGAAGTCATAATAACAAGTTAACATGAAACCACGAGTCCGTACGGATAGTAAGAATGAATCAAGCAAATCAAAGATATATTTTCCGGGTAATAGTTACTTTGGTTTTTAAATGGGTAATGATTAGTTACAATAGTCTTTTAATATATCAAAATTTTAAAATAGTTTTTGATTGTGCATCTCGTTAGTCAAAATAGTCTCTGACATTAAAATGATTCTTCAATGCTGACATTAACTATATTCATAAAGAGATTAATATCTCAGTAATTAAGTATTTATAAGGATTAATATGACAATTAGTAAGTATACTGAGGGAATAATATGACAATATTAACGAGACATTTTAACGCAAGGGACTATTTTGACTAACATCGTGCACAATCAGTGACTATTTTGAAATTTTGATACATTGATGGACTATTGTAACTACTCGTTACACATTCAGGGACCAAAATGACTAGTACCCATGTATTTTAGTCTTTTGGTGGTGGTGGTAGACTAGTTGGGAGTTTGATAAAAAAATGATATTTATACAACCATTTTATGACAATTTTTTTGCAACTTTCTATTTCATATTTACATTATGTTTTTACTTTCTCTCTCTATTGCTTTGAGTTCCGTGTCAATATATATTATCTCCGTTTCTTTTAAATTGTCATTTTTTGCCATTTTACACAAACCAAGATATTCAATAAATGTTACTAATTTTGATACAATAATGTATACTATTTACTAAAATAGCTTTATTTATTTAATATATAATTTCATATATTTCTCTCTCCGCAATAAATAAGCAAGAATAATATTGGTAAAACAACATTTAATGTTGCGTTGAACTTCGAAAGTGACAGTTAAATATAAATAAAAAATTTCTCCAAAAGAGACACTTAAAAAGGAACGGAGGGAGTATTTTTTATAAATTTATGATTGTTCCAAAAATTTTCAAACAAATAGTTGTTCAAATAACACTCCTAAAAACAAGACTAGTCGAGAGTTTGGGATTGTGGGTCCCTACCATTCATGAGGTGTAGGATACAATCTTTTGGTTTAGAACATGTATTTATATAAATATTACTTCATCCGTCGTAAATTATAAATCATTTTTGAAAAAAATATGTCTTAAATTATAAGTTGTTTTATAATATCAATAAAACAATAATGTGACTTTTTCTATTATATTATTAATTATTTATTACTCTTTTTTCCAATTCTTTAATTTATTTTTCCAATACTATTTATTAAAAACAATTTTGTAAACAAGTCATAATATCTCTTTATCATACAAAATTAATTACATTTTTAATGTGTATGACCAAAACAACTTATAATTTGAAACGGGGAGAGTACTATTTTTTTACGAGAACTATTAAATTTTCTTAAATTAATACTTCTACTAAATTTAAGGGTCATGCTAACTAGTGCATCCGGGACACTAGTTAAGCAATTAAAAATAAAAAGAAAAAAAACACATTTAACATTAGAAACAATATTACCTCCATCCCTAAATATATGACCCTTTTACCAAAATCACGGGAATTAAGAAAGTTGGTAGTAGTATTAAATTTATATATAATTACTATTGTTTTTACAATTTTATCCTTAAGAGAGATAATTAGTTTATGTTTTCAACATAATATTTATTGTTGATTGAAGAAAAAAATGCAAAATAAGTAAGGGTATGTTGGTAAAGACATAATTAATGTAATTGAAAATACCAAAAGAGTCAATTTTTTTCTTCAAAAGAGTCTTATAATTAGGGACGGATGTAGTACTTTTTTAAGTTTCAAAAAGTAAAACGCACAATTTTAAGGTAATACTAGTATTTCTTTTTAGAGAAATGCTAACAAGTGTCCTTGAGACATTGTTTAAGCAATCAATGGTAGTAACTTTTGCATAGAAATATGTGTGAGTACTTTTTTATATGTTTGACTTATGTTCAAGAGACTTATGTTCAAGAGAATATTTCTATTTAAGGTTTCTTTAACCAATGTCCTTATGCATTTGTTAGTAAAACTATTCTTTTTATAGCTCCTTACTAGTTAGCATTTCCCTAAAATGCAATTAGATCTCAATTAGTATAAGTCATAAATGCTACTCCATTTTTGTTATAAATCATAATATATCAACTCTATTTTCCACATTTTTGTTATATCTTTCTCTCTTTTAAAAAAGGAAAAACAATTGACAATAAGATGCTACTCCAGCAGACATTCATTTCTAGGCAAGATGTCCAGTCTTTTTTGTTCATTCACGTGCTACTGGATTTCGATAGAGAACATGAAACAGAATGATTGTTGCTACCTAGCTGAACAATGTACTAGCAAAAAGCAAACAAATAATTTTAGTCAAACAACTTTAGAAAGTTTTGAAAAAGTCCTTCGGGGAAAGCAAAATTGGACTCGAATTTTGGGATTACTAATTAGTCAGCATTATTTTATTCAAGGGGTAAAAAGCATCAAGTTGTTCTTGTTGTTTAGTGTTCAGAAAATGTTGACATTGGAGTCAAAAAAGCACAAAGGTTTATACCACTTTTATCGTTAGTGCTTTTGAGCTACTATCTGCAATGTCAAATGCTTCACTTCTACTCCACTGCCACACCATGACTAATAATTGCTATTTTTGATACCATCAATTTGAAATTAATGAACATTATATGGTGCATTCTTTATAGAGTACCATTTTCATAAATGTTTTACACGATACTAATAGAGGTTGAATCTAATGAAAGAAACTAGTTTTGCACAATGTAGTCGATCAAGATTCGAGTCCTAACTAGAAGAGGTGTATTCCACATTCAAATAAGAACATATGACCTATCAAAGTGTCCTATATTATATAATTCATAATATTTTATTGGTATAAATTAGATATTACAAAGTTCACAATCTATGAGTCGTATGTTAAGAGTTTTAACATATTGCATTCTGAAGGTTTGAACTACTTGATTAGGATAAAAAAGACACGTCTCTTATTCAAATACTTTTACTCCTTAATTCCATCATTGACTATAAGACTCCGTTTTGATCAGACCTATTTTTTTTTTTTACTCTAAAAGGTACAAGCCAAACAATATTTTTAAAAAGATATCCAGTAAAAAAATATTAGAGAAAAGACATGATATATGTGGTGGATAACTTAATCACTTTGTAGGAGAGACATTCAAAAGAAGAAAAGACTAGCCAGTAGTACGTAGTGTTTGAAGAATAAACAAGTAGGTAGGTGGTTTCGGTGCCTCTGCCCCAAGTTTTATCGATGAATCAACTCTTAACTTAACCCAAACATTAACTCACATGTGCTTCATGTTTCATACAATATTGTTTTGGTATAATATTTAGAGTCAGCAGTCACAAACATAAGAAACATGCAACTAACGATAACATAATTTAGACAAGAGTTGTGTTATTTAAATTACCATTTTTATGACAATTTTTAGTACAACCATAACTTTACAATTAAAATGAGGTATTAATACAAAAACTAAAACAATAGAGTGAAAAGTAAAAACGTAATGTAAATATGAGAGAGAAAGTAGTTATAATACTAGTTGTTAAAAAATAATTGTGCAAATATTCATTTCTCTTTAGACAAACCCTTTTGTGTGTAAGCAAATAAATATTCAATTAATACACTGATGCCAGCCGTATACTTGGACATACGAACAAATTGGTTTAGCTTTTCTTATTTTCCATAGCTTAATTCATATTGATCAACTCTCTTTTATGTTTCCAAGCAATCTAGTCCAAGAAAAAGTTTGAGGAATTAAGCAATGAAGTCTTTCAACTTGTAGTACTAATTTTTTTTTTCCATACTTACAAATCATCCAAAAAAAAAGTTGGTATATTATTAGCAACAGAAATTGAATCCAAAACTTTATGAATGTTTCACTTCTAATCAATTTAATCAATCTTTACGATGCACTCACTGCGTTCCATTTTAGATGCCTAATTAGAAAAAATTTGCATTATTTTTCTACTAATATATAAAGAAAAATGGTATCATATAAAATATTGTCGGAATTGTCTCGATAAATATTTTCAAAATATCAAACTTTTATAATTCTTTTAATATATTATTAAATATATTTAAAATCAAAATTATGTATTAATAAGTGTGTCAGGGTCAATTATGTCATATAATACGATAGAAGTGGGTATTAATTTATTTTGAATTTATTAATTGTAGTAGAAAATATATATATTTTTTTTACATTTAAATAGATGAAAATTATATAGAAGTAGTCAAAAGGAGGAATTTTTAAGTTCAAAACACGAGGGCTAAGGAGGTGAGGTTGTGCAGGAAAGTCACATGGGGTCATCTGCCACAAACCCATACTGGTTAGGGTTGCGGGCCCCTTGCACCCTCTCTAGCCTTAAATTTTAAATTCAAGAATAACTTGTCCATGTTTCCGAGGCAGTTCTAACTTGTGTAATTTAAGTTAGAAACTTTTCTTGTTGTTTGTGCAAGAATTACTGGAGTAATAAAAGTTAGTACTCCATCCAGTTCTAAATGTACTAAAAAAAATTAATATGTTGAATAAATAATCTATATACTCACTCCAGAGCAAAATATAAGCAAAATTCAACCATTTCAGTTGTAACTAATTATAAGTAAAATTGACTTTTTTTGTCATATTTAAGGATAATATACCTGAAATACCCTTACTTTAATTTTTTAAATGCACACACGTTTAACAACAACACTTTGAAAATATACTACTGTACACCACAATTAATGAGGGCAAAATAGGTTATTTAACTTAAATTAAATAACACAAACCACATTCCTTAAAAAATGTCAATTGGTAAAATTTGCTTATAAAAAGTTATGGAGGGAGTAGACTATAATATATATTAATACATTATTTATTCAATGGTGAAAAATGAATCTTTTCTTATATTTAGGATAGAGGAAGTAAGTTATTGAGTCTTTTTGATCGGTGCGTTAAAGATATTGTCTAAAGAATGCATAAAAAAAAATTTGTCTTAAAAATGCAAGACAAACATACGTAAAAGTGATCATAATTACACAATTTTAAATGTAAATGTTATTATCAAATACATTAGGTATTCAATGAACCATAAATAGTTTTTTTGTTTATAAATGAAACTAATGTGAGTACTAGTTTTTTTATGTGGGGTCAACATATAATTTAAAGTGGGTCAATATATGAAATCATCATATTATTGATTGAAATAAAATGAAAAAAGTGGGGTCAATTGACCCCAATAGACATAAGATGCATCCGGGTCTACTCTGGTTATTAGTCTTACATCATGTGTTATATGTGGGGATATGTAAGACCGGGTTGGGTGCAGGGCCGACCCAAGGCCAAAGCAATTGAAGAAAGGGCTTTAGACCCCAAATTTTTGGGCCTAAAAAAAGGCCTCTAGTTTTAACAACAGATACATTCATTCCTTGTTATAGTAAGAAAGCAATCTATGGCGCACCGACGGAAGGCCACATTTTTATAGCAATAGGTCCTGGGATCGACACTTTAAGTCAAGATTCATTATACTTTTCTAATTGTAATTCATCATCATCATTATTGCCTCAAGAAATAAAATTAAATAACTTGACCAAAAAACTTTAATAAATAAAATTAAATAAATGATTCATTATAATAATTGATAAGTGGTTAAATTATATCTAACTATTTTTTGTACAACATTGTTTATAGAGAAGTGCTATGACTAATAATTTTAATAAATCTTTATTATTATTTTTAAAAGACCTCATCTAAATTTTCGCTTTAGGCCACAATACACATTGGGCACGTTGGGCCGGCCCTGGTTGGATGTATAATGGATGAAGGGGTGTCTAAATATAAGCATTTCCATAAAAATTAGGGATGTGCAGTGTGTATTTATCTGATATTGGGTTCTTAATTGGATTCTCGTCTAGTTGGTTTCTACTATATCACTTTTGTTAATCATTGTTGTATTATCCATTTGGGTTGAATTGTAGTTGCTGAGTCAAGTTTATGTCCCCCAACTCTTTTGTACTTTTCTTTATTATTTATTATATTTCCTTTTGCATAAAAAAATCAATGTATATATCATATTTTTTTTCTTTTTCTGGTTCAATGTATATAGTTGTTAAGATTATTAAATGTTATTTGTAGAAAAAGAATATCAACTTTTATAGTATAAATATATATATAATTCTAGAATGTAAAAAATATCCATTACATATTTTGACTAGGTATATTATTACTTAACATGTATAATCATCAATAGAAAATTTATTGTCCTTCAAAAAAATTATTCTAATATAAGACCCATTTAAAAATATGTGGATATTAAGAAAAGATGTTGCATCAATAAGTTTGTCAGATATACGTGTTACTTTTTCATACCCTTACATTTTTTATTATATATATATATAAGAAGGGATCAAATTATATTATTGTAATGTTATACTAACTGACAATATATAACATGAATTCGTAAGAATGAATGACTACAGATCCTAACTTTCAACTTAGACCTAATTGAATTGTTCAAATAAACAGGGTTAGTCTAGGAATGGATAATCGTTTATTTGTGATAATAGGTTAACGTTTGTAATACCTTCAAGGAATATTAGATCACCTAAGGAATTAGGGGCTGTAATCCAATAAGAGGGTTCTAACTCAAGGGATTGATTAGGACTATTTTTGTTAATCATCGTAAAACTAGAGGAGTATTCATAAAAATAGGTGCAGTTTACCAAACAGAATTAATCAGAGGATTCGAAAGACTTGATTTCATCTCTCCTTATATTTTCAAAACAACTTTTATCAGCTTATTTACCTTTTATGCAATCAAACCAATTGTCTAGGACAACCCCCCATTTAATACATCCTTAATAATAACGACATTGCAGAGTAGAAGTTGAAACAGTCCTTGTGGATATGAACTTATAAATTTTATTACTTCGATGCATTTTTAGTACACTTGCTAAAAGTTATCAAGTTTTTGGCGCCGTTGCCGGGGACTGTAAAATCGTTCCGACTTGGCAATTTTGTAATTATTTTAGGATTTCTGTCATTTACATTTTTGTTTGTATATTGAAAAAAAATATCAAAAAAAATTATGATTTATGCTCTTCATGTCTATTTGTTGTGCTTTGCTACTGAAAGGTTTCTTTAAGTTTTGTAGGAATATGGGATAGTCGATCGCTGATTGATTCAGAAGATCAGTATCCTTTGTTATGAAAAATGGATGATCTCTCTACATATAAAGGATTTGGAAGCAAGATTGAGTATGAGATGCGATTTTTGTGGAGGTTATCATAATAGTTACTATTGTGAGGAGCAATTCATAGAAAAAGAAGAGCATGAAGTGATCAACATAGATTACAACTCTCAACTTCAAACTATTTTCGATAAATTCTTGAGGTTAAATCGAGTTTCATTTGAGAAATTTGAGGTTCAGTGTGGTGATCTTGTTGAGAAAGTATATGAGTGTCAAAAGAAGTTGGTTGAGATGGAGACTGAGTGTCAGACTATTGTGGTTGAAGAAAATCCACAAGTGTGGAATGTTGGTCTCTACCTGAAGTCTCAACAAATGGGGTTTAAAGAAACCACTCATGTGCAAATGGATACATGCCCTTCTCTAAGGTGGGAGAACTCAAATTCCAAAGGTTTAACAGTGGGTGCATGGAAGTATCTGATTCTTTGTGCTAAATTCATGGAATTCCTACCAAACAAGAGGAAGAAGAAGGATGATATATTTTTTCTGTCATTTTTGCCACCCTAACAGTGGTTGAAGCGTCAAGCTCAATGACGTAAAAGAAAGCGCTTGATGGGAGGCAACCCATCCTTTTTCTAATGTTTTTTTTTTATTTTGTTTGTTTCCATTGTTGAGTTGAATAATTGTCAGCATGTTGAAATAATTTCGAGTATGCCCCTACTTTGTAATGAATTTTCACTTGTTTATTATTGATGAATTTGTTTGTTTAATTGACTTATTCCAGTTTAGTAACAATTGTTTGATCAAGTGGTAATCAAAAAGTTCATGAGGAGTAGAGGCCGGCTTGGAACTCAAAGGCGAAGTGTACGGCATTGTGCGGATAGGTAGTCACAACTCCCAGAAATCATAACTTGTAAGGTCACTGCTAAAATGTTTATTTTCCAATTTACTTATAAAGAGTGTTCCGTGCAACTACATTTCTAGAACTTGCGATTTTTCTCTATTGTTGATTGGTCTTGTCATACACACACTAAGGCAAAGTGCTTGGTACCATGAGCCTTTTCGAAGCCTACCTGGAGTATTTTTGTTTGAAAACCTTTTGAAAAGCCAATTTGAACCGGTAGGTGTAGATCCTTTTGTTCAGTGACAAACTTCATATTAAGCCTAGAGACTTTAAGTTTTATGACCCAAATATTGGTTTGGAGTTAGGCTGTAGGATGTTGCTAAAACATAAGTTTGGGGTTGTTTTTGGAATTTGCAACCAACTAAGTTTGGGGTAGGGGTGCTAGAGAACTAAAGAGAGTCAAATACCTCTCTGAGATTGAAAATCGAAAAAAAAAGCACAAAAGGTGCAAGAAAAAAAAGAGAAGAGACAAGATAAATGAATTAATGAAAATATTATTGTCTCAAAGATGAAAGAGTTCTCTAGTACGTGTGTTTATTTTATGGGGTGAATGCGATGAATGTTCAAATTTTCCAATATAGTAGGAAAGCTTAACTCCAATATTTGTTTAACCTACTTTTCTAAAAATTATCTCACCTTCACATGTGTGTTGACATGGACTTTGATTGATGTTTAGAAATTTTTCAAGTGTATGGTAATATGTAGACCTGCATGTCGACTGTGGGAAAACCCTTATCAAACTGTTGCGTGGAGTTGTGAATGGTGGATTTAGTCAAGCCAGCTGGCCCATCGAATGGCTAGCAAGGAGATGAACTTTTGGTGCTATCACTTGGTTAAGTAAATTGTTATTTTACTGTCATTTGTCAATTCTACAAGTAAATTCCTTGAGGACAAGGAATGATTCAAGGTTGGGGTTGTGATGACATGTTGTCATTACATATTTTTATCAGTTGTTTTGATGTTTTTATTGAGTCTGTAGCATTATTAGACAGTCTGGAGGTGCAAAAAGCAGGAAAACATCAAGATCTTGAAATAATTGCATCGTGACACGATTTGGGCATCGTGTCACGATTTTTTGACCAGATTGGAAGAATATCTCTGCCTATAATATCATGTCACGATTTTAGGCGTAGTTATTGCCTATTTAAGCTAAACTGTTTTCAGAAACAGGGGGCATAATTTTGGAGATTGGAGGCACGATTTTGAGAGCACAAAACTGAAGAGGTGGCCATTCCATCCAACTCATAGTCAGTTGTATGTTTTTATGCTTCAATTGATTATGTTATTTGTAATTCATATTATGAGTAGCTAAATCTTTTAGTGATTAGGTCTGGAGATGAATCTGATGTAATCTGTTTGAACACATGTGGCTGTGAAACTCTATGACTTATGAATATTAATCTAGTTTTATTCAGTTCAATTGTTCTTAATGCTTTTTATATACTGACAATATATAACATGAATTCGTAAGAATGAATGACTACTGACGCTAGCTTTCAACTTAGACCTAATTGAATTGTGTTGAGTATTTTGGTGTTGGCTGCATGTTTTGGCAAATCCAATGTGTTGAATAGAAGCATCTCCATGTTTAGAACAAGTGTTCAGTTGCAAGAAAATTCATTTGAAGCTGTTCAGAAGCACTTTTGCCCTTCAGAAGCTGAAAGTCACTTCAGAAGCTGAAATCCTGAGTCTGAAGCATCAGCTGCACTGTAGCAGAGTTGACTTTTGTTGACTTCTTCAGAAGCTGCATTTTTTCAAGTTATTTCTGCGCGAATCTTGGCGAGATTTATCAAGGATTTATCCACGCATATTGCTTCTAGAATGCTGATTGATTTGGTGAAGATTTTTTGAAGATTTGGCTCAGTTTTATGAAGTTCTTATTTTTCTGCAGAATCTTTATAAAGATACAATGCTGGTTTATTTGCTTGCTTATTGGGTCATTCATAATTCAGAAACAAATCATGTGTAGAAGATTGAAATCTAATTTATGCTGATTGCTGAAGGCTATATAAGGAGTGCTTTGCTGCTATTCAAGAGACAAGAAATTAGAGAGTTTTTATTCAGAAATAGAGTCTTAGTGTGTAAGCTTTTTAGCTTTGTTTGTGCACCACTCTGTTGAGTTGGTTTAGGTGTTTTGAGTTGTAATCACTCTAAGCCTGTAGGTACGAGTGCAGGTCATGTATTGAAGAGTGTTCTTCAAAACTGGGTAATTTGTTCAGAACTGGGTTAGTTCAGGTTTGTTTAAGTAACTGGGTTGTTACTTGAATAGGAAGTTAGTGGACTCTAATACTCAACGTGTTGGGTAGAAATCAAGCTAGGTTGAGATTGATTGCTTAGGATAGGAACTGGGGGTCTGTGTCTGAGTCTTAAGGATTAATTCCAATAATGAATTTCCTTCCTGGATTGATATCCCCCAGAGTAGGAGGTGTTTACTCCGAACTGGGTTAACAAACCTGTGTGTTCTTTTTATTTCCTGCATATTTAATTCCTGCTGCTTAACTGTTTTTAATTGTGCTAAGTATTAGTTCAGAACCTGTTGGTTCAGAACCAGTTTAATCAGAACCTGTTAACTCCTAACTAGTTGCTAAGCCAGAAATTTCAAATTGTTCAAATAAACAGGGTTAGTCTAGGAATGGATAATCGTTTATTTGTGATAATAGGTTAACGTTTGTAAAACCTTCAAGGAATATTAGATCACCTAAGGAATTAGGGGCTGTAATCCAAGAAGATGGTTCTAACTCAAGGGATTGATTAGGACTATTTATGTTAATCATCGTAAAACTAGAGGAGTATTAATAGAAATAGGTGCAGTTTACCAAACAGAATTAATCAGAGGATTCGAAAGACTTGATATCATCTATCCTTATATTTTCAAAACAACTTTTATCAGCTTATTTACCTTTTATGCAATCAAACCAACTTCCTAGGGCAACCCCCCATTTAATACATCCTTAATAATAACGACATTGCAGAGTAGAAGTTGAAACATTCCCTGTGGATACGAACTTATAAATTTTATTACTTTGATGCATTTTTAGTACACTTGCTAAAAGTCTATCAGTTATTATGATGATGTTTGTAATGGGGATATGTAAGTAAGTGGAGATAAATTTTATGTTTATGTAAACAATGTTGATTTGAAGATCACATGCCCATTACAAACATCACAATAACAAACTTGAACCCACTACTTAACATTTGAATCAACAACTCATACTGTAATGTTGTTATGCGCCGTAAAAGTAATAACACTGCAATGAGTGTTTTGTATGTTATACATAGACTTCAATTTTCTTTGGATTTGTTGGTGATGTTATAGTATTTTTAGGACTTAAAAATGTGAATATCTCTTTCTTGAAGACTTGGCTGTGTTTTGATGATAACAAACACACATCACAAAAGAAGAAAATATATGGAGGCACAAGATAAAGATAAAGACTTTTAGATTGTATAGTGTGAATTATTGTAAGTATGGTCTTTATCTTTGATTTATCATTTTCAACATCTATATAGCTTACAATGTTCAGAAATTCATTTGAACTTAATCACAAATCATTTTCTAAAGTTAAATTTAGTGTCCATGTGAAGCAAGTCTTTAAACTTACGAAAAATTGATTTTTAAGTTCATGTAATCGATTACCACATTGGTGTAATCGATTACCATCTTTAAAATTCAGTTTTTTGAACGTTGAAAAGGTGTAACCGATTACCAAAACATAGTAATCAGTTACCACATGTCAAAATGCAATTTTTTATGAACTGGTGGGATTCAAATGATGAGTATGGTTCATGGAACCTTTTGGAACTGGTGTCCTGCTTAATGGACATTTTCTACAGGCTCTATAAATACAATTGACATCTAGATAACACAATCCAACTTTCATATTCAAAAAGTCTAAGATCAAATATCACTTTCTCACTTAAACTTTCAAACTTCCATTTTTTGTAAAACCTTGATTATATTTTCATATCCAAAAAGGTTTTTGAGCATTAAGTTATATTCATTTGAAAGTGATATTGATTTGATACAGCCATACAAAAGTTCTTCAACATTGTTAGTGAGAATTTCATCATAGTGTTTGGTGAAGATTCTTGTTCTAAGGTTGTGAGAATTTCATCATAGGGTTTGGTGAAGATTCTTGTTGCAATGATAGTGGAATTCTATCTTAGTTGAGTAGGAAGATTGTTAGTGGAGTCTTGAGTCATGACTTGCTTGTAACAAAGATTCTGACATAGTGAAATCATTCACGAGGTGTGAAGGGACTGGGAACCATTATAATCTCTCTGTGTCCTTTTCTCTTCCATACTCTCTTTATTGTTTAGCATATCGTTCATACATTCATCACAGTTTTTCAAAAATATAAAAAGAACCTTACCATGTCTAAAATAACCGAAAAAGTCTTAAAACCTAATTCACCCCCCTAGGTTGCACTCTAAATTCGACAAAAATCTAGGTTTGAATTTAGTTGTCAATGTATGAACTTCGTTGGTGAAATATATATGTCAACACTCTTTATTTTTTTAAGTCTCCGAGATCTAATCCATCTAAACTTTTTTTTTTCATTATATGATTAAACCGTGCTACAAATTTTAGCATGTACCAATACCATAGTCCATAAATTTAATGCTAATGTTTTTTTTGAGAAATGCTAACAAATGCCCTTATGACACTTGATAATAAGTTTAAAGTAGAAATTTTTTCTTGAGATTTGTGTATTCAATGAGGTTGGATCCTCTCATTCTCCATTTTGTGTCTTTCTCTCTCTAAATTTTAGAGAGAAGATCAAGAGAGAGAAAAAAATAAAAAAAATAAGATTAAGAGTGAGAGAATATCAAGAGAGAAATACACAAAATAGAGAATGAGAGAATGAGAGAAGAAGATGATCCAAGTCCTTACTCAACACATAGAAATATAAAAAACAACTTTTTTCACATAAAATTATCAATTATTTCTATTTTTAAATCATTAATAAGTGTCTTTAGGTCACTTGGTTAGGGAGTTTTTTTTTCCATGTTTCTTTTAGTTGTTGCAGCCATAAATTGCGGAAAGGGGGGTTTGTTGTCTCTTGATGTTATTAAATCTCAATGGAAGTTGGTGCCAGTTACTACCAATTGTAGGTGAGTGCACAATAAGGGCACTAAGTTTGGTGAACATGTCACACTCCACTCAACAAGCAGACTCTAAATTCCCGAGTCTATGTTCCATTTCATGCGTGTTTCAAGTAACTACTCCCAATCATGGCTGAAATGAATAAACTTTTCTTAAATTCGTAGTTCAAGTCGCACCAGACAATCATGGTTCATCACTGAATCAAAAGGATAAACATCATGTCGAGAATTACTAGCAAATAGTCAACATAGACTCTAACTGTTATATGTGCGGTTCTATTGCATTCCTTAACAAAGCAAGCAACAATTTGCTCGTGGAAAATACCTGGATGACATTGAGTTTTAATGATATTGACGATTATATTATATTTAGTCGATAAATAAATAATTAAAATAAATTATTTTGATGAGAGATAATGATTGAGAGAAATAGAATCAAAGTCACTAAAATCATCAAAATCAAAGTCATGCAAGTGGAATCTCAGTTACTTAATTGGAACCCATAAGAGTACACAATACTACTACTATGAGAGAAAATATTTTTTTCTCCATATAACATCCATAATCGGCTGGCCCAATAGATTAAGAGGCCTAAAACAAAAATTTTAATGAGGCATTTTAAAATAATTTATTTAAATAAGATCCTTATAAAAAATATTAAAAATAAATAAATTTGTAGAGCTCATGATTTGAATTCATGAGCAAAGTATTTGAGGCCTTTTCAATTACCAATCAGAATGTTTAAGTTGAACAGATGATTTGCAATATTATATATTTATAAGCAAATTAATTGTTTGAGACATTTTTATGATCTAAAATTTTGAGACCTAAAATCCTTGTTTGGGCTGTTTGGTCTTGGGCCCACTCTGCCCTTAATAATTTATTATCTAATTTCATATACTATTATTTTATAATACTTTCTTCGGTTCTATTTATAAAAGACATTTAGATCAACAAAAGTTAAATTGTTTGGTCCAAATTTTAAACTAGATACATGAGTTTCTATTTATAAAAAACAATTAGTCAAACAACACTGGCTAATTCGTTGCCTTTGGAATAACTAAAAAAAACTCAATTAAAATTCTAGAATCCGAAAATCAGAACGGCATAGAGAGCGTGAGAGTGGTAATAAATGTTTAGTGTCCATTGGATTTGTGCTTCACAGTTCACACACACGTGCTTTACGAATTGTTTTAGTCTGTCCTTCTTGCACACTATTAATAGATAAGTATATTGACATACCATTTTTTTAACACTCTCTTCAACATTTATATTTTTTTGGACTAAATAACGAATATATAAAGATAAAAAATGGAAATTTTTACTATTTCATACTAAATTTTGTTACAAGAGAATTAGTGGGGCATATTAAGAGAAAAGGTATCATATGTATAGCGAATTATAGAATCACGAATCAATAGTGAATCACTTATGACCAGATTGCTATTGAGCGCAAAACATGGGCAAGTCTAAAAAAACCATATACACGTTAAGTGGTATGTTTACACTAACCATACACACGTCCACTATATTTTCACGAAGTTTATTTTAGTTATATATCGTAGAAATGTTGGCAATACACTTCTAATATATTTTGCAACAAACAATATAGTGTCATTTATCTGTTTAAACCTCAAGTCATGTGGAGTCAATCCTTCGTAAAGAAAAGGGTTAGCTCTAGGTTAATTGGAATGTAGTTATTTAGGGGTGCTTGGAAGAATCAAAATGCTTCCTTTTATCTAATAATGTCGAGAGTGAACAATTGGCGGATCATGTTCAATTCTCCTCTTGAAAGTGGTTTTTGGGTAATTCGTATGGATCCTCTTGTTCTTGGTATGAGTGGGTAGTAGAACACTCTTCATGTTTGCTCAGATAAACTTTAGGTGATTCTTGATAGTTTCATCTTTCTGATCATGATGGTTCATGCCTTTTATTGTGTGTGTGTGTGTTGTGCTTGTATTTATTTTAGCACAGTTTGTATTTTGTATTTGTGTATCTATTTTAGTCTTTCTTTTTCTCTGTGGTTTATTTCGTGTGGCTCTATTTAGTTTGTTGGTTGCGACCTCTTTTTTTTAATCAACATAGTATTATTTAAACAGCCCAGCACAAGAAGTGCTAAACGGGAACGGTACAACTTGAACATCGGAAGCCAAAACTGGAAACCAACAGAGGCAAGAAAAAAACACCACACAAAAGAATCTCGCAACCCATAAAACAGTCACAGGATTAATAAATGCACTAGCAAAACAACCAAGGACAACCAAAGCAGATCAACAATAAACACAAAAACAAAGGGGGCACATACTAAAACCGAAAAAGCAACCAAAGCCAATGAACGAGCACAACACCATTAACCATCACCTCTTAAGGCACTCTCTTAGATTCCAACACCACTCGTGAAATAAACAAGAGACAATCCCTAATCTACTCAAAGACTAATGCCAAGAGACAAGCTTAATTTCTTCCACAATGTCATCAATACCCTTAAACTTATTATTAAAGATTCTCCTATTTCTTTTTCTCCAAATAACAAAAATTTCCGCATGCCAAATCATCCAATAATTGAGTTGCTTCAATCTCACTCCATCACTCCAACACTCCCAATTCACAAACAAATTAATTGAGATGATGAAATTCAAGTCAAGCCAAGAGAAGACCTTTCGCCACACATCAAATACCACAATACAATGTAAGAAAAGGTGGTTTGACGTTTCCACATCATTATTGCATAAAACGCAATTTAATGAGACATCTGGGTTCAAAACATTACGAAATGCAAGGTTTACCTTTGTCGGAATACAATCAAGGATAACGGTCAAAGAGAAAGCAACCACTTTTGAAGCCCCCCCCCCCTATTGGACTCACCATCAAAAAGCAAACCCTCTTCTAACACCTTATATAAGAAGATTTAGCCGAAAAAACACCATCCTCATTCATCTGAAATCCACCACCAAAGCATCCTTCTCCACCCCTCCTCTAAACCCTTGAATAGTGTCCAACAACTCATTAATTAAATCCTCTTCCCAATTGAAAGGTAATCTCCTCCAAACAAACGACCATCCCCACACCCTCTGTCAAGGCCCAAAGGTCCCCCACTAGAGCCTCTTTTTTAGTAGAAAAAAAAAAGAAAAGGCGAGGGAATGCATCACTACGGGGGGCATTTCCAACCTATTTATCCCTCAAAAAACTCATAAAATAACCATTACCAACCTTTCTCACCACCCCATTTTTGAACCAATTCCTATCCACATCCTCCTCTAAATTCATCAACCATTTTTTCGCTTTTTCTTTAATATCTCTCTCTCTCTCTCTCTATATATATATATATATATATATATTACCATTAAAACATATTTTCAACATAAATTAGTGACACCAATAGTGTGTGCTAGGAAGTACAGAGAATGTTTTATTAGCATAATTCTCGTATAATAATAATGCATTGTACTGTACACTGTACTATATAGCAAGAAAAAGGTACAGAAAAAGAAACGCACACAACTCTAATATAATTTTAAACTAACATGTTAACTTACATACTTTCTATTGGTATCATCGAGTGAGTACGTGAATCAGATCATAAGCAAAAACATAATACACGCACGCATATATTACCATATATCGAGAAACATTATATCTTCCATTGTCATGAAGTTTATGACAAAGGCTATGACACAATTATAACCTAATATATTTATAGTAACCGAAGAAGTAGTTTCTGTGCATGTCACTCACATGCTTTTATTTTACGACAACAGTACACGATTGTAAATCGATAGTCTCTTTTGAAATGCAATATCTCGTTAAACAGCAGTCAATTTCATAGCCTCTGAACAAAAGCTTTGTTGTACTTCCAGAGCTAGTTCCTCCAAACTTAGTTGACATCCCAGCTCTATCTGTAGTAACAAATTATGGAAAAAATAAGGGGTTGATGAGAAGTATGTAAGAACCATGCAAAAGGCAAATATTGCAATCAAATATTTTTTTAGAACCAAATAAAAGGAAAAAAAATATAATGGCCACTATTTTTTATCATAGCGATATATATCCAATATAGTTATAACTTTACTTTGTTTCTGTTGAAGACGCGTACCATCAATCTCGTGCAAATTAGTTAGATAAACATGCATGGTAGTAGTATACAATTAATTATTGGAATGTAGTATTATTTAGTACTTGTTCATTTATTATATGCATGACACGTAATCCCAGAAGAATGCATGTTGAAGCTTTACGTGTGGATTCACGGGGAAGGAAACCGAAACCGTACATGGTTACTTTATATAACTGCGGAGTTTCATGTTGGAATTTACATAAACGCTCCACAAAGCACCATTACTATTTCAATACACTAAATATGGAGTGAATTAAGAACCGCATGAAATGCATTTTTTCTTCTTAATTAATCAGTTAAAGATTGGATCACATTAGTAAAAGGTGTAGATAGAAAGGGCATTAGGTTGGAGGGTGGGAGAATGGATTGTGTGTGGTGTCCGGGAATGGTTGAGGTGGAAGACTATTGGTTTTGTAGGTGTAGTTTTGCCGGAAGAGTCAGGGCCGGCCAAGGGCCAAACAGCCCAAGCAAGGGTTTTAGACCTCAAAATTTTGGGTCAAAAAAAGGCCTAAAAGAAGTTGTATTTGGTTATAAATATATAATATACCAAATAAATTATAGAATTTTGCATAACTTAATTTGTTATTGAAAATGCCTCAAATACTCTTGATCATGAGTTTAAACCTTGGACTTCACAAAATTTATTTTTTTAATGTTTTTTATAAGTATTTTGTGAGTAAAAGTTATTTTAAAAGACCTCATTAACAATTTTGATTAAGGCCTCTTAATATATTGGGCCGACCCTGGGAAGAGTTTGATATTTGATTTTTAAGTGGATTGAAACCGAAGTGATATTAGCCGGGAATGCCACTTCTCTTATTAATTACTTTTCATCTTCATCTATGAATTCAAAACATCGGAAAGGGCTAACACTAATTTGGCATACAACAATTTAAAAAATTTGGGAGGCCATGGGATTATTTTCTCCTCAATGACCAAGGATATAGAGGAGATTGTAAACTCCTACCTTTTGGAGGTGATTTCTTGCTAGAAAAAAAGGGAGGCCACGTTTGTATTTAGAATGGTTTTAAAACCCTCTTCTTTGTCTTAATTCCTAATCTACGAGGTTCGATTTGTGGGTAGAGTATCTCTTTTAATCTTCCCCGCATGTGGGTTAAGTAGTTTTTGTACTTCCATCCATTATTCAATAAAATTTGATGTTAAAAAAAAAAAGAAAGTAAAATGGTGTAGAATGGACAAGTACGGAATCAAGAAGAGCAAGTTACCTTCAGAAAAACATAAAATTGAGTATTTTGTGGAAAACTCGGCAGAGATAGTGTTATTCTTGTTATTTGTTGATTTGTTTTTCGTAGTATAAGACATTTCCCTTAATTAATTTATTAATTTTAACAACATCTTTCGTATCCTTTTAATTGCACTTTAATGTAGCAGCTATAAATATTTATAGTTATGTATATTTTTGTGTATGATATGACCCTACCATTTCATATCCAAAGTGACGTCTTTGTATTTGATTCATCAAATTGGGTCCAAACCCTAATTGAACAAACCTAAAAATTTCAATTGTTTAGAGAACAGTAAAGTGAAAAGATTTGAGAATCTTATCTTTGTTACCTTAATCATTTGTTCATGTATTATTAATTATACCCAAGTTCAATAAAGTTGGCGTGATCATTTTTTTTTTAAAGTTATAAATTCATCAAATAATTATGAGAAGAATATAGTTGTGTGTTTTACCTTGACCACAAATTGGTACAGAACGGTCTCTTCCATGCTACTGATGTTAAGATGAAGAACTTCAAATGAAAGACTTTCTAAAACAGTTATAATCCTTGAAACTTGACCTGGAATTCTTTGAGAAATCACTCTCAAAATCACGTTTGGACCCGAAATTTTCACTTCTACATCTGCAATTGAAGAGTTGCAGCTTGCTCCTAGTTCCTTGAAAGCATTATTAGTCCCAATTCCTCCGGAGGAGATATCAAATTGATGAAGTGTTGGCTGCAGTGTTTTTGGACTCGGACCTGGGCTAGGGCTTAAACTCTTCCTTCTCTTTTGGGATTCTAAAGCTTGAAGAACTTGGTGCAATTCATTGATGAATTCTATAACTCCCCCAATTATTGATGCTTGGTCTCCCTAAAATAAAAAAATAAATTAGAAAAAAAATAACTCGAGAACCAATCCTTCACACACAAATTACAAAGAAAGAATAAAATCTCTCTAGTTTCCTCGTCATAATTTTAGAGACAATTATAATATGATTTGATGTTTTTTCTTCAAAAAAAAAATGATTTGATGTTTTTCTTCTTTAAATTTCTTTCGCTAATTTAAGATTTTTTTAGTAGTGAAATAAAAGAAAATATTACAAGAAAATGTTAAATTACCGGAGACAAAAAATATAGACAAAAAATGAATTTAGTCTTTCCTAGTAAACTCTCTAATATTTAGCAATGAAATTAAAGAGTGGTTTCATGTTTTTCAGTTTTTGATTCAATAGTGAAAAAAAGATAGGGATGTAGATGATATATATTTACCCTTTTAATATAGAAACAAGGGGTCAACGACCTTAAAACCTTGAGATGTTCATTCATCTGTCTTCTCCTGTTCCTCTCAACAGCTATGTGAGACATGATCGATTGGTTCAAGATATACAACTACTGTTGAATATTTTGTATTCTTTCTCCTTTCGGAAGCTACTAGTTTTATCTGCCACACAAATCAAAGTATGTTATATTTATATGAGTTAGCCAAAGCAAGAGTCCTCACAAAATAGTTAACTTTGGTTGGTATTAAATGCTATAGGTTGCTTTCCCGTGAAGTATTCTTTAACATTGTTTGCATATAAACACACGATCCTTCACTCTTTCTCTCTATTTAATTTCTTGCTTATAAGCATTACGCGTCTCACGCTTATGATATTGCGTCAATTACATGCCCTCGTGAGTTAAAAGAGGGATGGTTATTTTCTCATCTTTCCCATGCATTTTTATCTTTATTCATGCATGCCTTGCCGAGATCTTCATCGCTCAACTTAGCAAGTAGCAACTATTCACACACAATTATTCCCAAAAATTGGTGGGTATGCACAGTGGCATATCCAGGACCCTGGGTCAGGGGGGTGCGAACAATTTAACTTCATTTAATATTTATTTTATACATTTAACTATATAAGTAATACAATTATAAATTTTAATAAATATAATCAAATTTATTGCACACATATCTTAAAGATATTTTCATGATGGACCGAGTATGGGGCGATGCAGAACGCGATATGGTTGAACTCATTAGAGGTTTTTAGACAAATTTCAAAACGATGTAGAAGATGACTATTGTTATGGAAGTGAATATGTTATCAAAAGAGTAAATAGAGAGAGGAGCATGCATGAATTTTTGTATGACTAATTCATGAACAATATTATGAAACTCAAACCAATCAACTAGTCAATAACATATAACTAGCAAAATCCATATGTTAAATTAAATTTAAAATGAAATTAGTTTATATTTGATTTAATTTAAAATTTGATTCAAATTATAAATTAAGAAGTATTAAATTGCATTAAACAATCTAAACAAAGAGTAAATTTAGAAGAAAAATTACACTGATAGATAATATTTATCATGAGTACACTAAAATATACGATGGATGTATATAAAATATCTGTCCAATTCATATATGAATGGTGTGTAATGACATAACCTTTTTTAGGGGGTGTAGTTACCAAACTTTTCCGTCAAAAAGTGTTAATTTTTCCAAGTTATATTAACATTACAAAGCCCAAGTCCATAGTAATATATAAATGCAATAACCCTAATTATTTAGTTGCTCATGGAGTAAAGCAGCCGCCACACACAACCATGCCACACTTCTTCTTCTACTATGGTTGCCACCTACTAGTTTCAAAAGAAATCACTTTGTTCTCTTCTTCCTCAGCCGTGCCACACTCCTTTTTCTTCAGTTTTTTTTTTAATTTCTTTGTAAGATGAAGAGTGGATTAGAGGTGCAAAAATATTTTTTCAAGGTGTGCAAAGTACAAAAAACATAGGATTATACGTGTAAATTTTAAAAACTCAGGGTGTAAGACCCCGATCCCCGAGACTACTAATTAAGCGATAAATCATGCAACATGACTAATCGGAATCTAACAAATCACCAAATAACTCATACAATTTCTCATAAAGAAAATCTCATCGATAATCATCACAACACAACGGAAATAAAACATCTCAACAATATAATCATCTCGGGTCTCAACATAAATATCTCTAATAAAATACATCCTCATAAAATTCAACAAGAAAATAAATCCTGGACTCCTAGATCAGAGCACCTAATCTAGACATCCTCGACAGTAAAAGCGACATAAACGGAGAATAGGCATGACGCCATCCGCATCACAACTCACCGAGCACTAATCCTCAACCTGAAAGTCTACATCCACAAGGGTTGAACCCACAGATGAGGCGACAATAAAGCCGCTAGAGGGTAAGATATATGCTCAACATAAGAGAATAATAAACGCATGTATGTCAGGCAAGCAACATCAACAATCATCACATATACATCTAAACAAACGAGTCTAGTCACGTAACTCAACATACATATCACATTCAAATAATCATCAATACAGAAAGCCTGGTTACTACTCATGCATAATTCACAAATTCATAGCATACCCTCATCATTATATAATTACCAACTTAATCATACCACATTGTAATTAAATTGTAACTTCGCGTCTTAATTCATCATCATCAATTAAATCATATTTCTCACATCATTATTCATCACCAACAGTTAACTCATCGTTTCAACTATAAATAGCCAATTACACAGTTATGAATCATTCCATAATTTCCACACATCGACAGTTAACAATTACCACATAAATGCACAAGTTCACACCAAAACATTACCAAACATGACTCATGTGAATGTAATGCTCCTAATCCGACTCTACATGCAAGTGGTATCAAGGTTTTGGATATCAGAGGTCTGTTACTGAGTGATCCCACAACTATAAATCATGACCTTAAAGTCACGCCCCCATGAATAGTGATCTTAAATCACCCACCTATGAATTCTCGAGATCTTAAACCCCGCACTGAATTCTCTTGATCTTAAATCAAGCCACATTTGGATCTTGGTCTTAAACCAAGCAACTATCGACTGACTATGAATGTATGGATGTTCACGTACGGACTTGACAATGCACATAACTATAAATCATGATCTTAAATTATGCAATTTTCACAACTATAACGTCTATCAATTGCATTATCAAATCAATACATCCACATATTCATGTTAACACCACATCTTCATTTAAATCACAACATCGTCATTTAATTCACCACATCTTCATTTAAATCACATCATCATCATCATATTCATTTAACTTCTTTCACATAATCGCAACACACGCTAATAACAAGGTTACATAGACCTTGTTGAGTCTTTTGGTGTTGGCTGCATTGTTTGGCAAAACCAAAGTATGGAATAGAAGCATTTCCTTATGTTGAACATTTCTTCAGTTACAAGTTTTCTCATTTGAAGCCATTCAGAAGCTAAAATCTACATCAGAAGCTGAAATGCTCATCAGGAGCACTGTAGCACTTCAGAAGCAGTTTCAGGTTCTGAAGCCAGCGTTGACTTCTGTTGACCACATCAGAAGCTGGGTTTACTGGATTGTTTTTGCGCGTATCTTGGGAGATTTAGCAAGGAATTATCTTTGTATAATTGCTTCTAGAAGGCTGGTTTAATTGGAGAAGATATCTTTGAAGATTTGGTTCAAAGTTATGAAAATTCGTATTTTCTGTTTTAATCTTTCAAAGATTCAATGCAGTTTTATTTGTTACATTATTGGACCAATCTTATTTCAGTAACAAATCAAATCAGAAGATTAGTTTGTTATTTAAGCTGCAAGATTGAAGATTATATAAGAAGGAATGCTGCTGCTATTCAAGTCACGTTTTTAGAGAATATAATTCAGAATTGAGTCTGTGTTTTTAACTTAGAGTTTTCTTTGTACACCACTCATTGTCTGAGTTGGTTTAGAGTTTTTATTGAGTTGTAATTCATTCTAAGCCTTTAGGTACGAATGAAGTGTTGTCATTGAAATTGTGTTCAAAAACAGGGGATTGTTAATGGTTGTTCAAGTAGCTGGGTTTAGTTGCTTGAATAGGAAGTTAGAGGATTCTAATACTCAGAGTTGGGTAGAAGTCTGACTAGGAGGAGTTTAATTGCTAAGGCTGGGAACTGGGAGTCAGTGTCTTGAGTCTTTGGGTTAAATCCTATAGTGGATTTCCTTCCTGGATTGGTATCCCCCAGAGTATGAGGTGTTTACTCCGAACTGGGTTAACAAATCTTGTGTGTTTTTAGCTTTCCTGCACTTTACTTTTCTGCTGTTTATCTGCTTTTATATTGTGCTAAGTTCTGTTCAGAACCTGTTGGTTCAGAACCTGCGTTTATCTCTTAAGTATTGCCTGGCCAGAATTTCAGACCTATTAGCTCATCTTACTTCATATATCTTATTCATATTCCATCATTCATCCACATAACATAAGCAACATGCAAAACATCTTCATTTTACTTCATTATCAAAGGTCGTCTCTAATTAATTAACCTATAAGCCTTGCTATACTTATGTCCAAGTTAATCAATCATAAACATCACCATATCATATGTATTCCAACTATCATATAGTTCATTATCCTAAGTTAATCATATCATTTTACTTTGATTTTATCGTAGAAGAACCTTACTTAATTGATATAAACAACTTCCTATTCATCCTATGAGGTTTGGAAACATTTGGAATGGTTAAAAATGCATTTTTAGGAGTTCTGGACGTTGGTAATCGATTACCAGTTTTAGAATTTCACCCAGAAACTGCGAATCAATGGGTAATCGGTTACCACTTGCTGGTAATCGATTACCATTGTGCAGAAAGTCAAAAATCAGCTTTTCAAAATGCGAATATCACCAATTAAGCACTTGTAAAGTCCCATAATCAACCCCAACACACGCAAATAATTCCAAAACATTTCCCATGATCAAAACACTTTTAACAAACACTCACAACACTTCAAATCATCAATTATGTATCCAAAACCATGATTTCTTCTCACTTTTCCAAAAATCCAAAAACAACACATAATCACAACTTAACCATGAACTTATCACATTAAACTCATGCAAACAAAAATATTATCATACCCAAAGTCATAACAAGAAGATAGAACACGAAATTACATCATTTCATCATCAAGTTATTCATGTTCACCAAATTAAGCTATTTTCACATAAACAACAACAACCACAATTCCAACTTAACCCAAACAACATAACTTCATTATTTCATAACCCAAACACATAATCATACTCATAATCAACTCAATTAAGCATAATCACCACCAATTATCATGTTTCTCATCAATTTCACCAAATTTCACAAAGTTCACAAACAACATAATCAACCATGAGTTTTGATGAAGTAAAAGCATGAAATCAACAACTTAACATATACGTAATTCAGTCATCAAGAAAGAACACGAAAATCAACACAATTAATCATAATTCATGAAATTAAGCTATCCAATTGCTTCTTAAACCCATATGTTAATCATAATCTCCCCTCTTACCTTAATTTCTTCACTTCTCGTGCTACTTCTAGTGCAATCATCTCCTTCCTCTTTGATTCTCTAGCTTTCCTCTTCACCAAGCCTCCTCTCTCTATTCTCTCTCTTGCCACTCAAAACTTTTGTGAAATAATGTTAACCTAATTCACCACCACTCACTACTAGAGTATTTATAATAAAGGCTAGGGTCACTCCCACTAATGAGCTTAGTCACAATTGTCTCACAATTATTTTCTCTACACTTTTACTTCACTCAACCCCCCATATTAATTATACACCACTATTCTAAAATTCAAATTACTAGTCCTAACATAATTACAAAAATGCCACTCAAACACTAATAATTCCACTAACCCACCAATCACACATAGATAATCAATTAACAAATATAATTAAATAAATAATACGAATTAATACTAACAGATAAATCTAATGCTAAAAATCGGGCTGTTACACAGGGTGTGCAGGTGCACACCCTCATCACCATGTAGATCCGCCCCTGGGTATGCATGCCATAAAAGGGAAAATATTGATAGACACAGTTTAATTTTATACCCTCATTTGACACCCTTATGTGGTAAAACATGATTAGATATAAACTTTTTCTCTCTTGTTCAGGGACGGATCCAGAAATTTCAATAAGTGGGGTCAATGCATATATGTAAACGGTGATAGCATTAAATGTCTTTCAAAAAAATTAATCCACTTTTAAAAAATTGCAGTAGAAAATATGAAAGTAATAATACTATTTTATTTAGAGTTTGTCTAACATGTGCAATATTATACATGTTAAAGAAACTAAAAGTAATAATTTTTTATTGAAAAACAACAATCAATTATTAGAAAGTTATATATTTAATGTAAAATGCACAAGTTCCAAACCAAACTCTTTTAACAAGTTATATATTTTGAACATTTTAACATGTGTAAATTTGCACATGATAGAAAAACTCTTTTAAGAAATATAATATAAAATTACTCCCTCCGGTCTTATATATAAGAAAATTTGCGAAAAAAAAAAATTGGGGCATATGTCTAAGAAAATATCACAACTTTTAAGGTGTAGTTATTGCTTAAAAGACTTTTCCACCCCTTATTAAATGTCTTGATTTTTAATATTAGTGGGTGTATTTAATGATTCATAATTTTTATGAGGGTATATTTGTAAAAATTCTCAAAAAGTTACACAAATTAATGATTGCATTGGTTTTGAAGTTTTTTTTTGTTTTTCTTCTTATAATAAGGACCGGAGGAAGTAGTTTAAAATATGACTTTGTTTTTCCTCTAGTGTACTCCCTCCGGTCATATTTATAAGAAAAACTATTTTTTAGGTTCATTGAATACCTAATGTAATCAAATTACATTAGGCATTCAATGAACCTAATATGTAGTTTTTTTTTGCTTATAAATATGACTAAAGTGAGTATTAGTTTTTTTATGTGGGGTCAACGCACAATTTAAAGTGGGGTCAAGATATGAAATCATCCTATTATTGATTGAAATAACATGAAAAAAGTGGGATTAATTGACCACAATAGACATAAGGTGCATCTATGCATGCTCTTGTTATTAGTCTTACATCATGTGTTATATGCGGGGATATGTAGGACCGGGTTGGGTGCAGGGCGCCGACCTAAGGCCAAAGCAATTGAAGGCCAAAGAAATTTAGGCCCCAAATTTTTGGGCCTAAAAAATATGCTTCTAGTTTTAGTAATATATACATTCATTCCTTGTTATAGTCAGAAAGCAATCTATGGCGCACTGGCGGAAGGCCACATTTTTATAGCAATAGGTCACATGATCGACACTTCAGTTTCACATCTTCACCAATATAATTTATTTTCTTGAATGTTGCACACTTAAGTCATTACGAAGTTTAATTTTTGATAAAAATGCTTCATTTTTCAGTGACAATATTCATTATACTTACTTCGTAAGTCAGGATTCATTATACTTTTTTAATTGTAATTCATCATCATCATCATTATTGCCTCAAGAAATAAAATTAAACAACTTGACCAAAAAACCTAAATAAATAAAATTAAAAAAATGATTCATTATAATTATTGATAAGTGGTTAAATTATATCTAACTATTTTTTGTACAAAATTATTTATAGAGAAGTGCTATGACTAATAATTTTAATAAATCTTTGTTATTATTTTTAAAAGACCTCATCTAAATTTTTTTTTTTTTTGAACAAGCCAAAATGAGATATATTAATCAAAAAGAGAGCTTCACCTCCCTAGCACAAGGTGTGCCAAAGGGAAGAGAAACTTAATACAAAGAGTTCCGAAAAGTAACCAAAAATTAAATTACATCAGCCAATCCCCAAACAATCAAAAGGATGCTGCCACCACAACTGAAAACCATATGGAAAAGTAAAATTTTTGCCTTAAGCCACCCTAAAGAAGTAATTTTCACCCTCTCGAGAAGCTGCGGAATAGGAGTAGAATTAGAACTGAACAGCCTACAGTTCCGTTCATTCCATAATATCCAGACCGTGCATAACCAGACCAAATGTAAGAAGCGGCATCTAGGTTTGTAACCCCCAGAAGAGAAAATAAACTGAGTGAAATGATCCGACAAATGCTGAGGATCCACAGAATACACACCTAGCCAATTTTTAACCTGCTTCCACAGAGAGCCAAAAATGGGACAATGAATAATAAGATGCGCTGCAGATTCCGGATGACCACAATCAGACACACACAAAAGAGAGTTAGTAGAAATAATGCCACGATGTGCCAAATTATCCTTAGTTGGCCATCTGTTACGAAGCAGACGCCACACACAAATTGAGACCTTCAAAGGAACACATTTATGCCAAACAGCCTTTGTAACCACACCATCTGTGTGCACCTCCTGCCGCGTGAGCATTTGGTACACACCACGCACCGTGTAGCCGTCACCCACAGAGTGGCGCCACTGCCAAACATCAGGCTTAGAATCCTGCAAGACAACATTAGAAAGCAGAGCTATACACTCCTCCAACAAATCCTCCTCCCACACAAACAAACCACGACGCCACTCCCACGCTCCCCCACCAACCCCCCAACCTAAAGAATGCATATCACCCACCGACAAATCCTGATGAACAGACAAAGCAAATAACCTACTAAACCTCTCCTTCAACGAGACCGTCCCCACCCAAACATCAGTCCAAAAATAAGTATCGAGCCCGTCCCCGATGTTCTTTTGGATACTCTCTTCAAACCACTTCCACCCATCACCCCCAACTCCGTCACGAATTTTAGCAATTTCCTTCCACCAAGACGAACCCTTCCTCCCCCCTCCTAAAATCCGCCCCCTCTCCACACCGTACCGAGAGGCCAAGACCCGAAACCACAAACCCTCCCTATCTACCAAACTCCGCCAACACCATTTACCTAAAAGGGCTAAATTAAATTCACGCAACCGCCGAACTCCCAAACCACCCGACTCCTTAGTGGAACAAATAGACCTCCAATCAACCCACGGAATTTTCCTATTATCCTCACACCCTCCCCAAAAGAAATTAAGAAGAATAGCTCATCTAAATTTTTTCTTTAGGCCACAACATACGTTAGGCCGACCTTGGTTGGGTGTATAATGGATGAAGGGGTGTTTAAATATAAGCATTTCCATAAAAATTAGGGATGTCTAGTGTGTATCTATCGGCTACGTATTGGCTTCTTAACTTGATTTTCGTCTAGTTGGTTTCTAATATACCACTTTTGTTAATCATTGTTGTATTATTCATTTTGGGTTGAATTGTGGTTGATGGGTCAGGTTTATGTCCCCCAACTTTTTTGTACTTTCTTTATTATTTATTATATTTCCTTTTGGATAAAAAAAATCAATGTATATATCATAGTTTTTTTTTCTTTCTGGTTCAATGTATATAGTTGTTAAGATTATTAAATGTTATTTGTAGAAAAAGAATATCAACTTTTATAGTATAAATATATATATATATATATATATATATAATTCTAGAATGTAAAAAATATTCATTTCATATTTTGACTATGTATATTATTACTTAACATGTATAATCATCAATAGAAAAAAATACTGCCCTTAAAAAAAAATTATTCTAATATAAGACCCATTTAAAAATTTGTGGATATTAAGAGAAGTTATTGCATCAATAAGTTTGTCAAATATACATAGGTGTGTTATTTGAACAACTTTTTGTGTGACAATTTTTAGGACATCCATAAATTTACAAAGAAAAATATGTATTGACAGGAAAACCAAAACAATAGGGAGAGAAAGTAAAAACATAATGTGAGTATGAGAGAGAAAATTGTTACAAAATGGTTGTACAAATATCATTTATCATATATATATATATATATATATATATATATATATATATATATATGGGTTACATAAGTTTTTCGTCCCTATAAATATAACGAATTTTGATTTTAGTCCCTTAAAAATTAAACTGAATGTTTTCATCCTAAAAAAAAAATTATTTTGTTTTTGGTCCTAAACTGTCACTTTATGTTCATGTGAATGTCGAGATTATAACACTTTTATGTTCAAAATGTATCCATATTATATTTGTTTATTATGTTCAAAAAATGTCAAAAACATGTCAAAATTATATCCATTAGGGACCAAAAATAAAACAAAAAATCTTGTGAGGATGAAAACATCTCATTTTATTTTTTAGGGATTAAAATCAAATTTTGATATATTTATAGGTGGGAAGAGGAAAATGGTAAATTAAAAGTGTGGGAAGAGGAAAATGATATCGATACATGGCCTCAAACATGATAAAATTACTACATAATGAGATTGATTCATAGTAAGTATAATCCTAGAGGTATTTATATATGATTGTTATGACTCAAATGTCATATATTTCTTCATATAGGTTGAATGTGAATGTTTATGACAATGTGAATATATTTATTATACTTCCTCATTCATTTTTAAATGTCGTTTGAGTAATGGTTTTGCGTTCCTATTTAACTGTCGTTTTGACTCAAACGAAATCGCAACTATAACAAACTTGGCTTAAACACGCTTTTGACCCCCTAACTTTGTTACAGTTGCGATTTTGGCCCCTTATTAAAAAAAATCACTTTCCAGTCCCATAAGTTTTCTCCTTTTTGCAACCTTCAAGTCCCCCCTTGATTTTGACTGGGTCAACGCCCACGTTGCACCTCACTTAAGTGAGTTGGACACCACGTGGATTATTTTTGAATTAAAAATAATAAAAAACGCCACATTTATGAATGAAATTAAAATAATTAAAAACACAATAAACTCCTCAGATATTTAGTCTCTCTCTAACCTTCAATCTCTCTCTCTCTCTCTCTCTCTCTCTCTCTCTCTCTCTCTAACCTTCAATAACTCTTTATGTGCAAACCAACATCACCCTTCTTCCTCATATGTATAACTCCATCCTCAGTCACCACCACCATCGTCTCTCTACCTCTTTTTTGCATTCCCTTTTTCCGCCGCTTCCTCCTCGTCGTCGTCTCTGTCTCCTCGTCCTTCATCTCTCCTCCGCCTTCTCTCTTTCTCTCTCCCCCCATTGTCCTTCTCACCACCATCGTTCCCATCAACGAACCATCGTCATCAGCCGCCACAACCCTATCGTCCTCCTTACCACATTGTCATCGGCCTTCACAATTGTTCAGATCTAGATAGCAACGCCGCTAGAGATGGAGGATGTTTGCGGCGGCAAAAACAACCACATTTGGGGTTAGGGATTTCAAGCTTTATAAATTTAACATTTATCACTACTCTAGAAACAAAAAACCATTTAGCTTCATACCCTTATTATTTCATTGTCTTAGAGCTTGCAACAACCATCAATGTACACATTCTCTGTATAACACAAAACACAAAATCCCATTTTCTTTCTTCTTCAATTTGTTGTGTGGTTTTGTGTCTAGATTAAGGAATTGATTGAATGTAGTAAAAAAAAATCACATAACTCTTCGAATTGCTGGATTTATAGTTGGTGGGTGGTGAATTTTGATTAGTTAAGATAGAGGTGGTGGTTGTTGGAAGAAGGGACAGGAGGAACGATGACGATGAAGTGATGAATTTTTTGAGTTTTTTGCTTTTTTCATTTATTTAATTTTATAAATGATTATTTGACATTTTTTATTTATTTTTTAATTAAGAAAATTCACATGTGGCATCCAACTCACTTAAGTGAGGTGCCACATGGGAGTTGACCCAGTCAAAATCAAGGGGGACTTGAAGGTTGCAAAAGGGGGAAAACTTAGGGTCTAGAAAGTGATTTTTTTAACAGGGGCCAAAATTGTAATTATGACAAAGTTAGGGGGGCAAAAATGCGTTTAAGCCTTTAAACTTTAAAGGTACAATTTTCAGTTATACCATTTCTCAATTACTCTTGCCCACTTTTTTTTTTTTTAATAAAACTAATTAATGTTATCTATTTGAAAAATTCAAGTTTGTTTTTTTAAACAAATGTTTTTTATTTGCATATTTAAACAAAATTTTGTTACCTCTAATAATGGTTCATTGAAGAGTTGAAATTATATAAATAAGATGAGCAACATTGTAAAAAATTTCAAGTGCAAAATAAATGAACAATTCTGATGGAAAAAAAAAAGAATATGTATGCAAAAAAAAAAGAATTTGTTGGAGAGAGGGAGAGTAACTAACAATTGTTTGTCGTTTGTTATAAGAGAAAAATAACACATTAAATTCATTGAAAAGAGAAAGATTTTGCCAAAAAAAAAGGAATTTATCGATAGATTAAAATGAGGGTATAATAGGAAAAATAAATCCAAAAATCAAAATCTTTAATTTAGTGTTACTATTCTAAAACGATACTTAAAAATGAACGGATGGAGTCTAATTTAATTATTTTGATTATTTTTTTGAGGGGAATTATTTTGATTATTTTATTCACAACTCTTCTATACTAAAATATAAGCAAAATGTGAAGGTATATATTTTTTGGCAAGAAATGTGAAGGTTTTTTTTTTTGGTTACACAATAAATGTGAAGGTATTTATGATAATGTGAACATATTTAATATAATATTTAATAATTTAGCTTATTTTATTTATAATTCTTCGATACTAAAATATAAACAAAATGAATCTTAAAAGTCAAATGCATTTAATGTAAAACTTAGGTCAAATGCATTTGAATTTTAAGACCGTTTTCCTTATATTTGTTTAGAGCGAGTATCTTATTTCTAAAATAAGTGTCATTTAATGTAATTTTATATAGATTAAGAAAGAGTCTTGCTAAAGAGCGTTCTCGGGACACTCTTTAAGGATTCATAATAAAAAAAATATTCTCTAAAAAGGTCAACGATTTCGATTTCCAATGTAATAAATACATAAATTTAGATAAAATCTTATTACTTTAGGTGCTTAAAGAGTGTCACAGGAGCACTCTAACCATCTAATCTGATTTGCCCAGTAGTCATTTTATGCTTTTGTTCAAGAGTAGTCATTTATATTTGGTCGATGTCAGTTAGGTTCTATTAGTGGAAGATTCCTTGTGATGCAATAGGAGAAAGATGTGTTTATTTTTTTTTAGGGTTAAATATGTTTTTAGTCCCTATAAAATCATAAATTTTTAAGTTTAGACCTTATACAATTTTATTGGTAATTTTAGTCTTCCATAATATTGTAGTTTGTCAAAATAGTTCATATTTTGAAAACTTTTTACAAAAAATTGATACTTTTAGTCCTCCAATATAGTCCGTATAAAATGTAAATAAGGACTAAAAGTGAATAATTTTTTTAGGGACTAAACTTGAAAGTTTATAATTTTGTAGGAACAAAAAACATATTTAACATTTTTTTTACCAGGGAAGTTTCGACTGCCATTAATATTGACTATCTTCGCGGAGAACGTGTCAACCACATAAGATGAGTTCTTCTCTTTCAATTAAATTTTTCCAATAGGTAAAAGTCGAACTTCTGCTCATTTCTTAAGAGATTCAAATCCCTTGCAACCTGGATCAATGCATTATTAGTCATTTGTTTCATTTACAATTAGACACAATAGGTTTTTTTAGTCTTTCTCTCTCACACACACACAATATATATTACTCCCTCCGTCTTTAGTTATAAGACTATTCACAAAAAAATATATTTGTCCTTTAATATAAGATCATCTACAAATTTTCATATGCATTCATTACTATTTTTTCAACTATACCCCTTATTAACACTACCAATTATTTTGGAATATGAAAAATCATCATTGAATGCATTTATACATAAAGGGAAATTTAGTAATAGTAGCACACATTTCATACAAATTTATTACTACAACAATTTTTTTTAATACCCATGATTTTTGTAAACTACTCCTGTATTAAGGGACGGGGGGAGTAAGTCTTTTTACACATAGTGCATAATTTTAGGGGTGTGAAAACTCGGTCATCCCATAAAAAAACCAAAAAAAGTGGGTCGGGTAATTGGCTGAGTATGATTTTAAAAATGAAAAACCCATAAAAAAAATAACGGGTTTCGGGTAAAACCAGACTCAAACCCAATAAATCCACTTACCCAATAATGCCAACATTTTTATTTTTATTTTCATTGGGAAGAAGAAAAATACAAAAGATTTAGGTCATAAATCAAGTCTAATTTTCAAAATAGACAAAAGACATTCTCTATATTGAAAATCAAAACATGCTAGAGTTACTAATTCAGATGTTGGACTTTTTGGTTGGTTTGATGCTAATGCAATTTTCTGTCATGTAACTTTAGTTTGTTGCAAGTATTTTATGATGAAATTCATTATTTGATATTATCATTTATTATTTTTTATGCTAAAATATAGTGAAAATAGGGTATACAATTTTTTTTAGAAAATAAAAAAGTTGAGTATTTTTTATGAAAAAGTATGAGGACTCATCATTTAGTCATTTAATATTAACAAAAAAACAGAAAAATAATTTAGGTAAGCCACTCCCCAACCCAAACCAGAAAATAGTGGGTTTGTCCAAACCGACTCAATAGTGTAATGAGTGGTTATTTTACCTCACCTAAACCGGAGTATTCTATATGGTACGAGTCTTGAGTTTGGTCAAACCCAACTCAAACTGATCCACGTACACTCCTACATAATTTCACCAAAACATCAAATTTGATTTTCGTTATAATGGAGGTAAACTAGGGTTTCATTGAAAAAAAGCATACCGTGGTGTATGCACGCCAATGTATATATTCAAACTCGTGTGTTGCATGCCTAATATATCAAGTTAATATTATTAGCTACAAGAGATTAAATAATGTCTGAGAGTATTCATTTCTATTTAAAAAGGATCCCTTCACATGCATTATGCACACTCATCCATAAGCCATAGGAACAATGGCTTCTCTTACTACCCTTTTGTCCTCCCTCCTTCTCACAATAGCCCTTCTCTCACTTTCCTGCGCCTCATCACAATCAAACATAAGTCCCTTCATCTTATCCATTTGGAAAGACCCATTAACCAATCTCTTCTACACTTCACTTGCCATAGGAACCCATAAACATAACTTAAATCCAGTGATTGATCTTGGAGGACTAATCCTATGGTATAACTCCAGCAATCACTACAATTATTCAACCTACAATCCCATCTCTTGTGACTCCAATCGTTGCTCTGGTGATGTATGATGCACTAGCTGTGTTGGTCCTTTCAGAGACCAGGTTGCATAAGTGAAACATGTGGTGCCGATGTAAGAAATCCTTTAGCTGAATCTGTTTTTACAGGTACCACTGGCGAGGATGTGTTGCACATAGCACATTCTAAAGTCTCAGGACAAAACTAGTGAAGGTATATTAGGCCTTGCAAGGTCAAAACTTGCACTACCAAACCAACTTTCATTTTCTTTTTCTCATAAACTTCATAAGAATTTTGCTCTTTGTTTACCATCTTCAAACAAAAAAGGACTTGGTAGCGTCTTCATTGGCGGGGTACCCCATCTAAATGCTTCCAAGTTTCAACTCACCACTGTTCCTATTATTGCCAACCCCTCTAGTGTTGGGCCAATATTTACTCCTGAAGCTGATGCTTCTTATGAATATTTTATAGATGTGAAATCAATTAAAGTTGGTGGCCAAGTTCTCAACTTTAAGTCTTCCCTTTTGTCCATTGAATATAAGGGGAATGGTGGAACAAAATTACCAATTAGAATTCCTTCACTATTTTGCATAGATCTAATACAAGCCCCTTGTTAGAGATTTTGTTAAGAAGGCTTCTAGTAAAAATATAAAGAAAGTGGGATAAGTGGCACCATTTGGAGCATGTTTTGATTTTAGCACCATTGGTAGGACTATTACTGGATTGGATGTGCTTATTATTGTTGGTGCTAGAAGGGGGTGTTGAGTGGACAATTTATGGTGGAAATTCAACGGTGTTGGTGAATAAAAATGTAGCATGTCTTGGATTTGTGGATGGTGGTAAAGAACCAAGAAGATCATTTTGTTATTGGCGGGCACCAATTGGAGGAGAACCTATTGGAGTTTGATTTAGTTTCTTCCGAATTATGGGTGGCAAAATGGATGGATTTGATGGATATGGATTTGAATCTTAATGGATAGATCAAAACAATCCATTAGTCCATTAAAATCTACTATTTTGTTTGTTGAAAAAAAAAAACCATTCAATCCATCCATTAAGTATTATGTTCATTCAATTCATCTATTATTAAATTTTAATGGATAGATATTCATCCGATCCATAAATCAAAGTATATTATTTATTAAAGTGTTTTTTAGTGAATTCAATCCATATAAACTTTATATAACCAGGCCAAACACTATTTTTTTTTCTAGCCCAATGATATTGTTTGACATACGCCCAAATAATTTAATAATTCAGAAATATTAAAATTATTAATTAAGTAATTTAAAATACTATGGTGGTCAACCAACCGCCGCCGGCGTTGACCACGGTGGTTCTCCGACGAAACGACACCGCACGACAGCGGTCCGACCAAATTTTCGGTGACTGACGGCGGTCCTCCGGTGGTAGGCGGCGGAGCTCCGACGTTGACCACCACATATAATAAAATAATATTAAATATTTAAATAATATATTAAATTAATAATATTTAAATTTTAAAAAATAATTTTTTTTTCCTTTTTTTTGCTGCCACTTTGTTTTTATTAAATTATTTTTATAATTAAATTATTTTTATTTTTTCAAATATATAATTATTTGAATAAAAAAGATTAATATTATTTGAAGTTATCCATTGATTATTTTTTTAAAAAAGGTGATCCATTGGATTTTTAAAATAAGGTGGATGGATCCAAACCAATCAATTAACAAATTTTTTGTTTGGTGGATGAATTTGATGAATTTTGTAGTTGATGAATTGAATGGATATGGATCTGGTGGATCATATTACCACCCCTATTCCAAATTAGGATTCAGCTCTTCCCCCCTCCTTCATAATGCAAGATGTTCAAGCTTCAGAAGCTAATTTCTTTCCCATTTAAATTAGGAAAAGGTTAACCAGTGCCTCCAGGGCACTCTTTAAAACCTTTAAATGCTATTTTTTTTTGAAAATTTATGTATTCAATGCATCGAAAATTGAAATATTTGATTTTTTATGGAATAATTTATTCTATTAGAATTCTTAAAAAGTACCCCGAGAACACTCGTTAACAAGACCTTTTAAATTAAGCAAGATTATGAGTTTTAAACAACTTTTGTTCTAAATTGCCCTTTCAACCGAATAACATGATGATTGTAACTTTTCTCCTTTCCTTTTTAAGATTGAAGTTAATGAAATAAAATGTCATAGTATTGTTTTTTTTAGGAAGTTAAACTCACCCCATAAAAAATGTCACGTATTTGTTGACCCGAGAATTAATGAAGTGGATACATTTTTATTACTCTATGTTATCCCTTCCCTCCTTCCAATTTTTTAAAGTAAAATTACCTAAGATCACACCAAGATCGACCTTGAGATTTTCTTTTGCCTTCACGAACCAAAAGAATGATGCTCTCGTAATTATATCATTATAATTGTTTTGTCCAAGAACTTTTTGTTAGAAATAAAAACAATATTGGGTACATCTATTATGGACCTCTCAATAATGGTTCAATGACGAATATTTATCATTTTTAATAAAAATAAATTATATGATAATAAAAAATAAGAACAAAAATAAATTTTTATTAAAATTTGTTAAAAATAGGAGGTCCACCTTTATACCATCCGGGTCTGTATTAGATGACCCGTCGACCCCAACAATATTTAATCTTTCTTGTAAAATAGTAGATCACAAATAAGGTATTAATCATTTCAATTTAGAAAATGTACATATGCATAGTAGTAACATGGACAATTGATTAGTATTAATCTATAAATAAATTATGCATGCATTAGGAAAACAATTAGATATCTTCAAAGATCTTAACATCATATAGCTTGATTTTGATTTATCTCTTAAAATATTTCTATTGACTTTCGATTTTTTCAATAGAATTTCAACGTCAAAAATATCATAACTATCATGTTTTAGATAAGGAAAAGTAATACACTTTTAAAAAATTAACACACTTATGTCTCCCTTATTTCTCTTCTCATTCTATTATATCAAATTAAATAATATATGAAATATATTCTAGTTCTCATTTTTTTTCTCTCTTCACACTTTCTCTCACATATTTTTCTCTTCACATCTTCTCTTTTCAAACCAAACACACCCTTAAATATCAATAAGAAAAAGTAACAGTACACAAGCATCAGTGTTTTTCTTCCTATTGATTGACCTACAAACTCAAACGACTCTTTGAAATCAACAAGAGACAACATCATGGTAATTCTTAAGCTCTAAAAGCAATCATGAAAACTAAAAAAGAAAAAGTTTCTTGTACACCTTTTATTCTTATACCCCCATAAACACCTCTTATGTGGCATTTGTTTGATTATTTTATTTTATTTTACTTATCCAACAAAAAAAAAGTCTCATTCTCTCTCCACGACCCTCACTACTACAGAAATGACATTTAACATCGGTCAAAATTGACTTTTGACTTTTGACTTTCCACATCGGGCAGAAAATCACTGATGTGGATTCAAGTTTGATGCCACGCAATCCATACGATTTCAAATAGGCATAAATCACATCAGCAATAAGCTGCCCGATGTTAAATGTCACGTAAGAACACATTTCACATCGGCAATAAGCTTCCTGATGTTAAATGTCACGTAATTAGAACACATTTCACATCGAGTTGTTAAATACAACGTTTTTGCCCGATGTTAAATGTCACTTTTTTTTTCTTCAAAATTTCTGCTGCTGCTACTGTACCAAATCTACCTTTTTTTTAATTGAAAAAATTTAATAACTCCAAAAATAATTAAATCTACAACTAAAATTAACAGATCAAAGAAATAAAAGATATACAGTGCTTATAAATTCATTTCAATAAACAAAACAGGGAAGATAACACATAGAAATATTAAATGTGAAACTATATATATAAGATCTAAATGGATCTTGCATGTACAATATAAAGATCAAATAAAAGAGTAGGTTAAATAAGTTCATCATCCTAAAGGCATATATAAAATTTTAACTCTAGTCTCTATAAAGATCAAATAAAAGAGTAGGTTAAGTAAGAACTACCAAACATTGATATTGATATTGAAATTGGATTCCCTCCTTCACTGTTTGCTATCCACTTACATAAAATGAATCGAAAAGTGAGGCAGGGAGAAAAAGAGTAACGAACCCTAGATAGATTGGTGATGGTGAATGAAATTCTGCACTCCACTGCTTCGTTTTTATAGCACTAGTTCTGTTGAAAGAGTAACATTAGAAAGTTTTTAAAGGTAAAACACGTTAATATTCCAACTATGGAGCGTTGCATAAAATTGCATCCTATCATATCAAGTCCTATACTTTTTAAATTTTAAACAAACCCATTAAATGACAATACTAACTCTACCCTTAACAAAAAAAAAACTCCAAAGTCTCCCCCAATTTAGCATCAATATACAGTTTTTAAGACAAGAGCTAAACTTGTAGTGCATTCACATAGTATTTGATTTAATTGAAGTACAAGCAACTAGAGTCTAGGCACATATAATAATACTAGTTAATTTGAAACTTTAATAAAAGCAAGATACCATATCCTACCATAAGAGTATAACTTCCCTTAATCCCCCATCTAAGATAACATAAAAACAACTCAAGCTAACTCATCAACTAGTTCCCCAACAAACAACATGTATGCTTCAACTTCCTTTACTTCACAACTCGTCCATGAGCTTCTAGTGGAATCTCACACAAGAAGGTTACTCATTCAAAACCCAGTTGATCATCAATCACTAACCAACTCCCCTGTTTTAAGAAACAACCATAATTCAACATACTCATATTTTGGAGCTCGTGAATTTGATTCAAATGTTATAATGATACTTGCAGTTCTATTATGTGCTCTTATTTGCTCACTTGCATTAAACTCCATCATAAGGTGTGGTTTAAGGTTTTCAAACGTAGCCCTAAACAACAACTCGTCTTCGAGTTCGAGCAGCAACCCTTCACAACAATTGGGCAACAAAGGAATCAAGAAGAAAGCTCTCAAGACATTTCCCACAGTGAGCTATTCAGCTGAGTTGAAACTACCAAGTTTAGATACATAATGTATGATATGTCTCTCAGAGTTCACAAAGGGTGAAAAGATGCGCATTTTGCCTAAATGCAACCATGGTTTTCATGTTTGTTGCATTGACAAATGGCTAAAGGAACACTTATCATGTCCCAAGTGTAGACAATGCCTTCTTGAAACTTGTCGAAAGATTGTTGGGTCACAACAACCAATTGTTGAGCCAGTGCTAGAAACCGTTGTAAGGATCCAACCACTAGAGCATGAAGCCTTGGAACGTAACTATAGAGAAATATAAACTAATTAATTACCCTCTCTTAATGTCTTTTGGCTATATTCAATCCATTGTTCCATGCCTTTTGAATTGCATCAGCCATGAATGATAAATTTACTAAATTTCCGACAATTAACACATACAACAAATACATATGTTACATACAACTACACTTACACAGAATTATAACACTTATGCAACAAAAATAAATGATAGATATTTTGTTCAAAATTGAAGGACACAAATCGTGTATATCACAATGAACTAATTCAATTACTCAAAATTGAAGGTCACAAGCAGTGTATATCCACTAATCCAAGGTCAACAAGTTTAGCCTCACAATTTTAGTTTTAAACAAGTTTCTTTTCATAAAAAATTTAACATCAAAGTTTTAAACAAGTTTCTTTTCATATAAAAATCTAACAAACTTCCTATAAGTAATGTCCATTAATCTTAAGAATGGGTTTCTACTCAATGCAGAAGTAGGTTCAATCACCGTCAGTTGAACATGCCACAATAACGCATATGGAGGGCCTAGAAAAATGAACAAATAGTACTTAACTAACAAAAGATAAAAACAGATATGAGAATAAGTTGAAATACAACAGACAAACATGATGCATAAGTTTTAATCAAATTTCGTTAAGTTTTGATTAAATAAATGAATAACCAGATTGTTATTATTAGTAGCTTTATGAAAACACACAATGATATACAATTTAATTTAAAATGAAGTAAATGCAAAGCACATCTAAGGAATGACTCTTTAAGAAAAGCAAATAGTTAATATACATCAGAAGCAAACATACTTACAAAGATAGCTGCTTCCTGGCGATTGCCCCTTGCTTCTTGTATTGTTTCTATGCCCAAAAAAATCACAAAGGATAAACATGTAATCATGAGATTGCTTCAACATTAGAGAATAATTACGCACAATTTTCTTAAGCTTTTTTCGACTTATTTTCAAAAGGTTTCAAATATAGCTTGTAAAAGCAACTTATAGCATATACAAAAACAATTTAACAATATTTTATCTTTTGCAATAAAAATAGCTTATGCAAGCTTATCACGATAAGCGTTTGCGCTATAAGTTGTTTATCCAAACAGGCCTTATAAAGGCTTATAAAGGATGTCCCAACATACCAAAGTCCATTTTTCCGGTGTAAGTAGTTTTAAACATGGTTTTTAGTATATCTACCCAACCTTAAATCTTTAACTCAGATTATCAACTTTTTTTAAGAAGCATGTATATCATTTTCAATTATATTAGAAAAGGAGAGTAAAATCACTAATCGTACTAAACCCACATTGAAATGAAGTATAAGTTATACTCTAATCACACAAAAAAAAACTCCAATGAACTACTTACCTGTGCAGTTTAAAGGATTGACATATCATTTATAAAAAAAACAATATAGTACCCCAATTTTTCCCAAAAAACCATTTTCTAGATAAATGCTTGATTGCCTCGACCACCTCTTCCACCTTACGGACTTTTGAACCAAAAATGATTTCAGTCCCAATGGTCAAATTGATGACAAAACTATATGCCAAATTAACAACAATCCATTTGATCTCTTCCCATTATTGGTAAAGAAGATGAAGCTTTGAAGCAAAATAGAATGGTTTTCTGGTAACACTGATGCAACACCAAGCTACTTGGATATTTCACCCCAAAGATTCCATATTTAGTGGCATTTTGCAAATAAATGCTCCTCAGGCTCCCTAACTTTCGAACACTACACACAAAAGGGCACATGACCTCTAACAAAAATGCCTCTTTTGACAACATCACCATCATCATCCTTTGACAACATCTACCAGAAACACTAACCCTTTTAGTAACTCAAACCGACCTTCCTCCTAAACAAACATAGACATAGGCCTCCCCCACTTAAATTTCCAGCACCACACTCCTACCCATTCTCCAATTTCCGCCACGAGACACCTTTGTTGCTCCGACAATTCAGATCTAATCTAACAAATTTTCCCCCTCTTTCTCTCTGTTCTCTCTCATCATATCATGAGTTTCAGTGTTAAATCATAAGTGTTGGTGCTAAATCGTAACTAAAATTCAACTATTCAAAAACATAACATTCCAAAATTCGCAACTAAAATTCAATTAATTATCAAACGCAATTATTCAAAAGAAAAGCTAAAAAAATGAGAGAAAAGGAACCTGAAGGAGGTGGTGGATTAAGGCGTTTGCGGAAAACGAAGGAGAAGAGCTTATGAGCGCTGTAAGTGATGAGTCTCTGTGCGGGATCGTTGAGTTTCGAGAGCCAGCCGTTGTTTCCGTTAGGGTTTCTCAGAGCTGTCGGCGGCCGATCGTACGACTTTGTTTGAGTTCTCAGATCTGTGCGGTTGAAGCTTCTCTGAAATTAGGGTTTGTGTTAGAGGTATTTTGTTTTAATCCATTTCTCTTTATCTTAATCTTTATAATACTAAATGTTAAGTAGTGTTGTCCTAACCTTAATGATTAGTATTTATGAAAAACTCTTGGTGGGGATCGAACTTGTACCTCATACTTCCAATTCACAACTCTTAATTGATGTTTTTTATTGAAATATTATTACTTCTAAAATAGATATGCAATCCTAAAGGCTTTTTTTTAAGTCACTAACACCTTGACGGTTCCTTTTTCGATAACAATTTCTTTTCATTATTGGCGGTTCCTTTTCTGATAGCAGTTGCTAACCAGGTACCTCATGCTTCCAATTCACAACTCTTACCACCAATGTACTGATGTTTTTTATTGAAATATTATTACTTCTAAAATAGATATGCAATCCTAAAGGCTTTTTTTTAAGCCACTAACACCTTCACGGTTCCTTTTTCGATAACAATTTCTTTTCATTATTGGCGGTTCCTATTCTGATAGCAGGTGCTTTTCATTTTTATATATTTAGCAGTTCTTACCGTTAGCCTTTTCTGATAGCTTTTCCTTTTCATTATTTGTTTTCTTTTAGTTCCTTTTCTTTTTTTTTTAGCAATTCCTTTTCATTATTCTTTTTTCTTTATTTTTTTATAATACTAAATGTTAAGTAGTGTTGTCCTAAACTTAATGATTAGCCCTATTTTTTAGTTTTGAAAAAAAATTATGAAAAAAACTCTTGGTGGTGATCGAACCAGATACCTCATGCTTCCAATTCACAACTCTTACCATTAAAGTACTGATGTTTTCTATTGAAATATTATTGTTTCTAAAATGGATATGCAATCCTAAAGGCCTTGTTTTTAAGCCACTAACACCTTGACAGTTCCTTTTTCGATAGCAGTTTCTTTTCATTATTGGCGGTTCCTTTTCTGATAGCAGTTATTTTTCATTTTTATAGATTTAGCAGCTCTTGCGGTTAGCCTTTTCTGATAGTTGTTCTTTTTCATTATTTGTTTTCTTTTAGTTACTACATAGCAGTTCCTTTTCATTTTTTTAGCAATTCCTTTTCATTATTTTTTTTATAATACTAAATGTTAAGTAGTGTTGCCCGAACCCTAATGATTAGCCCTAATTTTTAGTTTTGAAAAAAATTATGAAAAAACTCTTGGTGGTGATCGAACCAGGTACCTCATGCTTCCAATTCACAACTTTTACCACCAAAGTACTGATTTTTTTATTGAAATATTATTGCTTCTAAAATGGATATGCAATCCTAAAGGCCTTTTTTTAAGCCACTAACACCTTGACGGTTTCTTTTTCGATAGCAGTTTCTTTTCATTATTAGCGGTTCCTTTTCTGATAGCAATTACTTTTCATTTTTATAGATTTAGCAGCTCTTGCGATTAGCCTTTTCTGATAGCTGTTCATTTTCTTTATTTATTTTCTTTTAGTTACTACATACCAGTTCCTTTTCATTTTTTTAGCAATTCCTTTTCATTATTCTTTTTTCTTTATGTTACCACATATCAGTTCTTTTTCTTTTTTATAGATTTAGCAGCTCTTGCAAACTTTTGTATATTGTTTTTTTTTTCATTAAAGTATTTTCTATGATTTATCATTTTTATTGTGTTTATTTTCACGTTTGATTACTTTCACATAATTTAATTTATGACTTTCATTCCATATTCATTTTTGTTGATTCAAACTGAATATTTCTAATTTACTTTTTTTAGATTTTGCATGTCGATCACTCTTAGTCATCACTTAGTTTGATTGTTTCTATGACTTTGAATGTAACTCTAAAATTAATAATACAACCAGTTTGATACTTATATATGAAACTCTACAAAATCCGTGCATCGTACGATTTGATAGTTATATATGAAGCTCTACAAAACACGTGCATCGCACGGGTTAGAGTCTAGTTATATCTAATCCTAGCTAACCTCCAAACCCTAACTCCACTAACCTAACCCTAAAATATTGGCGCCTAACCCTCTTTCACTTTTGAAATTCAAATTTTAATGATAACCACCAATGAGTAATTAATCTGTACACTAATAATTACCCATGCCTAACCCTCTATACTACACGTCAATTTTCAATGCTGACCTTTGTTAATTAAATTGTACACTAACCGTTTGCCTTTTTATAAGGGATTAAGTGCTCTCCCATTACCCATGCTTCTGAAGTAGAAACCCGTATAGCTTCCTTTTCATTTCCTTTATAATGACCACGTCCTTTTCATCCCTTCCTTTCAATCCAACTCCCTTTTTTAAAAAACAAATCAAGTGATGGCAAGTGATGATATCAGAAACCTACTATCTTATCATTGTTTGACAGGTATCTCAAAATTACCTCATTTTCTATCTAACAGTGCTAACAAACCTTCTTCACATTCTTCTTATTTATCAAATTTTTTTCCTTCTGTAACAGCACCATTGAATCTGAATCCTCATGACGAGTTGGAAAGGACTGTCAATAAGCTGCGTTTGAAGTATAGGACTTATTGCGTTGAGTTTGACGTTGACCATGTGGGTTTATTCATATCTATATATGTATCTTTTATGTGTTACAGTCTGAATTTTTTTTTATTGTATTTAATTCAAATGCGCGTGTTACAGGGCGTGGTTATGCTGCCTAGCATGTTTGGACATGACTTTGGGGATCAGATTGGTCGTTATGCGACGTTGGTTGACCCCTGTTTCAATGAGTTTGAAGTTTTAGTGGAAAGGAACCATGGCGGCATTTATCTGACTAAGGGATGGCATGCCCTGCGTGACTTTTACAACATTTCACTTGGTGGTTGGGTCACATTAGTTTTTGTTGGGATGGGAAAGTTTAAGTTAAGGATGAATGATAGGTTTGGTAAGGGCATTCGATACCCAACCTTTAACCCTCCAATGAGGTTTGTGATTGATAAATCTGTAATTCCTGCCATCTTGGTACATGATGTACCATCACCGTTTGTCCATGATCTGCTGAATTTCCAATTTACATATGAGAAGAAGTTGTTTGCTGATGAGATTAAGAATGGTTGTATGGTAAGGTGTTCGTTTTTTATATTTCCAATTACTATATAAAATTGTTTCATATATTAACAACTTTAAATTTTTTTTCAGGACCTTGCTTACGATGGTTTTTGTCAACTCACGCTTGATACAAGGACTACTGCGTTGGAGATGGTAGATGATTGTGGGAATCTTTGGGATTGCACTCTCATATTTGGTAGACGACCATATGTCCATTTTAGGGTTGGTGGTGGTTTCAAACGCATGGTGCTTGCCAGAATGCTTCGTGAAGGTTCTCATGTTATGGTTGGTGCACCTATAACTGGGAGTAACGAGACACTTTATTTGAGGATTGTTCGCCCTTAGTAGGATTGGGTAGTGTTATGGGGTTTGTTTGTGTGGCAATGTTGTTTGGAGGTTATGGTTTTTTATTGAGATTTTTTGTTTATCTGTTGAGTTTTTAGTTTTTGTTCATTTCAATTAGTGTCTAATTTATCTGTCAGGGTTTTTAGTTTAAGCAGACTTTTGATTTTGAACTACCAGTGGACCTTTGATGTACTTTCCTTATGATATTTGAAATTATTTATCAGCCTATATAGATTGTGTGTTCATGCTTTAACTAAAACAATTAAAACTATTTGAATTTGTATGAATTTATATGTCGAACATCGATACAGTTTACCATGACTATAATCACTGTAGAATAAATAAATTTGTAATGGTTATTTCTACCGTAATTTAGTCATGAGTAGCAAATCATGCTACCGCAATTTAGAGAAGAATTATGTGCCAACTCCTTAATTCTAATTAGATTTAATATGGTAGTTAGGTTTGTGTATCAGAAAATAATTTTAAGATGAGTAATGTAATGCAATTGTAGAGTAAGAAAATACGTCTCAATTACGTAACATAGTTTGATTAATGAAAATAAAGAAAATAGCATTACATTGGTCTTCACTGTCTACACATTTTGGAAAAAAAAAATCAAGAAAATGAGTAAAATTCCAGACCTTCAGAAGCTGACCTTCAGAAACTGTCTTCAGAAGCTTACCTTCAGAAGCTGTCTTCAGACGCTGACTTTCAGAAGCTGACCATAAGAAACTGACCTTCAGAAGCTGACTTTCATACAGTGCAAATGATCTGCACAAACTCTGCACACGTGCACATCATTTACTCCCAATAATCAATGCAAATTGTTTGTCCAAATAATATAAATTCTAATTAGATTTAATATGAATGGGTTATAGTTTGTGTATAAAAAAATATGAGCATTTTCTAATGCTACCGTAATTTAGAAAAGTATATGTGCCAACTTTGTTATAACTAAATTCTAATCATCCATTGGTTCATCCTATCATTATATGGAAATCCTTTGGGCTTAAAATGGGGTAATTTATACACGTGTGCCATTTATTCCCATCCTTTTCATATAGTGATTGAAGGATACATAAAGAGCTACAATCCAATCATAGAGGCCATATGTTTTCAATGCAAAATCGGTTGTTTCAATCATAGTTCATTATACATGCACAGATAACAACTACATAAGTTAAGACTTGATGAAGCATTCAATGTCTTGAGATACCTGTAAAAACTAGATTGTCCACCCGTGCTACCGCACGGGTCATATACATTGTGAATAGCTACGTAATGCAATTGTAGAGTAAAAAAAATACGTCTCAATTACGTAACATAGTTTGATTAATGAAAATAAAAAAAATAGCATTACATTGGTCTTCACTGTCTACACATTTTGGAAAAAAAATCAAGAAAAAGTATAAAAATCCAGACCTTCAGAAGCCGACCTTCAGAAGCTGCCTTCAGAAACTGACCTTCAGACGCTGCCTTCAGGAGCTGACCTTCAGAAGCTGTCTTCAGAAGCTGACCTCCAGAAGCTGACCTTCAGAAGCTGCCTTCAGACGCTGACTTTCAGAAGCTGGCCTTCAGAAGCTGACTTTCAGACGCTGACCTTCAGAAGCTGACCTTCATACAGTGCAAATGATCTGCACAAACTCTGCACATGTGCTTCCAATAATCATTTACTCCCAATAATCAATGCACAAACTCTGTCCAAATAATCAATACACATATACTTATTTGTTTTACCTAACATCATTTACTCCCAATAATCAATGCAGATACCTGAAGATTCTCTTGACAGCAGTCATATGAGATTCTCTAGGATCTGTCTGGAATCTAGCACACAGACATACACTAAATAAAATATCTGGCCTAGAAGCAGTTAAGTATAACAGAGAACCTATCATACCTCTGTAGAGTTTCTGATCTACTTTTGAGTCATTGTCCTCTTTGCTTAAGGTGCAGGTTGGATGCATTGGGGTTGTCATCAGTTTGCAGTCATCAAGTTGGAACTTCTTCAGAAGCTCCTTTGTGTATTTGGACTGATGAACATACACACTATCTTTGCATTGGTTGATTTGAATTCCTAGAAAGAACTTCAACTCTCCCATCATGCTCATTTCAAATTCATCCTGCATTAACTTAGAAAACTCTTTGCAAAGAGAGGCATTAGTAGAACCAAATATGATATCATCAACATATATTTGCACAATTAAGATGTCTTTCTTAAGAGTTTTTCTTAAGAGTGTATTGTCAACTTGACCTCTTACAAAATCATTTTTAAGTAAGAAATTACTTAGTCTTTCATACCAAGCTCTAGGAGCTTGTTTCAGACCATATAGAGATTTCTTAAATTTAAAAACAAAATCTGGATGTTTTACATCTTCAAAACCAGGAGGTTGTTTAACATAAACTTCTTCAGAAATAACTCCATTTAAAAAAGCACTCTTAACATCCATTTAATACAAGATGATATTATGATTAACAGCATAGGAAAGAAGTAACCTGATTGCTTCCAGTATTGCAACTGGAGCAAATGTCTTAGTGTAGTCTATTCCTTCCTGCTGACTGTAGCCTTGAGCAACCAGTCTTGCCTTGTTTCTGATCACTTCTCCTTGTTCATTAAGCTTGTTTCTGAACACCCATTTTGTTCCAATAATGTTCTTATGATCAGTTTTTGCAACTAGATCCCAGACATCATTCCTTTGAAACTGGTTCAGTTCTTCCTGCATAGCTACAATCCATCCATCATCTGCAAGTGCTTCATCAGCTATTGTGGGTTCAATCATTGATAGAAGTCCAATCATAGAATCATTCTGACAGAATGCTGATCTTGTTTTCCTTGGACTGTTCTTGTTCCCAATAATCAGCTCCTCAGGATGTGAAGACTTGTACTTAAATGAGGTTCTGGGTGGATTAGCTTCTGAAGATTCACCAAGGGCTTGTTCAAAACCATGCTAATCTTGATTATCTTCAGGAGGAGTGTCAGCATCTGAGAGTTTCTCAGTTTCCTCAGAATTTCCAGCTTCTGAACTTTCTTCAGACTCTGAACTCTGTTCAGGTTCTGAAGGTTCTTCTGAGAGTCTGAAATCTGCAAAACTCTCAACCAGCTCTGGTATTTCATTACCAGGCTTCTTATCATCAAATCTTATGTGTATTGATTCTTCAACAACATGTGTTTCAGAATTATACATCCTGTATGCTTTAGATCTCTCTGAGTATCCTAAAAAGGTACCCTTTTGAGCCTTATCATCAAATTTATTTAGGTAGATCTTATTGTTCAGTATGTAGCAAGTACAACCAAACTGATGAAAATAAGAAATACTTGGTTTTCTTCCTTTAAATAGTTCATATGTTGTTTTATTCAGAATAGGTCTGATATAGATCCTGTTCTGAATATAACATGATGTGTTAACAGCTTCTGCCCAAAAGTACTTTGCAATTTTGGATTCATGGATCATAGTTCTGGCCATTTCTTGCAAAGATCTGTTCTTTCTCTCTACAACTCCATTTTGTTGTGGAGTTCTAGGAGAAGAGAACTCATGGAGAATTCCATGATCTTCACAAAATTTTTCAAATGGTTCATTTTCAAATTCCCCACCATGATCACTTCTGACTTTTAAAATTTTCAAGTCAGTTTCATTTTGTACTTGTTTGCAGAATTTATTAAACACATCATATGTTTCATTTTTAGTTCTATGGAATTTAACCCAAGTCCACCTACTATAATCATCAACTATTACAAGCCCATACTTCTTCCCATTGATTGAAGTTGTTCCAACAGGACCAAACAAATCAATGTGAAGCAGTTCTAAAGGTTTTGAGGTGGAAACAATGTTTTTGGATTTAAAAGATGTTTTAGAAAATTTTCCTGTTTGGCATGCTCCACACAGAGCATCTGAGTGATAGTTAATATTTGGCAGGCCTCTGACCAGTTGCAACTTGCTAAGCTTAGAGATAAGTCTCCAGTTAGCATGTCCCAACCTTTTGTGCCATACCCATTTCTCATCACTCACAGACAGAAGGCAAACTACCTTCTGCTGAACCAGTTCTGAAAAATTGATTTTATAAACATTGTTTTTCCTATTTCCTTTGAACACAACATATTTATCTTTGTTGTTGATTACAGTACATGTGTTCTTATTAAACAGGACTTCATAATTACTGTCACATAATTGACTTATGCTAAGTAAATTATGTCTAAGTCCATCTACCAGCCAAACATCATCAATGGACAGGGAAGAATTACCTATCTTACCAGTACCAATGATCCTTCCTTTCTGATTTCCTCCAAACCCCACAGTTCCTCCCTCTTTCATGCTCAGGGTTTGGAACATAGACTTGTCTCCTGTCATATGACGCGAGCATCCACTGTCCAGGTACCAAGACCTTTCCTTTTCTTTGGATGACAAGCATATCTGCAACATAAATTATCTCAGACTTAGGTACCCAGATTTTCATGGGTCCTTTATGGTTAGTCCTGAAGGGTTTAATCTTTTGTTGCACCTTATGTCTGGAGTTATAATACTCAGACTTGTTTAGATAATTTGGATATGAATCCTTTAATCTTGAATAAGTCTTAGTTCTAGAAATTGAGTTGTTCAGAACCTGAGTTCTCAATGGTTTTGACTCAAATTTCTTCAGAACCTGAGACTTGAAAGTCTTTGGTTCTGAGTTGTTTAGAGTCTGAACCATTGAACACTTTGGTTCTGATCTCTTCAGAACTCTAGTTTTGTTAGCTCCTGACACAAGGCAAACTTCAGTTTGACCTTTCTTAAAACAATCAAAAACAGATGACAGATTGGCTTTCTTTTATTTGCTTTGCCTGACATTCTGGTTTTGAAAAGGTTTTGTATAGACTGGTTTAGTAGTTTTTGAAGTTTTTATAAACCCAGTCTTAGTAAAATTTGAGTTTGAATTCTTCAGACTCTGAGACTTGCTAGTTTCAGGTTCTGAACTCTTCAGACTCTGAACATTTTCAGGTTTAGAGTATGATTTTCTCATACTCTTAGGCTTAGGACCTTTTGGTTTAGATTTAGGCAAAGTTTTAACATCTGCCTTCATCTTCCCCTTAGGTTCAGAAGCTTTAGAGTCTGAGCAGTTCAGAACTTCAGACTCTGCAGTCTCAGTTTCTGTTAAACTCAGTTTCTCAAAACTGCCAGAAGCAGGCACAAAGCACACCTCAGTGTCTTTCAAAATATTTTCAGAACAAGGTGATATTTTTGATTCATTTGAAAGATTGAATGAGTCACTTTTAAAACCAATGCCTTCACCTTTGTTTCTGTAAATGCTATAAATCATAGAAGCAACCTTACTTCTATTGATTCCAGTTAAAATAAAGTCCTGAAGAGCAATTTCATGTTCATTTGGAATTTCTTCAAGTTTCTTATGAGACACATCTCTGAGTTCTCTAACTTCTTCATCAATCTCAATGATTTGATTCTGAAGTTTGAGATTCTCCTCATTCAGCAAGTTATGTTTATTTTCAAAGATTTTAATTCACCTAACTTGCTTTTGAGATGTTTCATAAGATCTTTAACTGTTTCAATCAGTTCAGATCTTGTAAGTTCAGAGTATACCTCATCTTCCTCATCAGAGTCTGAACATGATTCTGCATCAGAAAATGCAGTTGCCATTAAAGCCAGATTTGCTTCATCTTCATCATCAGACTCAGAATCATTGTCAAGATCATCCTATGTTGCCATAAGACTCTTCTTGAGTTTGTTTCTGAAGTTGCTTTTAGAACTGGTCTTCTTTGATTTTTTTTTTGACTTGTCCTTCTGAAGTTCAGGACACTCAGCAATAAAATGACCAGGTTTCTTGCAATTGTAGCAGTCCTTCTGATTTTCCCTCTTTGAACCAGATCCTTTAAATTTGCTGCTTCTGTTAGAGAATTTCTTCTTTCTATTCATTAAGTACTGAATTCTTTTGGAAAGCATTGCAAGCTCTTCAGCATCTGAATCTTCTTCAGAATTTCCCTCAGGAAATTCTTCTTCAGATTCAATAGCTTTTAGAACTTTAACAGACTTTCTTTTGGATTTCAGTGCTATTGATTTAGGCTCTCTAACAGAATCATCTTCATTAAGTCCCAATTCATGCACTTTGAGGGAGCTTATAAGATCTTCAATACTTAGAGTATTTAGATCCTTAGCTTCCTCAATAGCAGTTACTTTGGGTCTCCATTTAGATGGCAGACTTCTTAGAATTTTGTTCACATGATCAGCAGTGGTATAACTCTTCTTCAGAATCTGAAGTCCAGAAACCAGAGTCTGAAATCTTGAGAACATAGTCTCAATATTTTCATCCTCTTTCTTTCTGAACAGTTCATATTGCTGAACAAGAATATTAGTCTTTTCTTCTCTAACTTTTTTGTTACCTTCATAGTTAGAATAGAGGGATTTGAATATGGCTTTGGCTGTTGATTTATCACTCAGCTTCTGATACTCAGTGTGAGGTAGAGAATCCACAATGATACCTCTGACATTGTGGTGCTTTCTATAAATCTTTCTCTCAGCATCACTCAAGCCTCTTCTGTTGACAGCTACACCTTCTTCATCAACTAGAATAGAAATTCCATCTTCAATTATATCCCACAAAGAATCATCAATACCAATGATGTGGCTGTACATCTTGCTTTTCCACCATAAGAACTTTTCTGGGTCACCAGTAAACATTGGAGGTTTATTGTGTGACCTAGATTTTCTTTCCTCAGTACCATAGTCATATGAATAAGAAGTACCAGTACCTCTTTGATTTCTGGGAGAGGGTGGAGTTGAACTATTTGATGACATGTTTTTCTCAGGATCTCACTGACTCACTGTTAAGTGATTTAATATCAGAACCGGAGCTCTGATACCAACTGAAGGTGAGAAAAACACACAAGAAGGGGGGTTGAATTGTGTGGGCAGTTTTTCCTTTCTTTAAAACTTATGTTAGGTTCAGAAACAGGTTCTGAAACCTTTTCAGAGTTATTAGCAGCGGATTAAAAAGAGAAGAGAAAGGGAAAGAGAGACACACAATGTTTTTATACTAGTTCCTTCCACAAACCAGAAGTAGTCTAGTTCCCCTGTCACTTACAGGAGATTTAACTATAATCAAACTTATTACAATTGCTCAAAACACAAAGTTAAGAGACTTCAATGCTCAAACACCTAGTAAGAGACTTCTAATTCTCAAGACACAAAGTCAAGAGACTTCCAATGCTCAAGACACAAAATCAAGAGACTTCCCTGCTCAAAGCACAAAGCTAAGAGACTTCTAATTGCTCAGAACACAAAGTAATGAGACTTCAGATTGCTCAGTACGCAGACTGAGACTTTGGTTCAAACTGATTTACAAAGAAAGAAGTTTGAGTTGAACACTTGATCAAATATCAGAGGTGTTCACTTAATACAACACAGGTTTAAGACTCAACACTTAAGAAATTCTAAGATGAAAACTTTGTAAGAATTTCTAAGAGTTTTGGTGACTTTCAAATTTTGACAGCAAAACAGAGCACGAATACAGTCAGTATATTTCTTGAGTCTTAGCAATTTTATTCTTCAAATCTTCACCCTTTTATAGAGGAAAAGATAGCTGTTGAGAATTGCCAGAAATCCAGCAAAGAGCCGTTGCAAATTGTAGAAGCTAGGCAGCTGAAAATGTGTGCGGAACTGCAGAACAGAGCACTCATTTTTTGAATAAACTTTCCTTAAAAGCTGGGGAATGTTTTGGCCAAGGAGACAACTGTTCCATTGGAGTTGTTCTGACACTGCAGGCATTAAATGCTGATAGAGACAGTTGCTTTTCCTTCCAGGTCAGACTTCAGAAGCTTCTTCAAACACTGTTCATCAGAAGCAGGTCTTCAGACGCACCCTTCAGAAGCACTGTTCATCAGACGCTCCCTTCAGACGTTGACTTTTGTTGACCTTCAGACTCAGCCTTCAAACGTTGACTTATGTTGACCTTCAGACTCAACCTTCAGACATTGACTTCTGTTGACCTTCAGACTCAACCTTCAGAAGCACTCTTCAGACGCAGTCTTCAGACTCTGCCTTCAGAAGCTGCTTCAGACCCAGTTTTACTTCAGACTTGCAACAAAGGCTTCAATGCTTTCTTTCTTGCTCTTAGCTTGTTCTTCCATAACCAATATTAATTACCAATCATTAAGAACATGGTTCTGCACACTTAGAACAAAACATTAGCAATACTAATTTTCTTTATAACACTTTGTTATCATCAAAACCCAAAAGAGAGTTGTTCATACATTTTGTTCCAACACTATTTGCTTCTAAAAGAATTCTGGAAACATATCTTTGAAGATTTGGTTCGAAATTATGGTTCTGCTGAAGATTATAAATAGAGGAAGCTGCTATTGAAGAATGTACATCAAAAACCAGAAGTTAGAATTGAAAGAGTCTTAGGTTTTTGAGTCTGTTAGTTGTGAGCTTCGTGCTCTGTCTTTCTGTGCACCACTCAAGTGTTAGAGTTGGTTGTTTTTATTGAGTTGTAATCACTCAAAGCTTTTAAGCAAGAGTGACTGTTTTATGTTTTGAAGAGTGTCTTCAACTTTGTTTGATTTGTTAAAGTCTGATAATCATTGGGGCAGTGATTGACTGAGGGAAGTGAGAGGGGTCTCAGGTCTAGGAGTTCCTAGGTTGAAATACCACGGGTAGTGATTAAGTGAGAAGGGGCTGTGAAACAGGGGCTGTGTCATAGGACTTCGAATTGATACTATTTTAGTGGATTTCCTTCCTGGCTTGGTAGCCTCCAGATGTAGGTGAAGTTTGCACCGAACTGGGTTAACAAATCATATGTGTTCTTTACTTTCTGTCCTTTTTTTGCTGCTTCTGATACGTACTCTGTTATGTGTGTTTTGCACTCTGTTTTACTGTCAGTTTCAGTACCTGCCATAATTTCAGTTCCCAATGATTAGTTCTTTGGGATGATCCTTCTGAATTCTGATTGAAGGTCCTTGACTTGTTGAAGCATGATCTGGATCAATTTCTCCTTCTTCAGACTCTACATTTTCAGACTCTACTTCATGTTCCACAACAGGTGCTTCTGACTGTTCTTCTGATGTAACAACTGGTTCCACATCAGCCACCTTTTCAGTAGGTAAATCATCTATCACAACATTGATAGATTCCATTACTACCTTGGTTCTGGAGTTAAAAACTCTGTATGCTTTGCTGTTTGTTGAGTAACCAAGAAAGATCCCTTCATCACTCTTTGGATCCAATTTCCTCCTGTTTTCTCTATCTGCCAGAATGTAGCACTTGCTTCCAAATACATGAAAGTACTTGACAGTAGGCTTTCTTCCTTTCCATAACTCATACAGAGTAGATGTAGTGCCTGTCTTCATAGTCACCCTATTGTGAACATAGCATGCTGTATTCATTGCTTCTGCCCAGAAATAATGAGGTAAGTGTTTTGCATGCATCATAACTCTGGCAGATTCTTGCAAGGTTCTGTTCTTCCTTTCAACAACACCATTTTGCTGAGGTGTTATGGGAGCTGAAAATTCATGCTTGATTCCTTCAGAGGAACATAATTCAGAGAACTTGCTATTTTCAAATTCCTTCCCATGGTCACTTCTGATCCTGACAATGACACTAACCTTTTCTCTTTGTAACTGAGTACACAGATCTTTAAACATATCAAAGGTGTATGATTTTTCTCTAATGAAGCTTACCCAAGTGAATCTTGAAAAATCATCAACAACCACAAAAGCATACTTCTTTCCTCTAATGCTCTTAACTTGCATAGGTCCCATTAAGTCCATATGTAACAGTTCAAGAACTTTTGTTGTTACCTGATGCTCCAACCTTGGATGAGACTTTCATGTTTGTTTACCAATCTGACATTCACCACAAATGTTGTCTTCATTGATCTTAAGTTTGGGTAGACCTCTGATGGTCTCTACTGACATGACTTTCTTCATATGATCAAGTTGAGAATTCAGTTGGCTTACCTCATCTTTGAGATCAGAAATATGTGCTAAATGGTTACTTCTTTCATCATGCAGCTGACTGATAGTCTTTTTCTGATCCACTAGTTGCTTGCAAACTTCTACACTTCTGATGTATAGATCTTTGTAAGAGTTAGCCAGTTCTTCATAAGAGGATTTTTCAACACTGACTTCTGACTCTAAAGGAGCTTCAGACTCTGATAGAGTTTCAGACTCTGATAATGCTTCAGACTCTGAAAGTGCTTCTGAGGCCTTAGCTTTAACATCAGACTTGTATCTTCCAGTTAGGACAACAACATGCTTAGCAGATTCACTCTCTACTTCTCCTTCTGAGTCATCTTCATCAGACCAGGAAACAACCAAGCTTTTCTTCTGTTTCTTGAGATATGTGCCACATTCTGTCCTAATATGACCATATCCTTCACACTCATAGCACTGAACTCCCTTTGATTGATTGCTCTTCTCATCAGTCTTTGTCTTCTTCAAATCATTTTATTGCTTACTGATGTTGAATCTGTTGTTCTGACCATTTGATTTGGATCTCCTGTCAACATGTTTCAGAATCTTGTTAAACTGTCTCCCTAGCAACACAAGTGCCTCTGATAAGCCTTCATCATTGATAAGTGCCAAAATTTACTTAAAAAGCATATTTATTTTAGGCACTTATGTAACTTATTTCACAAGTTATCTTAGGATAAGCTCATATTTATGGTTCAAAATGCTATATTTGAGATCCTATGTCTTACCCCATGTTTTTATTGCAGGAAATTCATGCTTGAACATGCTGAGCAAAGAAATGAAGTTTGTTTCAAAGCCATCGCTAGAAGCGCAGACTTCCTCGCTACAAGCGAAGATAGGCAGGGATTTTTAGAGGTTCATCGCTAGAAGCGATGGACTGGTCGCTTCAAGCGACCAAGGGCGGTTTAAGGCTCCATGCTGACGTGGAGGATCCCTATTGGCTATTAAACTTCCTCGCTAGAAGCGACCAACTCATCGGTTGTAGCGAGCGTGCAAATATTCAGTTTTATAAAGCATTTTTTGGCTCATTTTCATATAACCAGTTGGAGAACTTTGAGACTTTTTCTTCCAATTTGTTAGGATTGCTTTAGTAGTAGTTTAGGACTTAGTAATTAGGGCTAGAGCTTTGATCTTCAAAGATCAAAAGTGATTGGGTAGTGGAAATCAATCAAGGCTTTGGGAAATCAAGACTTGGTTTGTATCTTCATCTTTTCTCTTCACTTTTGCATAGTTGCCATGAAAATGAGCAATTAACATCCCTTTGTTGGGATTAGAGGTAATCTTTCTAGCTTTGATGTAATGAATGATTATGTGAATATATGATTTAGCAATTTAAGCGTTTATGAAGTTATTCTTGCTTTTCATTCTCATGATTGATTCAAATGATATTGACAAATACTTTTGAATCTATGTTTAAGAATAATCTTCTATCAAAATAAGAAAATCTAGAAATGGATTTGGGTTTTGATAATCGCACTAAGTTTCGGATCGTAATGCTTTCGGATCGTTTGATTGATTGGGAAATCGTCTATTAAACGATACGATCGATTTCACGATGTCATTTGGGAAATAAATGATATTGTAGAGCGATACGTGATATTTACCCTAAAACGCTAAATTCATATGCATGATTTATTTATTACATTCTTTGCAAGATTGATGAACTTTAATCTCAACGCTTTTATTCCCTAATTCTTTGTCGTTTTAATTCCCGCATTTACATTCTGTTAGTTTATGAAACCAATCGTACAAACCCTTAACTCAAAACAATACCGATTGTTGAACGGTTCGAAGTAAGCACCTAATCCCTGAGGAGACGATAATTGACAATTCTTTTGTAACCTAGCCCAATTACAACCCTTAAAGACCTTTTGAATCTTTGTTTGTCCTCAAACAAAGGACACAACAAATAAGGAAACAAGCTTTAATCATGGCTTTGAGCAAGAATGCAAAAGAATTAAAAGTTTGAAGCAAATAAGTGATAGATGAATGATTCAACATGATTGCGCAAACTAGGGTTAAGTTTCTCATAAAACGAGCTACATACTATGAATGTGAACTAGTTCTAAACACAAAGCATCTAATCACACAATTCTTAACAAGCAACATGTTTAAAATTGAACCAAACCTAACACACTTCTAAATAAAGTATATGAACAATTTGAAATCTATTGTGAGGGTATGAACACTCATCCAACAAACATGATAACATTCCAATTAAATTATGTGTCTATCTAATTATCATTTCCAAAAGCATAAAAGGCATTGATCAAAAGGTCTTTAAGGGTTGTAATTGGGCTAGGTTACAAAAGAATTGTCAATTATCGTCTCCTCAGGGATTAGGTGCTTACTTCGAACCGTTCAACAATCGGTATTGTTTTGAGTTAAGGGTTTGTACGATTGGTTTCATAAACTAACAGAATGTAAATGCGGGAATTAAAACGACAAAGAATTAGGGAATAAAAGCGTTGAGATTAAAGTTCATCAATCTTGCAAAGAATGTAATAAATAAATCATGCATATGAATTTAGCGTTTTAGGGTAAATATCACGTATCGCTCTACAATATCATTTATTTCCCAAATGACATCGTGAAATCGATCGTATCGTTTAATAGACGATTTCCCAATCAATCAAACGATCCGAAAGCATTACGATCCGAAACTTAGTGCGATTATCAAAACCCAAATCCATTTCTAGATTTTCTTATTTTGATAGAAGATTATTCTTAAACATAGATTCAAAAGTATTTGTCAATATCATTTGAATCAATCATGAGAATGAAAAGCAAGAATAACTTCATAAACGCTTAAATTGCTAAATCATATATTCACATAATCATTCATTACATCAAAGCTAGAAAGATTACCTCTAATCCCAACAAAGGGATGTTAATTGCTCATTTTCATGGCAACTATGCAAAAGTGAAGAGAAAAGATGAAGATACAAACCAAGTCTTGATTTCCCAAAGCCTTGATTGATTTCCACTACCCAATCACTTTTGATCTTTGAAGATCAAAGCTCTAGCCCTAATTACTAAGTCCTAAACTACTACTAAAGCAATCCTAACAAATTGGAAGAAAAAGTCTCAAAGTTCTCCAACTGGTTATATGAAAATGAGCCAAAAAATGCTTTATAAAACTGAATATTTGCACGCTCGCTACAAGCGATGAGTTGGTCGCTTGTAGCGAGGAAGTTTAATAGCCAATAGGGATCCTCCACGTCAGCATGGAGCCTTAAACCGCCCTTGGTCGCTTGAAGCGACCAGTCCATCGCTTGTAGCGATGAAGCTCTAAAAATCCCTGCCTATCTTCGCTTGTAGCGAGGAAGTCTGCGCTTCTAGCGATAGCTTTGAAACAAACTTCATTTCTTTGCTCAGCATGTTCAAGCATGAATTTCCTGCAATAAAAACATGGGGTAAGACATAGGATCTCAAATATAGCATTTTGAACCATAAATATGAGCTTATCCTAAGATAACTTGTGAAATAAGTTACATAAGTGCCTAAAATAAATATGCTTTTTAAGTAAATTTTGGCACTTATCACACTCCCCAACTTGAATCTTTGTTTGTCCTCAAACAAAGGACACAACAAATAAGGAAACAAGCTTTAATCATGGCTTTGAGCAAGAATGCAAAAGAATTAAAAGTTTGAAGCAAATAAGTGATAGATGAATGATTCAACATGATTGCGCAAACTAGGGTTAAGTTTCTCATAAAACGAGCTACATACTATGAATGTGAACTAGTTCTAAACACAAAGCATCTAATCACACAATTCTTAACAAGCAACATGTTTAAAATTGAACCAAACCTAACACACTTCTAAATAAAGTATATGAACAATTTGAAATCTATTGTGAGGGTATGAACACTCATCCAACAAACATGATAACATTCCAATTAAATTATGTGTCTATCTAATTATCATTTCCAAAAGCATAAAAGGCATTGATCAAAAGGTCTTTAAGGGTTGTAATTGGGCTAGGTTACAAAAGAATTGTCAATTATCGTCTCCTCAGGGATTAGGTGCTTACTTCGAACCGTTCAACAATCGGTATTGTTTTGAGTTAAGGGTTTGTACGATTGGTTTCATAAACTAACAGAATGTAAATGCGGGAATTAAAACGACAAAGAATTAGGGAATAAAAGCGTTGAGATTAAAGTTCATCAATCTTGCAAAGAATGTAATAAATAAATCATGCATATGAATTTAGCGTTTTAGGGTAAATATCACGTATCGCTCTACAATATCATTTATTTCCCAAATGACATCGTGAAATCGATCGTATCGTTTAATAGACGATTTCCCAATCAATCAAACGATCCGAAAGCATTACGATCCGAAACTTAGTGCGATTATCAAAACCCAAATCCATTTCTAGATTTTCTTATTTTGATAGAAGATTATTCTTAAACATAGATTCAAAAGTATTTGTCAATATCATTTGAATCAATCATGAGAATGAAAAGCAAGAATAACTTCATAAACGCTTAAATTGCTAAATCATATATTCACATAATCATTCATTACATCAAAGCTAGAAAGATTACCTCTAATCCCAACAAAGGGATGTTAATTGCTCATTTTCATGGCAACTATGCAAAAGTGAAGAGAAAAGATGAAGATACAAACCAAGTCTTGATTTCCCAAAGCCTTGATTGATTTCCACTACCCAATCACTTTTGATCTTTGAAGATCAAAGCTCTAGCCCTAATTACTAAGTCCTAAACTACTACTAAAGCAATCCTAACAAATTGGAAGAAAAAGTCTCAAAGTTCTCCAACTGGTTATATGAAAATGAGCCAAAAAATGCTTTATAAAACTGAATATTTGCACGCTCGCTACAACCGATGAGTTGGTCGCTTGTAGCGAGGAAGTTTAATAGCCAATAGGGATCCTCCACGTCAGCATGGAGCCTTAAACCGCCCTTGGTCGCTTGAAGCGACCAGTCCATCGCTTCTAGCGATGAACCTCTAAAAATCCCTGCCTATCTTCGCTTGTAGCGAGGAAGTCTGCGCTTCTAGCGATGGCTTTGAAACAAACTTCATTTCTTTGCTCAGCATGTTCAAGCATGAATTTCCTGCAATAAAAACATGGGGTAAGACATAGGATCTCAAATATAGCATTTTGAACCATAAATATGAGCTTATCCTAAGATAACTTGTGAAATAAGTTACATAAGTGCCTAAAATAAATATGCTTTTTAAGTAAATTTTGGCACTTATCAATCATCCTCATTAATCCCTTGTTGATCCTCAGCATCAGTATTTACTGCAAAAGCAACTCCTTTCCCTTTCTTATCAGAACAGTTACTGAAGGTTGTCTCAAAATTCAGCAAGGATTCTATTAACTCCTTAACCTTCATACTGGAGATGTCATGTGCTTCCTTAATGGCAGTCACCTTCATGTCAAATCTCTTAGGTAGAGACCTGAGTATTTTTCTCACAATTTTCTCATCAGACATTTTCTCTCCAAGAGAATCAAATGAGTTAGCCATGTCTAGGACGTTCATATAGAAGTCTTGAATGTTCTCATCCTCCAACATTCTGAGATTTTCAAACTTGGTGGTGAGAAGTTGAAGTCTGGACAACTTTACCTTTGAAGTGCCTTCATGAGTAGTCTTGAGAATCTCTCAGGCATCCTTGGCAATAGTGCACTGCTTGATCAATCTGAACATGTTCTTGTCCACTCCATTGAACAGAGCATTCAAAGCTTTGGAGTTTCCAAGAGCCAATTCATCTTCATCCTTGGACCATTCTTCCTCTGGTTTCAACACAGTAGTCTTCTTTCAATCTTTATCCAGCACAACAGGATGTTCCCAACCCTTTAGAACAGCTTTCCAGGTCTTAATGTCTATAGATTTCAGGAAAGCACTCATACGAGATTTCCAATACTCATAGTTGGAACCATCCAACAGAGGTGGTCTGTTCACAAATCCTCCTTCCTTGTCCATTATGCCAGAAAAACCTTCCCTGGAGCTCACCCTAAAACAGGCAGGGTGCCTGCTCTGATGCCAATTGAAATTCTGGCAAGACTGAGTCTGAACCGTAAAATAGAGCTGAACAGAGTATGTTTAACAGAGGTTCAGAAGCAGCAAAAATAAAGATAGAAAGAAAAGAACACAGTTGATTTGTTAACCCAGTTCGGTGACAAACACACCTACGTCTGGAGGCTACCAAACCAGGAAGGAAATTCACTAAAATAGTATCAATTCGAACTACTGTGTAAACAGCCCCTGTTTCCCACAACCTTCTCACTTAATCACTACCCGTGAAATTTCTACCTAGGAACTCCTAGATATAAGAACCCCTCTTACTTCCTACTCAAGCAATCACTGCCCCAGTGATTGTAAACTCTAAACCAATCAACTAAGATGAAGACACACTTCAAAACAACAAAGTCACTTTTGCTTAAAAGCTTTAAGTGAATTACAACTCAAACCTAAACCAACTCTAACAGATGAGTGGTGTACAGAACAAAGCACAAAGCTTACAAACTCAAAAACTAAGACTCTCTTTATAATGATTTCTGTTTTTGATGTCCATTCTTCAACAGCAGCGTCCTCTTTATATAGCTTCAGCACCAACATAATTCTTGAACCAAATCCTTCAAAGATATGTTTCCAGAATTCTTTTAAAAGCAAATAGAAGCAATTATATTTCTGAAATATATTTTGCAAAGATTCCTTTGAAAATATATTCATAAATAAAAGAATCCAATCTTGAATAAAGATCTTCACGCAAAACAATCTTCCTTCTAGAAACAAAGCTTGGATAATTCTTCAATAAAATCTTCTCATAAAAGATCATGTTCTGAAAATACACATCTCCAAGGCGCACAAAATAGAACGCAGAAAACCAGCTTCTGATGTCTGTGTGTGAAGTTCTGCGTTTGAACATTTCAGCTTCTGAAGGTTGCTTCTGAACAGTTTGTCTGAAGGTCAGCTTCTGAACAGTGCGTCTGAAGGTCAGCTTCTGAAGGTCCAGCTTCTGAAGTATTGTTCAGCTTCTGAAGACCCAGCTTCTGAACCAGCTTTTGAACCAGCTTCTGAAAATGCACACACTGAGTTTTTAGCTTCTGAAGACGTGCTGCTTGTATATTTGATTTTAGCAAAACATGTAGCCAACAACAAAATATTCAACAGGATTAATAACACAAACAATAAATTGTAGTACGTTAGGGATAAACATTCACCCAACCTTAAATAATAAAATATTATGAGTCTAGCAATTCAAAATAAATTAACAAAAGAAATTATAGTACATGAGAAGTGAGAACTTGGTTCAAAATGACAATTTATAATGAGTCTAACAATTCAAAATGTTATGAGTTCAATGAAATATTGAACACTTCAAAATGACTAAAAAGTGAGATACTTTAGGGTTTATTGTTGGACTTGGGCCTAAAAACAAGTGGGATTTTTTCTAAAAAAAATTATAGCATACTAAAATAATTTTTTAATTAAATTTTTTTATATTTATTTTAAATGGGCCGGCCCGAAGCCCGATGGGCCAGCCCGGTCTGGCCCGTGTTTTAAATTGGGCTGAATCGGCTGGGCCAAAAAGGCCCGGTTGCTTTTTGGCTCGACTTTTTGAGGCCCGGCCCAAAAAATGGGCTAATGGGCCTGGCCCGTTAGCCCGGCCCATTTTTTACAGCTCTAGGTATACCTTCTCTGTCCGTGAGACCGTCAACTATAGGGAGGGAAGGCCAATGGGAACTTTCAAGGTGGACCTACAAGCAGGGTGGTGTGATTGTGGAAAATATCAAGCTTTGCATTTGCCTTGTTCCCATGTCATAGCCGCGTGTTCTTCATTTCACCATGACTACACAACCATTATTCCAGATGTGTTCAAAAACAAGAGTGTTTATGCCATCTACAACACATCATTCAAATTTGTCCACGACAAGAGTTATTGGCCCCCATACAACGGTCCCAAGCTTTGCCATAATCCAGATATGCGAAGACTAAAGAAAGGTCGACTCAATAGTACTCACTTTAGAACTGAAATGGACGAGGAGGTGGAAGAAAGGACACCGACACCGAGACTGTGTGGATTGTGTCGGCATTCCGGACATATTAGGAGAAATTGTCCGACCCTAAATAACCAGTAGTTAATATCATTATGAATTATGTGTTCAACCAAGCTTTTATAAGTATTTGTTAATTTTTTTAATCTTTAATCAAATTTCGTTGTTTAAAAAATATTCACGTATTATGATTTTAATGTTTATTTTAGAGGTTTTAATTAAATAATATAATAGACGAGACAAGACAAATGCGAAAATATAATAATTAATCAAAACACTACTCAAACCAAATTACATTAACTTAAACAAGCAAACAAACAACATTAGAACAATTGATTATCCACGTATCGACTATTCTGACTTAACGTCAAGATATCATGGACCTTGTGCATTTTCTTCAGACGAAAACATCTCTTGAACATCAACATCATTCTTCAGAAGTTTATATTCGTAATAGTAGTCAAAGTCTTTATGGGATCCCAAATTGATAAACCGCTATCTGTAATAAATCTTACTGACTTTTCGTAAAGGCTCATTAGCTAGACGAAAAATATGATTGAGATGATTTTTCAACTCCACTAAAGTCATACATGGAATTACTATAATTTTAAAATGCCGTATATATTGATCAAATTTAGCAACGACCAATCTTAAAGGAGGAGGAGGAGGAGGGGGAGGAGAAGAATGTTCAATGTTGGAATTTTTTTTCGACCATAAAGCCAAACAAAATTCCAAATCTGAACCCCTATGAAAAAATTTTACCAAAATGATCCACTTTTAATTTTGTGGTTTTTTTGTCCTTTAGTGCCATTACCGCCGTTTGGTTTGGCGGTAATGGCAGGTGGTGTAGATGAACGGTGCACGCAGCAGAAGGTGCAAAATAGCAGGCTTTTTTAAAAAAAAAAAAAATATTTCCCATTACCGCCAAACCAAACGGCGGTAATGGGCCTTTTATTTATTTTATTTTTTTTCGTTTTTTTCACCTCACCTCTATAAATACACCATACCTGTTCATCCAAATTCACAGTCATTTTTTTCATACATTTTTAACTTCTTTCGCATAATGATTCTGGTTCAGATTCTATACAACAGCTGGCAGATATTGGAGAGCGTGCCTGTAGCTTTTTACTATGTAAGTTGGCAGAAGAGGGAAGCGAATGATGCAGAGGTGCAGTACAGACAGTAGTGATGCTTATCACAAATTTCAGTGTGTGTGTGTGCGCGCGTGTGCCCACTCTCTCACTCCAGCTCAATCTAGTAAACAACAATTATTCATGTCAGATCAGAAGAACCTAAAGAAGATTAAAGAGGAATTTTGTAATAGCAGTTTAAATTAAAAGAGAATAAAGAATGTATCAAATTATTCATTTTCTTCAATCTTCATACATTCATTGCTATAAAAAGGAACCCTTCACATGCATTGAACACTCATCTCATCCATTAGACTCACAATGGCTTCTTTTGCCACCCTTTTCTCCTCCCTCCTCCTCACAATAGCCATTCTCTCATTTTCTTGTTCATCACAATTCATCTTACCCATTAAAAAAGACCCGTTAACCAATCTTTTCTACACCTTAGTTGGCATAGGAACATCTCAACACAATATCAATCTAGTGATTGATCTTGGAGGACCAATCCTATGGTATGACTGATCCACCTATAATCCCATCTCTCGTGACTCCAAACTTTACCCTAAAAATACTGGATGCACTGGCTGCTTTGGCCCTTTCAAACCAGGTTGCACAAACAACACATGTGGCGCCAACATAATAAACCTCATTGGTTGATGCTATTTTTGTAGGTGACACTGGCAGTGATGTGTTGTTCATATCACACTCTAAAGTCTCTAGCCTGCTTTCTGGATGCACTGAATCAGACGTGTTTACAGGTGATGATGTTCCTCTTAAAAACTTACCAAAAACTAGTAAAGGGATATTAGGCCTTGCAAGAACAAAACTTTCACAACCAAAACAGCTTTCATCATCTTCTTCTCATAAGCTTCCTCACATGTTTGCTCTTTGTTTACCATCTTCAAACAAGAAAGGACTTGGTAGCCTCTTCATTGGTGGGATACCCCAACAAAGTTCTTTTTTCAAGTTTCAACTCACTAAAATTCCTCTTGTTATCAACCCCTTTAGCACTGCTCCAATATTTACTAAAGGTGATGCTTCTTATGAATATTTCATTGATGTGAAATCAATTAAAGTTGGTGGTCAAGTTCTAAACTTTAAGTCTTCCCTTTTGTCCATTGACAATAAGGGAAATGGTGGGACAAAAAATAGCACCATGAAATCCTTCTCAGTGTTGCATAGTTCAATTTATAAGACTCTTGTTAGAGATTTTGTGAAGAAGGCTTTTGATAAAAAAATAAAGAAAGTGGCATCAGTGACACCATTTGGAGCATGTTTTGATTTTAGCACCATTGGTAGGACTATTACTGGATTGGATGTGCCTACTATTGATTTGGTGCTACAAGGGGGTGTGGAGTGGAGAATATATGGTGGAAATTCAATTGTGTTGGTGAATAAAAAGGTAGCATGTCTTGGATTTGTGGATGGTGGTAAAAAGCCAACAACAGCAGTTGTTATTGGTGGGCACCAATTGGAGGACAATCTACTGGAGTTTGATTTAGTTTCATCTAAATTAGGATTCAGCTCTTCCCTGCTCCTTCATAATGCAAGATGTTCTAATTCATAAGCTAATTTCTCTCTTATTTCAATTGAGTGTGATTACGAGTTTAATTAACTTTTGTTCTTTCCATTTCAATTGAGTTAGATCTATGGTTGTAACTTTTTCCTTTCTCTTCCTGTCTGAATTTAATAAAATGTCACTTAATGTTGGCTGAGAATTAATGAAGTGCATCCATTTTCGCTTAATTTGTGTATGATGCTAATTCAAAGAGAATTCCCTCTATTTCAAGGCTGGGATTACTTCAAGAATTTTTAGGATTACTGATGGAAAAATCACCCAGTAATGCAACAAATTCGTCGTCAGTAACATTGACAAATTAATTGGTAATATTTTATGAACAAACTGTTCATTAAATTTTATAATTTTATAATTTTATTATGTTAATCTTATTCACTAAATATTCTATTTATGTTTTGAATAATTATTTGATTAAAATTAAATTATATATTTTAATCAATTTTATACGTAAGGAATTTTTTTTTTCTTCCATTGTATCCATTCTTGATAACACATATTAACTAGAATTTATTTATTTTATATTTTAAATAGATGTTAACAATTGGTAGGGAGTTTCTTTAACTAATATTGAGTTGACTCAATTGCAAGGTCGTTAGTTCAACTCCCGTTGCCGATTTGAGGGCATATTTGATAAATGATCTGTAAGTATATCTGTAAACGCTCTTTGAGCTTTGAGACCTGTTTTGACTCTGGTGAACACTGAAGTAAAACTCATCTATACATTATATTAGAAAAAAATAGTTCACTTAATGAAAGGTGGGCTATAATATGAGTAACTTTTTTTTTTTTATTTATGAGATATATCATTTTTTAATGACTTATCTAAGGGGTCCAATCTCAAAAATTATTATACATATAACCCAAACGATAAAAGAATATATGCAATCCGGACAACGTCGGAAAAATACACTAGGTAATATACGTAATCAAGAAAATTAAGATATACATAAAACAAGTCTAATAAATATAATTACGAAAACGTTATCTATACTATAAAGAAAATACATGATCTTGGGTTGACTTTTTCACTTTCAATTATACTATTAAACAAATGCACCTATAAAAATGTTTTAAATTGGGCTGAATGGGCTGGGCCAAAAAGGCCCGGTTGCTTTTTGGCTCGACTTTTTGAGGCCCGGCGCAAAAAATGGGCTAATGGGCCTGGCCCGTTAGCCCGACCCATTTTTGACAGCTCTGGGTATACCTTCTCTGTCCGTGAGACCGTCAACTATAGGGAGGGAAGGCCAATGGGAACTTTCAAGGTGGACCTACAAGCAGGGTGGTGTGATTGTGGAAAATATCAAGCTTTGCATTTGCCTTGTTCCCATGTCATAGCCGCGTGTTCTTCATTTCACCATGACTACACAACCATTATTCCAGATGTGTTCAAAAACAAGAGTGTTTATGCCATCTACAACACATCATTCAAAGTTGTCCACGACAAGAGTTATTGGACCCCATACAACGGTCCCAAGCTTTGCCATAATCCAGATATGCGAAGACTAAAGAAAGGTCGACCCAATAGTACTCGCATTAGAACGGAAATGGACGAGGAGGTGGAAGAAAGGACACCGACACCGAGACTGTGTGGATTATGTCGGCATTCCGGACATATTAGGAGAAATTGTCCGACCCTAAATAACCAGTAGTTAATATCATTATGAATTATGTGTTCAACCAAGCTTTTATAAGTATTTGTGACTTTTTTTAATCTTTAATCAAATTTCATTGTTTAAAAAATATTCACGTATTATGATTTTAATGTTTATTTTAGAGGTTTTAATTAAATAATATAATAGACGAGACAAGACAAACGCGAAAATATAATAATTAATCAAAACACTACTCAAACCAAATTACATTAACTTAAACAAGAAAACAAACAACATTAAAACAATTGATTCTCCACGTATCGACTATTCTGACTTAACGTCAAGATATCATGGACCCTGTGCATTTTCTTTAGACGAAAACATCTCTTGAACATCAGCATCATTCTTCATAAGTTTATATTCGTAATAGTAATCAAAGTCTTTATGGGATCCCAAATTGATAAACCGCTCTCTGTAATAAATCTTACTGACTTTTCGTAAAGGCTCATTAGCTAGACGAAAAATATGATTGAGATGATTTTTCAACTCCACTAAAGTCATACATGGAGTTACTACAATTTTAAAATGTCGTATATATTGATCAAATTTAACAACGACCAATCTTAAAGGAGGAGGAGGAGGAGGGGGAGGAGAAGGATGTTCAATGTTGGAATTTTTTTTCCGACCATAAAGCCAAACAAAATTCCAAATCTGAACCCCTATGAAAAAATTTTACCAAAATGATCCACTTTTAACTTTGTGGTTTTTTTTGTCCTTTAGTGCCATTACCGCCGTTTGGTTTGGCGGTAATGGCAGGTGGTGTAGATGAACAGTGCACACAGCAGGAGGTGCAAAATAGCAGGCTTTTTTTAAAAAAAAATATTTCCCATTACCGCCAAACCAAACGGAGGTAATGGGCCTTTTATTTTATTTTATTTTTTCATTTTTTTCACCTCACCTCTATAAATACACCATACCCGTTCATCCAAATTCACAGTCATTTTTTTCATACATTTTTAACTTCTTTCGCATAATGATTCTAGTTCAGATTCTATACAACAGCTGGCAGATATTGGAGAGCGTGCCTGTAGCTTTTTACTATGTAAGTTGGCAGAAGAGGGAAGCGTATGATGCAGAGGTGCAGTACAGACAGTAGTGATGCTTATCACAAATTTCAGTGTGTGTGTGTGTGCGTGTGTGCCCACTCTCTCACTCCAGCTCAATCTAGTAAACAACAATTATTCATGTTAGAGCAGAAGAACCTAAAGAAGATTAAAGAGGAATTTTGTAATAGCAGTTTAAATTAAAAGAGAATAAAGAATGTATCAAATTATTCATTTTCTTCATTAGGGGTGGGAATAGGCTAGGCCGAGCTAGGCTTTGCAAGGCCTAAGCCTGGCCTGCCAAATTTTTTAAGGCCTAAGTCTGGTTTGCGACCTGTCATAGGCTTACTTCTAAAGCCTGAGCCTGGCCTTCTGAAAGCCTGATAAGACCTGCTAGCCTGTTTAAAAGCCTATATCATATGAACATCTTTAAGTAAGCAATGTGATCTAAGTTTAAATAGACTAGCGAATTAATAGATCAATTAGATTAAACTCTCTTTTAGTAATCAACATGAATTTTTAGGGAATTTAACTATATATTGCATCATATTTCAATTCTAGTTTATAATAATACATTTGTATATGCGAAAAATTAATGTATACTAATAAACTTAAATTACTAACGAATTTATATTTTAATTCAAAGTACAAAATATATTATAATAATACATAATATTAATCATATTTACTTAAATAGGTCGGTCTAATAGGCTTAAGAGACTTTTTGAATGGCCTATGGCCTGACTTTTTAAGCTAAATAGGTTCTAAAAAAGCCTAGGTCTTCTCTATTTAAGAAAAAAGTCTGGCCTAGCCTGACCTGTTGTAGGCTAGGTCGTAGGCCCCTGTAAGTCGGTCTGGCCTATTCCCATCCCTATTCTTCATACATTCATTGCTATAAAAAGGAACCCTTCACATGCATTGAACACTCATCTCATCCATTAGACTCACAATGGCTTCTTTTGCCACCCTTTTCTCCTCCCTCCTCCTCACAATAGCCATTCTCTCATTTTCTTGTTCATCACAATTCATCTTACCCATTAAAAAAGACCCGTTAACCAATCTTTTCTACACCTTAGTTGGCATAGGAACATCTCAACACAATTTCAATCTAGTGATTGATCTTGGAGGACCAATCCTATGGTATGACTGTTCCACCTATAATCCCATCTCTTGTGACTCCAAACTTTACCCTAAAAATACTGGATGCACTGGCTGCTTTGGCCCTTTCAAACCAGGTTGCACAAACAACACATGTGGCGCCAACATAATAAACCTCATTGGTTGATGCTATTTTTGTAGGTGACACTGGCAGTGATGTGTTGTTCATATCACATTCTAAAGTCTCTAGCCTGCTTTCTGGATGCACTGAATCATACGTGTTTACAGGTGATGATGTTCCTCTTAAAAATTTACCAAAAACTAGTAAAGGGATATTAGGCCTTGCAAGAACAAAACTTTCACAACCAAAACAGCTTTCATCATCTTCTTCTCATACGCTTCCTCACATGTTTGCTCTTTGTTTACCATCTTCAAACAAGAAAGGACTTGGTAGCCTCTTCATTGGTGGGATACCCCAACAAAGTTCTTTTTTCAAGTTTCAACTCACTAAAATTCCTCTTGTTATCAACCCCTTTAGCACTGCTCCAATATTTACTAAAGGTGATGCTTCTTATGAATATTTCATTGATGTGAAATCAATTAAAGTTGGTGGTCAAGTTCTAAACTTTAAGTCTTCCCTTTTGTCCATTGACAATAAGGGAAATGGTGGGACAAAAAATAGCACCATGAAATCCTTCTCAGTGTTGCATAGTTCAATTTATAAGACTCTTGTTAGAGATTTTGTGAAGAAGGCTTTTGATAAAAAAATAAAGAAAGTGGCATCAGTGACACCATTTGGAGCATGTTTTGATTTTAGCACCATTGGTAGGACTATTACTGGATTGGATGTGCCTACTATTGATTTGGTGCTACAAGGGGGTGTGGAGTGGAGAATATATGGTGGAAATTCAATTGTGTTGGTGAATAAAAAGGTAGCATGTCTTGGATTTGTGGATGGTGGTAAAAAGCCAACAACAGCAGTTGTTATTGGTGGGCACCAATTGGAGGACAATCTACTGGAGTTTGATTTAGTTTCATCTAAATTAGGATTCAGCTCTTCCCTGCTCCTTCATAATGCAAGATGTTCTAATTCATAAGCTAATTTCTCTCTTATTTCAATTGAGTGTGATTACGAGTTTAATTAACTTTTGTTCTTTCCATTTCAATTGAGTTAGATCTATGGTTGTAACTTTTTCCTTTCTCTTCCTGTCTGAATTTAATAAAATGTCACTTAATGTTGGCTGAGAATTAATGAAGTGCATCCATTTTCGCTTAATTTGTGTATGATGCTAATTCAAAGAGAATTCCCTCTATTTCAAGGCTGGGATTACTTCAAGAATTTTTAGGATTACTGATGGAAAAATCACCCAGTAATGCAACAAATTCGTCGTCAGTAACATTGACAAATTAATTGGTAATATTTTATGAACAAACTGTTCATTAAATTTTATAATTTTATAATTTTATTATGTTAATCTTATTCACTAAATATTCTATTTATGTTTTGAATAATTATTTGATTAAAATTAAATTATATATTTTAATCAATTTTATACGTAAGGAATTTTTTTTTCTTCCATTGTATCCATTCTAGCTAACACATATTAACTAGAATTTATTTATTTTATATTTTAAATAGATGTTAACAATTGGTAGGGAGTTTCTTTAACTAATATTGAGTTGACTCAATTGCAAGGTCGTGAGTTCAACTCCCGTTGCCGATTTGAGGGCATATTTGATAAATGATCAGTAAGTATATCTGTAAACGCTCTTTGAGCTTTGAGACCTGTTTTGACTCTGATGAACACTGAAGTAAAACTCATCTATACATTATATTAGAAAAAAATAGTTCACTTAATGAAAGGTGGGCTATAATATGAGTAACTTTTTTTTTTATTTCTGAGATATATCATTTTTTAATGACTTATCTAAGGGGTCCAATCTCAAAAATTATTATACATATAACCCAAACGATAAAAGAATATATGTAATCCGGACAACGTCGGAAAAATACACTAGGTAATATACGTAATCAAGAAAATTAAGATATACATAAAACAAGTCTAATAAATATAATTACGAAAACGTTATCTATACTATATATAAAGAAAATACATGATTTTGGGTTGACTTTTTCACTTTCAATTATACTATTAAACAAATGCACCTATAAAAATGTTATATCGTTATTATCATTCAAAAATATAAGAATTTATTATATTTGCTATATTGCTGATGTCATTGAAAAAGATAAGTATAATTTCTTACAATATAAATGTAATCAAAAAATTTCTTTAAAAAAAACAAAAATACAGACTCTTCTTTACTGTAATAAACTCTCCATCTTATTTATAAGAGATTTTTAAATCAACAAAATTAATATAATTAATCTAAATTTTTACTGTAATATAATTAATCTAAATTTTTAAATCTTAATACAGACTCTTCGAGTATCACACATGAATGTTGTGTCACGGCTTCCCTTTCATATTCCCCCACTCAAATGTTATGCAATTTAGAGTCTCATCACTCCAAGAAAATATGGGACAATGTGTCTATGATTCACAAACCGTGGGTGAGAGAATAAATTAGAGAGGAGAAAAAGTGTGGTTTTGAATAATTAAATGAACAGCTGTATATATTAATGAATTAAGTAGCACAAGAGTCCAGGCCTCATAATTACTCTTTTTAGTCACATTTATAAGCAATTTTTGCTTTCTTAGATTTATTAATTAATGAATCTAAATGAGAAAGGCTTAATTGCACTTTTTCCCCCTATCTTTTGTCAATTGTGCGATTTTGCACCCCATCTTTTTTTTTGAGCGATTTTGCACCCTATCATTTACCCCCTTTCTGATTTTGTAGCCCCCTCGTGTGTTTTTTCACCGTCCCAACGTTGGGACAAAGTTAAAAAACGTTTTACACGCCATACCAACGTTGGGACGGTGCAAAAACACACGAGAGGGCTACAAAATCAGAAAGGGGGTAAATGATAGGGTGCAAAATCGCTCAAAAAAAAAAAGATGGGGTGCAAAATCGCACAATTGGCAAAAGATAGGGGGGAAAAGTGCAATTAAGCCAAATAGAAATTAACTTATAAATGTGACCGAATGAAATATATTTTAAAACAACTTGATGATATACTTGGTAAGAATTGTGGAACATTGGATCATTAATCAAACTATTGCATCACTAATTGAATCATATATTTGAACAAGATAAAATCAAATAACTCAATGGTATACTTTGGTGTCTATATTTTTATAAAAAATAGTTAAAAAATAATTTAAACTGCCATAGAAATATAATCGGTGGAATTTGGGTTAAAATCCTCTTAATTTATAATTTTTTTTATATTTTTTTCATCTAGAAAAAGATACACACAATAAAACTTAAAAAATATTAAATTATTAATAATGGTTGGTTCCACTAATTAATTGGTCAAACCCACTACACATTTTTTCGTGTCTATATCTCTTTAAATATACTACATTCTCCTTTATATTGTACCAAAAAATATCTCGTGTAATTGGTTTTGATTTTTTAGCTTTTTGTAGATGTTAAAGAATTGGTCCTTTAGAGCATCTACAATGGATATTCCCATTTTTTAGTATTTAAACGGGTCCTAAGTGTACACATCACTCATTTATAATTTTTTAATAGTAATACCTAATAAGTACTCAATTCCTCCAACTCAGCATCTCACACAAAGTTCTTAAATGAGACTCATAAGTCAACTATCAATAACTTTATATCACTACATATCAATTTTTTAATATTAAAAAGGTGTGGTCCCATTTAAGATTGAAGGTATTAAGTAAGATCTTGGGTCTTATAAGACCCCCAAAATATTTCTCCCTAATAGAGTACATATTAGATACCAAGTCTTAAATGGTTAAGACGTCACTATTTAGGATGGTCTTATTTGCCATTTTAAAGTTAAAGTTTAATTTGGACCACTAAAAAGATTGGTCCAACTTGGACCCATTGAATGTGAGTCATTGATTTGTTATAAAAAAATTCCAATGGTGTAGATTAAAGGTAAGAAACCAGAGATGCAAGTTACTTCCTCTCTCATGCCTACACGTAGTTGGTTGAACACTTACTAATTTTAATGAATGAATCTTTTAAAATAAAGGATAATTTAGTAAATTGCATTTATTTTATTTTTCAATAAAACATTCCAAGAACGGTTTCCTAAATTTACAATAATAATCTTCTGTTTAAAATTTGTTTGAATAATAACAAGTGTGTATTTTTGTTCAAATGATAAAGTGCACACTTGTTAAGTTAGACATATGTTTTTAGGTTGGTCTAAGTTAACAACTTCCATATTAGAAAACAATTTTTAGATTGTTTTATTGAAAAATAAAAATTGAGTATAATTTACTACATTATCTTTTATTTTAAATTGGTTAGAATAGGGCAAGTGGATTTTTTAGTTCAAATAAAAAGGTGCAAACTTGTTAATTTAGAACTTAATGTTTTTAGTCTAAAAACATTAAGGTTTAAGTTAGTAAGTGTGCACTGTAAGGCCCCGATCCCCAAGACTACTAATTAAGCGATAAATCATACAACACAACTAATCGGAATCCAACAAATCATTAAATAACTCATATAATTTCTCATAATGAAAATCTCATCAATAATCATCACAACACTTCGAAAATAAATCATCAACAACATAATAATCATCTCGAGTCTCAACATAAATATCTCAAATAAATACATCATCATAAAATTCGACAAGAAGATAAATCTCGGACTCCTAGATCAGAGCACCTAATCTAGACATCATCGGAAATAAAACACAACAAAAGGAGAATAGGCGTGAAGCCATCCTCAACACAACTCACCGAGCACTAATCCTCCACCTGCAAGTCACATCCACAAGGGTTGAACCCACAGATGAGGCGACAATAAAACCACTAGAGGGTAAGATATACATTCAACAAAAAGATAAAATAATCACATGTAAGTTTCGGGCAAGGACATCACTTAACATCTTAATATTCATCAATACAAAAAGCCTGATTTTTTACTCATGCAAAAATCATAAATCATAGCATACCCTTATCATTATATAATTACCAACTTAATTATACATCGTCAACATTTAAATTTAAATCTCAACGATAATTCATCAACAACATAATTATGAATCATTCATAGTTTCCATAATTCAACAATTAACGCTTACTACATAAATGCACAAGTTCACACCAAAACATTACCAAACACGACTCATGTGAATGTAATGCGCCTAATACGACTCTACATGTATGTGGTACCATTGTGACCTTAAAGTCACGCCCCCATAAATAGTGATCTTAAATCACACACCTATAAATCTTGATCTTAAATCAAGCACCCATGAATCTTGATCTTAAATCAAACACCGATCAACTGACAATGAATGCATGGATGTTCACGTAAGGACTTGACAATGCACACGACTATAAATCATGATCTTAAATTATGCGGCTATCACGGCTATCAATTGCATTATCAAATCAATACATCCACATATTCATTTTAACAGCACATCATAATTTAATTCACCATATTATCATTTAAATTATCACATCGTCATTTAAATCATCGCATCATCATTTAAATTACCACATAATCATTTAATCACAACTATAAGGCAACAAGCCACATCCAGCATCATTCACTTCATGATCAAAGCATTTCATCAAGTTAAATCATAAACATGTCATGCTTGCATTTATTCACTATAAATCACGTAATTCACATTTCATGAATAAATTAAGTAAGGTTACCTCAACCTATCACTACGCTACATTATCTTCATGATTCAACATCATTCATACTACTGTAGTTGATTATCAAGTTCATTTCACAATTCCTAAGTTTTGCAAAATCACCAAGTTCGTCTCAAAATTAAACTTCATAATCAATTCATGACAAGCAATCATTATCCATCAACGGTGGATCAAAACAGCACAAAAATAATGCCCAGGGATGTCTGGAAACATCCCCCAAAGGCCAAAACACGCAGAACATTTGATGTTGTTTCTGCTATGGTCGCTACAGCTAGGAAGAAGCTTGCCACAGCGAGCTAAGGCAGGGAAGACAAGCAAAGCCTCGCCATAGCGAGGAATAGGCTCGCTACAGCGAGGTTCTGTTTTCTGGGCAACCAGAAAACAGGGTATCGCATACGGGAAGACTCCAATTCTCACCAAAAAATCTCATTTTTCGTCCCAATTGACCCAAAATCATTTTACAAACAATACTCATGATCAATACACTTAAATTGAACAATGGATACACAAGGAAACATCAAATTGATATGAAATTCAAAGGTTTTTCGATAAATTTCAAAATTCGTCTCTAAATCTCATTTTTCACCAACAACTTAACAATTAAGCTTGTTTAACAACATCAACAGTATTTCATCAAGTTCAACATCATCATAATCACCTATTCAAACTATTCCAACATCAACTTATTCATTTTCACTTAATTAAGTCATTTTAGCAAAACAACAACAACAACTTAATTCTCATCAAAGCTTCACACCCAACATAACATCTACATGCTTTTCATCATATGACAACAACATAATCAAAACAGTAGCAACTTAAGCAAATTCACTCAATTAATCAATTTTCTCGAAATCACTTAAATTGCAACTTATTCAACATAACTTCATGATTTCTCAAACAAAACACATATTCATGCTCATAATCGAATTCACAATCAGCAAACATCATTCAATTATCATGTTAATCATCAAATTCAGCAAAATTCACAAAGGTATCAATTAATCATAATTAAACATGAATGTTGACATGAAGAAAATACAATCTTAGCAAAGTTTAACATGCTTAATTTAATCAACAATAAGGAGCACGAAAATTCACCAAATCAACAACAATTAATCATGCAATTAATGATAATCTAAAACACCCAAACCCCATAAGTGCTTAATTAACCCACTTGATGAAAGTAATCTCTCCTTTTACCTTAATTCTTCATTTTTCTTGCTACTTCTAGTATAATCCACCTCTTCCCCTTAAGCTCTTCTAGTTTCCTCTTCTCCAAGCTTTTCTCCTCTCTAATATCTCACTTGCCTCTCAAAATTTTGTGTTATAATGTTTAACCTAATTCACCACCACTCACTACTAGTGCATTTATAATATGGTCTTAGGGTTCTACCCACTAATGGGCTTAGTCACAATTGTCTCACAATTATTTTCTCTACACTTTTACTTCACTTAAACCCCCCCCCCCCCCCCCCCCCCCCACAGTACATTACACACCACTATTCTCTAAAATTCAAATTACTAGTTCTAACATGATTACAAAAATGCCACTAAAGCACTAATAATTCCACTAACCCACTAATCACACACAAATAATCAATTAACAAATATAATTAAATAAATAACGCTAATTAATAATAACATATAAATCTAACGCTAAAAATCGGACTGTTACATGCACATTTTTATTTGGACAAAAATATTCACTTGTTACTATTCAAACAAAATTTTATTTTTGTAAATTTGGAAACAGATTTTAATATGTTTTATGAAAAAATAAAAATTAAGTGCAATTTATTAAATTATCTTTTAAACGAGGACAAGTGGATTTTTTTTATCTAAATCAAAATATGCACACTTAACTTAGACATTAACGTTTTTATGTTTATATAAGTTAAGAACATATATAGCAATACAAACTTCTCTAGTTCCCTCCTTATGTGATTTTTTTTTTTGTTACACCTAAGTAAAAATCATACCACTAGATCAAATGCCCTTACATCTCTCCATATGGGATGTAAACATTATAATAAAGAAAGACCCCGTCAAAAGATAATAATAATTAAAGACTCGTACATATCCGGATTAAATATTTTAAAATATACAGAACAAAAAAATATTTAAAACATTTAAAAACCTACATGACAGTTTTTACTTTTTGGGACTAAAATAACCTACCTACTTGTCTAATAAATATTACAAGGAATCCAATGAGAAAGAGAACCTATATCCAATAAAAGCAAACCAAATATAAAACGACTATTGGTTAATAGGATATGATCAATTTTCAAATAATTTATCATGATTATTTCAAATAATGTAAATTTATCATGAACCATCCCTAAAAAAAAGAACCAATTGAGTTGTGTCTTTAGTTTCGTCATGCAACGAATTAGTTTAAGAGGAAGGCTTGGTTGGACACAAACATAAATAAAAAGCATTTAGACATACACATAGATAAACAAAATTAAAAGATAAAAGTAAAAACCGATGTGACTAATTTATTTCTTTTTTAATTTTTTCTAATTGTGTGTGTGCCCAAATGTTTTTCATTTAGGTTTGTGCCCTTAGAAGAGTTGCTTATAGTTTAATACCAAACGGAGGTGGTCACTTTTATATAATTTTTTTACAAGGGAAAATGAAATTAAAGCAAACTAAAAGCTCACCCAACGCAAGGAGTGTACAAGAAGAAGCTTAGAGAGCCAAAAATATATTATAAACAAACGAAAAACAACAAACTAGGAATGACAAAAAGGGCCAACCCGCCCCACCCTGTCAATAATTCGTCTAAAAAGGCACAGAGTGTAACACCCCGAAAATTATAGCTAATGATTTAATGAGGATAAATAGAGTATTACTGATTTTTATGTTTATGATAATCCATGTGGCTCATATATTACGTTATTTACGAGGAAATAGAGTTTTGAGGATTAATGATGTGCTTTGAGGATTGATGTGATAAAGAAAAGAATTAAATAAAAATAATATAGAGGAAGGAGGTGAAGAATAGAAGTTTTAAATAAGTGAGGGAGGAGTGAAGTAAAAGAATAGTAAGTAGGGGAGAAAAGAATTATAACGAGTGACTGGCCCATGTATAAATAGGAAGATTAGGAATCAACATGGTCACTTTTGCTGAAACGTAAAAACAAGAGAAGAGGAGAAAAGAGAAGGAGGAAACCCTAGCTACAAAGGAGAGAGCTAAAAGCCTCAAATTCCGAAGAATTCGAGGTAAGGGGGAGAATCCTTTCACTTTAGGGTATATTATTTTATAACGGGGTTGTTTAATTTTTATGATGATGTTGTTGTTACGTTGTATGATGAGAAAATGATGATGAACGAATGTAAAGACGAGGTTGTAATATTTAAAATTACGGGAAACTGGTTGAGGGTTTTCGAATTGAGAATTGACCATGAAGAAAGTGTTGGAATCAGTAGGTTAATGAAAAATTAGTGTTTGAATGATAGGGTAACCTTAGGGTGATGTTTAGGGACGAATTGGGTGAGTTTCGGGGTCGAGATCGGAGCCGGGGAAGCTCCCGTGGTAGAAAATCGCAAAATCTGAGTTCTGATGCTGTCAAAATCACGATTTTGACATCGTGTCACGATCTTGTAGGCAGAAGCAAACCATTTTCTGGGCACAAAATCGTGCCACGATTTGCAGAATCATGACACGATTTTGGAACAACTTTTTGACCATTGTCTGTTCCGAATTGAGCTTAGGTGTCTTCATGAAAGTTGTAGATATGAATGTTAGCTTTAATGTGGCTTTGAAGTGACCTCATTTAGACATCCACAGCTTTAGATATGATCAAAATACTACACATGGGTCAACACGGTTGTGCACTCCTTCCAGGCTTAGGAAAACCGACTTTTCCACCCCTTTCTGTTCCGAATTGAGTTTAGGCATCTTCATGAAAGTTGTAGATAGAGATTTCAGCTTTCATTTGTCTTTGGTTTGACTCCATTTAGATCTCTAAAACTTGAGTTATGATTAAAATACTGTACCTGGGTCATGCTGCAATCTTCAAGAAGTTTCAGCACAATCCTTTCATAGAACTCTAAAACATATTTGAAAACAATAGTAAGTCTAAGAAAGATGTTAGTGTGAAAAGTAAGTGTAAGGGTCCTAAACCATCATGCATGGAGGGGGAACTGTGCTTAGGCATGATATAAGGTGATTAACTCAAAATATTAGTGAGTCTAAAGCTTGAACCAATGAAAGGTGGGTAAGTGAAGTAAGAGGAAATTGTTTAGGCATAATTCGTAACCAGACGATGAAGATAATAGTAGAACCTTAGAATAAAGGTCAAGTCTAATATTATAAGTTAAAATAAAGAGTGCGGACATGGGTAAAACGAATGTATGATGTTAGTGGCTTAAGACAATAGATGACAGTAACGAGGAACAACTATATGAAGATAAGATCTTAAAACTTAATAAGCCTAGTCTTATAGACAGAAAACATTATGAGGAGTGACGATAGAGTAGTATAAATCTTAAAGACTACGAATGAAGGATAAATGATGTCACTAGGAAGAAAGGATGTAGAGAACGAAGAAGGAACCAATGATGGGGTAAGTTCTAGGGATGCTATTGGAAATATGTAGTAATGGGTCGTTTTTGATGAAACGGATGGATGTAGTAATGGTCTCGTAATTGGTGAGGGTATTGGCGTGTCGAAGAGTCGATAAGTGGTGAGTTGAATACTGTCTTTAGTGATGCTATAGAAAGGGGGTTGAATAATTTAGGAAGGTAAAAGGGAAACGAGTTATATATTGTATAATGAGATCGAACATTGGTGAGAAAGAAAAAGATGTAGATTCTGGTGGTGCAACAGATGAGATGAAATATGTAGATTCTGATGGTGTAATAGATGAGATAAAATACGTAGATTCTGGCGATGTATATGATAGCGAGTAAAATATATAAATTTTGGTGACGATAATGATGAGTAAGATGTATAAATTCTGGTGACGATAATGATGGATGAGACGTATAAATTCTGGTGACGATAATGATGGGTAAGATGTATAAATTCTGGTGACGATAATGATGGGTAAGACGTATAAATTCTGGTGACAATAATGATGAGTAAGATGTATAAATCCCTGATGTTGTTGTTAATGAGTTTTATTCATGCATCATATCATTATTAAGATTCTGGTGACGAATGACGACGTGTTGTATTGTCCAGTAACATAACTCTGGCATACAATTTTGGTGAATAGAGACCGGTACCGGCATGCATATAGGTGATAGAAAATAGTTGCATCATCTCATATAAGTTAATATATCTTGTGATTGGTGATTGTTATGCAAGTTGTGTGTATATGATGTATATGTATTATATGTGACGTATGTGATATATATTGATTGTGTGTATGTGTTATATGTGATGTATGGTGTGTATATGGTGTATATGTGTCATATGTGATTTTTGTGCTAATGATAAGAACTGCTATACTTACTAATAATAAGTTGATGAAGTATTTGCTAAAGGTTTGTAACTGACGTATATGTGGATGATGTGTAATCTTGATGAAGTTGTGAATAAGATGTAAATGACTGAAGGTGAGAAAAACACACAAGAAGGGGGGTTGAATTTTTCAGAAACTGAGAATGCTAAGTCTGAGGTTCTGAACTGCTCAGAATCTGAAGCTTCTGAACCTAAGGGAAAGATGAAGGCAAAACTTAAAACTTTGCCAAAGTCTAAGCCAAAAGGTCCTAAGCCTAAGACTATGAGAAAATCAGACTCTAAACCTGGAAATGTTCAGAGTCTGAAGAGTTCAGAACCTGAAACAAATGAGTCTCAGAGTCTGAAAAATTCAACCCCCCTTCTTGTGTGTTTTTCTCACCTTCAGTTGGTATCAGAGCTCCGGTTCTGATATTCAATCACTTAACAGTGAGTCAGTATTGATCCTGAGAAAAACATGGCGTCTGGTAATTATGGTGAATCTACATCCAGAAGTGGTGGTGGTGGCTATGGTACAGATAACAAGAAATCTCACTCACACAATAAACCCCCTACGTTTAGTGGTGACGCTGAGAAATTCTCATGATGGAAAAGCAAGATGTACAGCCACATTATTGGTATTGATGACTCCTTATGGGATATCATAGAAGATGGAATATCTATTCCAGTTGATGAAGAAGGAGTGGCTATCAACAGAAGAGGTCTGACTGATGCTGAGAGGAAAATCTACAGGAAGCATCACAATGTTAGAGGAATCATTGTGGACTCTTTACCCCACAATGAGTATCTCAAACTGAGTGACAAATCAACATCAAAATCCATCTTCACTTCTCTATGTTCTAACTATGAAGGAAATAAAAAGGTTAGAGAAGCAAAGGCAAACCTTCTTGTTCAGCAGTATGAGCTGTTCAGAATGCAGGAGGATGAAAATATTGAGGCTATGTTCTCAAGATTTCAGACTCTAGTTTCTGGACTTCAGATTCTGAAGAAAAGCTACACTACTGCTGATCATGTGAACAAGATCCTCATAAGTCTGCCATCTCAATGGAGACCTAAGGTGACTGCTATTGAGGAAGCTAAAGATTTAAATACTCTAAGTATTGAAGATCTTATAAGCTCCCTCAAGGTGCATGAACTGGGACTCATTGAAGATAAATCTGTTAGACAATCTGAGTCTGTAGCACTTAAATCCAAAGGGAAGCTTTCAAAAGCTCTAAAAGCTTCAGAATCTGATGAAGAATTTACTGAGGAAAGTTCTGAAGAAGATTCAGAAGCTGAGGAGTTAGAAATGCTTTCCAAAAGAGTTAAGTTCTTGCTACAAAGACAAAGTCTTCAATGCTTTCCTTCTTGCTCTTAGCTTGTTCTTCCATAACCAATATCAATTACCAATATTAAGAACATGGTTCTGCACACTTAGAACAAAGCATTAGCAATACCAATTTTCTTTTTAACACTTTGTTATCATCAAAACCCAAAAGAGAGTTGTTCATACACATTTTGTTCCAACAATCTCCCCCTTTTTGATGAAGACAAACATAAGTATTAATAGAAAATTGTTGTTAAATTAATTAACAAGTTGACTATAGGGTGTGAGGTTTGCAAGCTCCCCCTGAGTCTGATCCAGGTTAATTAAATTCAGTTTAAAACAGAAATGTGAGAATTTCAGAATTGTTGTTAAGTTTAATTAACAAGCTGACTTCAGGATGAGGTTTGCAAGCTCCCACCCTGCAGTCAACTTGTTAATTAAATTAACAACAATTTTCTATTAATACTTATGTTTGTCATCATCAAAAAGGGGGAGATTATGAGAACTGCTTTTAATCTCTAAAAAAAGGGGAGAAAAAGCTCTGATACCAGCTGAAGGTGAGAAAAACACACAAGAAGGGGGGTTGAATTGTGTGGATGAAATCTTTTCCTTTCTTAAAACTTTGGTTAAGTTCAGAATCTGATATAGATCAGTTATGAACCTTTTTCATAGATGTTTATGCAGCGGATTAAGAAGTAAAGAGAAAAGGGAAAGAAGGACACAATAGTTTTTATACTAGTTCCTTCCACAAACCGGAAGTAGTCTAGTCCCCCTGTCACTTACAGGAGATTTAACTATAATCAAACTGATTACAATTGCTCAAAACACAAAGTTAAGAGACTTCAATGCTCAAACACCTAGTAAGAGACTTCTAATGCTCAAGACACTAAGTCAAGAGACTTCCCTGCTCAAGACACACAGTCAAGAGACTTCCAATGCTCAAGACACCAAGTCAAGAGACTTCCCTGCTCAAAGCACAAAGCTAAGAGACTTCTAATTGCTCAGAACACAAAGTAATGAGACTTCTGGTTGCTTAGCACGTAGGCTAAGACTTTGGTTATGAAACTGATTTTACAACAGAAAATAAGTTTGTGTTGAACACTTGATCAAATATCAGAGGTGTTCACAAAATACAACTCAAATGAGACTCTAACACTTAAGGAATTCTAAGCTAAACAATTGTAAGAATTCTTAAGTTGTTTTGTGACAGAAAACGTAAAACCGAGTGTTTTGCAGTTCAGGTTTGCAGGTTGTTTTTCTGTACAGAGTCTTGGCAAATTTTCTTCAAAACTTCACCTTTTATAGATAATAAAAGAGCTGTTGAAATTGCCCAGTTTTGTAGCAAGGAGTCGTTGCAAGTAGAGGCTAGGTCCAGCTGAGTTGTGTGCGTAAAAACAGAGCACACAAAGTTTGAATAATTCCCTTAAAAGCTGGATAATGTTTCTCTGAAGGAGGCAACCAATTGCAAAGAGCTGTTCTGACATAGCAGGCTTTACTGTTGACAGAGACAGCTGCTTTTCCTTAAAGAACTCAGACTTCAGAAGCTTCTTCAGGAACAATACTTCAGAAGCTGGCTTCAGACTCAGGTCTTCAGACTCACCCTTCAGAAGCACTGTTCATCAGACGCACTTCTTCAGACGTTGACTTTTGTTGACCTTCAGACTCAGTCTTCAGACGTTGACTTCTGTTGACCTTCAGACTCAACCTTCAGAAGCACCCTTCAGACGCAGTCTTCAGACTCTGCCTTCAGAAGCACCCTTCAGACGCAGTCTTCAGAAGCTGCTTCAGACCCAGTTTTGCTTCAGACTTGCAACAAAGGCTTCAATGCTTTCCTTCTTGCTCTTAGCTTGTTCTTCCATAACCAATATTAATTACCAATATTAAGAACATGGTTCTGCACACTTAGCCAAAGCATTAGCAATACCAATTTTCTTTTTAACACTTTGTTATCATCAAAACTCAAAAGAGAGTTGTTCATACACACTTTGTTCCAACAATGACGAGCAATGACGATGTGACCAATTATTTAATTGATTCATGTATCCCAATTAAATGTTATAATGTGTATTCTCACCCCTTTGTTGTTGTATTTATGGTGTTTGTACCCATGGGGTACAAATATCCAGGACAAGGAGCTCTAGTTGTGGGACGCTTAGAAGTTGGCGACGAAGATTACTACCGTTGTTTTTATTTAGTAAACTTATGTAGTCGATGAACGTACGCTCTGATCTGTAACGCCAGGGTTGGGGTTAAAATATTGAAATTTAATTCCATTTGAGTTAGAGTCTTGTGAAACTTTTGTTATTTCCATTGTTGATGTTGAAGATAAGAATATTTTTATTATTAAGACAAGTTGAATTATTTTCCATTGTTGAAGTATGATTTAATATTGCCTTCGTAAATGACAGCTGATGAGTTTTGTAACATCCTTTTATTTAATATATTCTTATTATTTAATAAATCAACGTCGGGATTTAGGGTGTTACACAAAGCGGGGCGGCCAACTACAGATATAGGGTTGAAAATCTCACTCTGTCCCGTTTTATGTCAGACCGACAGTTTGGCGGGTTTACCCGTCAATTTTTTTAAAAAAAGTATTAATTAAAAACTTACATAAATAATGTAAAAATATATAAATTTAAATTCAATTTAAGGAAATCTAAATATATAACAATTACTCCACTAAAAATATGAAAAGAATCTTTCAAACAAATATATTACATCATCTAAAAATCTATAATAAATTCATAAGATATTCAAAATAAAAACTTCATCAGTTATCAATTGACTAACTGTTAAAAATATGTGGCTATAATCATGAAACAAAAGTGATAAAATTAATTGAATTTTTTTCTCCACCATACAGAGGAGAAGACTGGAAATTAAAATTGATTGTGACATATAAATATAAAGAAGTGAAAAAAGAGTTTCTTTTTAATATCAACTCAATGTGCTAACCCGACCCGTCACTGTCTCGTTTTCTAATGGGTTAGACGGAGCGGACACCCTACTAGTGGCGGGTTCAAAGTCTCAACCCACCTGCTAAAAAAGGCGGGTTAAATGGGGCAACCTTACAGGTCGAACCCTACAGGTCCAACACATTTTGTCATCCCTACAACAAACAAAACCAAAAAGCATCAAGTAGGTTATCCCAAGAACAATATAGGATTAACCCACCACTGATTAATGTCAAACACTAAACCTGGATTTTTTTGCTTCATCCACGAAAAAGATAGCAATTTAAATTTATCAATAATTTTCCCCAATGTCTCTTCCTTTTGCCGAAAACAACGAGAATTTCTTTCTCTCCAGATACCCCAAACAGAGGTCAACCAAACAATATAATATGCATACAAACTAAAATGCAAAACATGATCAGGTACCTGAGGGGGAATCACTGAGTAAACACCCAACCATTGCAAAACAAGATACCATATGCTTCCAAAATGATTACAACCTAAAAACAAATGATCCACTGATTCCTAATGATTGCACCTGGAAATACATACGTTCAGATGTGGTTGAAGGATGTCGTGCCTAACCATATTATGCTTTGAAGCAATACAATTCATAAAAAGCAACCACGCAATAATAGAAACTTTTAGCGGAACTCTTTTATTCCAAATAATAACCTGATAATCATCACAAGGATCATGCTCCGCTGCCATCAACAACTGATAAGAACCTTGAACATTATAAACTTTGTCAAGAAATAATTGCCACCTTCAAAAATCTTACGCACCCTCCTGCAAAACAATGTTAGCCAAAATACCACAACATTTCCTACACATATCCTCCTCAAAAGCTCTATGCCGATTTCAAACCCTTTCCCCCTAAACTCCAACCTTGCGCACACATCTCAACCACGATAACAACCATATTCTCTGCTAACTCAAACAATCTCCTAAACCTCTCACAAAAAGCCCCTTCCCCTTCCACACATATGACCAAAAAAATGTATTGGTCCCGTCACCAACCTCTCGCACCAAATTATTTTTGAATCACCTAGCCACCGCGTCAACCCATCCCCACGCCAAACAATGCCCAACTATTTCCACCATACACACACTAGTCACCTTCTCTCTCACCCTCCCTCCTTCAATCCCATATCTAGCAGATAGTTCGATAAACCATAAATTATCCTGCTCCTTATGCAACCTCTAACGCCACTTACCTAACAACGCCAAATTAAATTCTCTAATGTTGCGCAACCCCAACCATCAATTCTCCTTTGATAAACATATTGTATCCCAATTAATCCACAAAATTTTCATAATTTCGTCACACCCACCCTAAAAGAAACATTTAAATAAGATTCTATAGAAGACATGATACATGCGGGAGCCTTGAAGAAAGAGAGCAAATAGACCAGACGAGAGAACAAAACAAATTTCAAGATGACCAAATGCCCCCCATATAATGATGACGACTTTTCCAACCAGACAACTTACTTTTAATACGGTCAAGAAAGGGATACCAAAACTGTAAACGACAAGAATCTCCACCAATAGACAGACCTAAGTGCGCAAATGGTAAAGAGCCAATACTACAATTTAAAATTGATGCCGCCTCAAACAACCACGAGTTTGAGACATTTAACCCGACCAACAGGCTCTTACGTGAGAAAAATAATAATTGAAAAACAAATGGTTGAACCGAAATCTAAAGTGGAATGGTTTGGATATATAGTGTACAACAATGTTATTGGAACACAAAAATGAGATATAATACCATTCTTTTTCAAACATTTTTCTTCTTTTTTTCTTTTCTGTTTTTGTTATAGAATATGATTTTTGGAACACCAAAATTTAGTTGTCATTAACCTATTTTACTATTTCATTATCCACAAAAATTGACGTTGTTAACCACTTTTGAAATCTATGTATTTCTTTAATTTTTGAAACTATGTAAAATAAACGTCTTGCATATTTGTGGTTAATGAAGTAAACAAAGTGTTTAACAAAAAATTTGTTTCAAAAGTGGTTGACAACGTACATTATTTTTTATTAATGTAGTAGTAAAATTGGTTAATAGCATAACTTAAAATTTGTGTTGCAAAAATCCTCCATTAAAATAAAAAGAAATAAATAAAATTTGTATGAAAAAAAGAATTGTTCACCGTATTTTTTGGTATAAATTATTCACCGTATTTATACGGTGAACAAAACCCAAGTGTACTTTAGTAAAAAAAGTAAAAAATACCCAAGTGCACTAGAAGATATAATTGTTTACTTCTTAATCAAGCTATTGTTTTTGTTCATTTTCTCTAAAATCTATATGGTTAAATACTTAAATTTTTCAAATTAAGTTAAGATCTAACACGCAAGATAACAACTAATGCCTCCACACACATATTAACCGGTAAACTTGTAACAATTAGATCTAAATATATTATATACTATAAATTGTAACATTTAATACAAATCCAAGTGGGTTTGAGGGAGTATTTACTCTTGTATACGAATATGCTATATATGGGAGAAAAATGGGGAACCGACTTAATGGGAAAAAGAAAATAAAAAACTAAACTTTTATAAGGCCCAAGTGGAATTCCCTCAAAAAAAAAAAGGACCAAGTGGAAGTACTAAAAGCTTTAAAATTTATATTTTCAATATAAAATTTGTTTTTAATCCCTCCGTATTACAATAAATGATTCATTTCTAAAAAAAAATTGTTCTAAAATGAATCACTCATTTTACTTTACAATACAAACTTTTTTTTTCCATTATACATTCTAATTAATATTAATTTTATCATTCCCAATTCAATATCTATTTGCATTTATGATAATGATGAATGCACTGATACTTGACAAAAACACTTATAACCATTTTTCTTTCTCCTTCATTTATAAACTTTTTTTTTAATTTGAGTGAAATAGTCAAGTGACTCAATTATTTTTGGATGGAGGGAGTAGTTTACTTTTTTAACTCCTTAGTTTGTGTCCTTAAAAAGTTAGCATTACCATAATTTTGATAACAAAATGCATATTGTCAAATTAGCAAGTAACAATAGCGAATTAATCTAATTGATAAGAGATTTAAACTTTTTAAACAAGTGCTAAGGGTTCGATCTCTGACTATTAAATATAGAGAAAAAACTAAAAGAAAAAGGAAAAGAAGCAAGTAGCAACTCTGTACTAGAGCTCACCCAGTTAATAAGCATATGAGTTTCATAACATTGACCGTAATGATGGTCATTGTATATAATTTTTCTTTTGAGACAACTAGATCGCGCTCCCGTGCTTCGCACGAGTGAGTTATATGCAAAATGTAATATTGTTAGAAATTGTGGTGAATAAAATTATTGTCATGAATTCAATTTGAAAAAAATGTTCAGTAAATTATTTGTGCAAAAATACATTATTAAAAATAATTACAATCACATAAATAATTTGAAATCCTTCAACAACATATATGAAAGAAATTTCATATAAGTCATTGTTTGATCTACGTATATATTGGGTCATACATTTATAAGATTGTTCACTATTTAAAATTATACAAATTTGCAAAGAAACAAATGAGCAATATAAAAAAAAACAGATTATTAACTCTTTAAAAGAAATCATACACATATATAATCACTTTAAAACTTCTAGCAAATTTTTTTACACCTATTCTTTAATAATCAAGAGATAACAGAGAGAGGGAGAGAGAGAGAGAGTAGTACAGTATGGGAAGGAAGAAGAAGAAGGAGAGTGATTTCAAGCCACAAGTTATTAACCTTACGAAGAGCTACGATTGTCAATAACAGAAGGTTTGACATTGGAGCAAGGGATCATGGAGGTGGGCCGATTGACAGTGTGAATCCAAGTGTTGACAGAGTCATAGAAGAATTTAGCGATTGAAGAAGATGCAGTAGAGATGCATGATCTAAATGTCATGGGATTTGCCGAGAGCGAACATTGATGGGGAGGGCGGAGAGGATCCAGAAGAAAGAGAGAGGGTTGTGACTGATGAGAGAAGAAGATAGATGTCCTTTTTAGAAGAAAAATGAGATGATAGAGAGGGGAGGTTTTGGCGAGTTCATGAAAAAGAAAGGGGTTTGGGATTCATGAAGGCAAAAGAAAGAGATATGTTTTATTGCATGAATAACATTTGGCTTGTTGCATATAATCCTCTTGACACTTGGTTTACTGTGTGGATAACAATTGGGTTGTTGCATGAATTCCTCATGACATTTAGGTTATTGCTTGGGTAAAATTTGGTTGCTGCATGTATTTCTCTTGACACTTGGTTTGTTGCATCTGTAACACTTAGCTTGTTGCATGCATTCATCTTGACACTTGGTTTGTTGTAAGTATTTCTTATGAGTCATGCACTTGGTTTATTGCATGGGTAACACTTTGCTTACTGCATGGATTCCTCTTGACACTTGGTTTGTTGTATGTATTCCTCATGATTCACGACAATTGGTTTATTGCATGGGTAACACTTGGTTTGTTGCATGTATTTCTCTTGACACCTGACTTGTTACATGTATTACTCATGAGTCATGATACTTGATTTATTGCATGAGTGACACTTGACTTGTTGCATGTATTCCTCTTGACGCTTGGCTTGTTGCATGTATTCCTCATGAGTTGTGACACTTGGTTTATTGCATGGGTAACACTTGGCTTGCTGCACGTATTCCTCTGGACACTTGGCTTCTTGCATGTATTCATGAGTCATGACACTTGATTTATTGCATGGGTAACACTTGGCTTACAGCATGGATTTCTCTTGACACTTGGCTTGTTGTACAACACCATGAACCTCGAGACTATTAAATAAATAATAAATCATTCAATTTACCAAACATCAAGGTGTTACAATTAGCCAAACATCTCATACTAAATTCTCATGATAAAAATTTCATCAAATACATAACAGATCACAACAAATAAGAATCTATCTCAACATATCTCAATATCATGTCTCGGGTCAAACTATAAAATCTCAAAGTATGAATATATCAACTACATGATCATATAGATCCATCAACATCAAATCCAACATAAAATAAGACAACCCCCAAAATCCTAGATCAGAACATCTAACTAGACTCCTCAAAGCAAGAAAAACGAGTAGGCATCATGCCATCCTCAGCATACTCACAAGCAAAGCTAGTCCTCAACCTGCACGTCTACACCACGAGGATGCAGGCGACCAAAAAGCCACTGGGGGTAAGATATACGTTCAACATAAAAGAATTATAAGCGCATGTATGTTCAGGCAAAACAACATCTTCGTATAAGCATACATCATATTAAGCATGGTTATAATTATAAAACATGCATAATGTATTTTCATCAACAAATAATCACTGAGCCAAATACATGTCAATCACATCTCATCAACATCACCAGTTATCAGTTACCGAATAGATGCACAAGTTCACGCCAAAACATTGCTACATATGACTCATCATGTTCATGCAATGCGCCTAAAAGGACTCTACATGCATGTGATACCAATTTTGGATATCAGAGTTATGTTACTGAGTGATCCCCCATTTTTACATAATTGGGTAATCAGAGTTATATTACTGATTAGCCCCCCATCTTTACATACCTGTCTTTGCATAGGACTGACTTATTAATGCATGGACCCACATATAGACTCGACAATGCACACTAATTATACACCTCATTGTTATATAATTCACTCCATCATATAACATATCATCACCAACTCAACACACCAATTTGCATTATCAAATCATGTACGGCCACACATTAACATGTCAATTAAATCAAGGCATCATATCATCATAATCATCCATTCATTATCATTTATCATTCATCGACATATCATAATCATCATGACAAAACATCTCCATTTAATCTCATTCTCATAGTTCATAATCCATGCATAATAAAAAAAAACAAGGTTTCATTTACCTATCGCCAACTAACTCATCACATCCTAAATACATCCTTAACATGTTACATCATCATTCATGCTTCATTAATCAATTAACAAGTTCACATCATCACATTAAAGCATATCATCAATTAATTCGTCAATTAGATTTCTCATATTCACATTTACCAAGTTTGCATGCTTATACATACTCATCCTTCATACATAATATTCATATATCCAACTTCGCCTTAGTTTCGAACACCATTATCAAATCAAAACATTTCAAAAGTCATTCATTTTGATGCACTAGTTCATTTAAACAAATCATGTCCATTTCCAAGTTTCACAATCCACCAATTTCATCTAAAAAACAATCAATTATAATCATTTCATTGCAAGCAATCATTACTCATTATTAAATGATCAAAACAACAGCAAAGCAGCACTAAAGGAAAGTCCAGGGATGTCCAGAAACACCCCCAAAGGACCAAAACACACAAAACAACAGATGTTGTTCCTGCACAGCTTGCTCAGCGAGCTACTGAGGTGGCTCAGCGAGCTCCTGTTTTCTGGTCACCCAGAAAATAGGTTTTCCCTCTCGGGAACACCTCTAAAACTCCCCAAAAATCCCATTTTTGATCTCATTCATCCCAAAATCGTTGTATAAATAGTACCCATAGTCATTACACTTTGATTGAACAATTATTACACAACAAAGGGTAAAATATATGACTGGTCCCTGCAAATATACCTCATTTGACTTTTGGTCCTTGTAATTTTTTTTTTGAAATCCGTCCTTGCAAAAGATTTTGTTTTTTAAAATTGTCCTTGGGTCCACTTTGTAGATGATTTGGCACAATTTTGTCTATGTGGCACTTAATGACGGTGCATGAACAGTGTACGTGGCAATTAAAAATTATTATAAAATTTTTAAACTAAAATGAAAAACAGAAAATAATTTCTGATTTATTTAATTTAATTAATTAAAAGAAAAATAGAAAAGGGGATAAAATTAGGGTTTGGGTTCATTCTTCCACCTTTCTCCTCTTGTCTTCTCGTTATTCTTCCTCCTCTTCTTCTCTAACACCACCAATTCCAACACCACCCCTAAAAACTAACACCACCATCATCTCCGGCCACAATTTTGATCCTAGCCACACCGTTTCACCTTCTTCACTCTCCACCTTCATGACCTTCCGCCGCCCACCACACGATCCAAACAACCTTCCACCGCCCACCACACGACCCAAACAACCCTTCCACCCTCAAAATGAACAGCAACCCAACAAAGGGTTTGCTTGCCGTCGTCGACCCTTTACAGGGGTTCATTTCTTCATATTTAATACACAACACCAACAACAAACTCTCTTTAAATACTGAAAATCATTTTTCCAAATTTAAAAATCTATTTTTTATTTTTTTAAAATAAAAATTGACACATCAGATGCCACATGGCCACTTATGCACAATCAGCGTGTGCAACGTCAGCATCAGTGTGTCACCTTGCAGCTTCAATGGGCCTAGGGACTATTTTAAAAAACAAAAAATTTTGCAAGGACGGATTTCAAATTTTTTTTTACAAGGACCAAAAGTCAAACGCGAGATATTTGCAGGGATCGATCATATATTTTAACCCACAACAAAACATCAATTCAACATGAATTCTCATGGTTTCTCACTCAATTCATAAAAAACTCAAAAACTCAACAACAACACAAACAAATCATGGATTTAACATCATAACTTCATGGATTTAAATTCAAACACATACCCATAATCAAATTCACTTATTAAGCTACAATTCATCCTCAATTATCATGTTATTCACCAATTCCATCAAAATTCACAAACATACCACATCATCATATTCAAACATGAACTTTGACACAAAAACAATATGATTTCATCAATTTTCACATACTCAAAATAAACACAACAATTAGAGCACGAAATTCATATATAATAAACACCAATTCATGAAAATAATGAGAATCTAAAACACCCACAACTACCCATTTGCTCATAAAACCTAAATGGGGTGACCTAATTTCACCACAACACACACTATCCTATTTATATTATGAGTTTGGGTCATTTACACCAATGAGTTTAGTTAATTCTCATTCACCAAAATAAACACTACTCTTTTACTCCACTGAAACCCTCTAATTACTCATACACCTCTATTCTCTAAATTCTCAAGTTTCTAATTCCTAACACTTCACAAAAATATCATTTACCCGTAAATGACCAAAACACCCTTTAACTCTAAAAATCCACTAACTTACCAATTCTCCCATTTAATAAAGCAATTAACAAATATAATAATAATAAATAAATCTAATACTAAAAATCGGGGTGTTACATGTTGCATCTATTCCTCATGAGTTGTGACACTTGGTTTATTGCATGGGTAACACTTAGCTTGCTGCATGTATTATTCTTGACACTTGGCTTGTTGCATTTATTCCTTAGGAGTCATGACACTTGGTTTATTGCATGCATAACATTAAGCTTGTTGCATGCATTACTCTTAACACTTGGGATGCATTTTAGGCACCCAAAGATACAAATGACAAGGTCTTTTTGTTGAAGGACAAAGAAGGATAGTATTTTCATTTTAAAAATCTGCATTTTAGTGCCTAAACAAGGGCAAAAACTAACAAATTATTATATGGGAGAAAAATGGGGTAGCTAACTTTATGCGAAAACAAAAATAAAAAACAAACATTTTATATTTTCTTGATTGTAGTACCCTGCCTAATCTTGTCTTACATATGAAGATTATATATGGGAGAAAAAAGTTGTGTAATTTGAACATCTATTTGTTTGACAACCTAATGGACAACCATATTTTTACACATAAAAATATATATTGACACGAAAATCAAAACAATAAAGAGAAAATAAAAATATAATGTGAGTTTGAGATAGAGAGTTATCACAAAAGTTGTTATAAAATGATTGTACAAATATCATTTCTCGGAAGAAAAGTGGAACTGCCTTAAATGATTGTACACTTTTGGTCCTTTAAATATTTTTCAGGTTTCATATTGGTCCCCTAATTAAAAAAAGTAACGTTTTGGTCCCTTAAATCTTTTATGTTAGTCACTTTGGTCCCTTCCGTTAGTTTTTGTTAAAAAACGTTCACTTTTGGTCCCTTAAATATTTTTCAGGTTTCATATTGGTCCTCTATTAGGGGACCAATATGAAACCTGAAAAATATTTAAGGGACAAAAAGTGAGCGTTTTTTAACACAAACTAACGGAAGGGACCAAAGTGACAACAAAGAAGGATTTAAGGGACCAAAACGTTACTTTTTTTTAATTAGGGGACCAATATGAAATCTGAAAAATATTTAAAGGACCAAAAGTGTAATTTACCCTAAAAAGAAAATATAAAACTAACCTTTTAGCCCAATCTTCTTCTATGAATTTGTACCCTTCTTATGTGTTAATTTTAATAACAAAATAAGTCAAATTAACAATCCACAGTGATTAGCCGATTGAGAAAAAGAAACAAGTAGCAACAATATGTTACAGCTCATGCACCCAATTGATAAGCCTCCAAATTTTATAATATTGACTCAAATGATGGTCATTGTATATAATATTTTTTGACACAGCTGTATATTTCAAAGATGAGCATATTCCGTGAAGATCATACCAAAATTAGAAACCAAGATTATTTCATTAAAGTAATGATACTGTAAGCAACAATTGCTCATTCCAGATCATACCAACTACAAAGAAGATTAAAGAGGAGTATTATATATACCAGTACAAATATATAGTCAATTAAAAAAATTAAATAATGTATGAGGTTATACATTTTCTTCATACATTAATTTCTATAAAAAGGAACCCTTCACATACATTAATCACTCATCCATTAGCAATAGCATTAAACTCACAATGGCTTCTTTTGCTACACTTTTCTCCTCCCTAACTCTCACAATAGCCCTTCTCTCATTTTCTTGCTCATCACAACAGTTCTTCTCACCAGTTGAAAAAGACCCATTAACCAATCTATACTCCACTTCACTTGACATAGGAATACCTCCACACAATTTCAATCTTGTGATTGATATTGGAGGACCAATCCTATGGTATGACTGCAACAAAACCTACAACTCTTCAACCTACAATCCCATCTCTTGTGAATCCAAACTTTGCACTAATGATGCTGGATGCACTAGCTGCAATGGCCCTTTCAAACCAGGTTGCTCAAACAACACATGTGGTGCTAACATAATTAACCCATTAGTTGATGCTATTTTTTCAGGTGACCTTGGCAGTGATGATTTGTTCATTGTAAAATCTAAAATCAAAGTCCCTGACTTTATTTCTGGTTGCACCGACTCAGATGGATTTTCATCTCTTGGTGATGTCCCTCTTAAAAACTTGCCAAAAACTAGTAAAGGTATATTAGGCCTTGCAAGAACACCACTTTCATTACCAAAACAGCTTTCATTAGCTCCTCAAAAAATTCTTAACAAGTTTGTTCTTTGTTTACCATCTTCAAACAAACTTGGTAGTTTTTTCATGGGTGGGGTACCATCCAATTTTGCCAAGTTTAAACTCACTACTATTCCTCTTATTATTAACCCCTTTAGCACTGCTCCAATATTTACCGAAGGTGATGCTTCTTATGAATACTTTATTGATGTGAAATCAATTAAAGTTGGTGGTGAAATTCTTAACTTCAAGTCTTCCCTTTTGTCTATTGACAATAAGGGAAACGGTGGAACAAAACTTAGCACAATGAAGTCCTTCACTGTGTTGCATAGTTCCATATTCAAACCACTTGTTAGAGATTTTAATAAGAAGGCTTCTGATAAAAAAATAAAGAAAGTGACATCAGTGGCACCATTTGAAACATGTTTTGATTTGAGCACTATTGGTAGGACTAATATTGGATTGGATGTGCCTACTTTGGGTTTGGTGCTACAGGGGGGTGTGGAGTGGACAATTTTTGGTGGAAATTCAATGGTTTTGGTGAATAAAAATGTTGCATGTCTTGGATTTGTGGATGGTGGTAAAGAGCCAAGAACAGCTGTTGTGATTGGTGGACACCAACTGGAGGACAATCTGCTGGAGTTTGATCTGGTTTCTTCTAAATTAGGATTCAGCTCTTCCTTGATCCTTCAAAATGCAAGTTGTTCCAGATCAGATGTTAGTGAAAATCTCATTTCAATCGAGTGAGATTATTGTGAGTTTAAAGTAACTTTTGTTGTTTCCCTTTTAATCGAGTAAGATAAGACGGTCATTTGTAACTTTTTTTCCTTTTCATTTCTCTCTATGATTGTAACTTATGTATTGTTGACTACGAATCAATGAAAAGTGTGTGTTTTTTATGTATTTTTTGTTTGAATTTTGATGTGAAGTTAGAAGGAAATTAAAAGGTTGGAAGATTAAACATCAAGTTAAGAGACTTGTTAGTGTTGTGTGAATTAAAAAAATTGAATGCAGAGGTCTCACTTAGAATAGAACACACACATTACTACCGTTTATATTGTGATATTTATTTTTAGGATCATGTTAAAGGCACAAGTTAAGGTCCCATATAGGACTTTTGTATCTTTTTCCATTCTTATTAATGGGGAGTCTACTAATTTTTTCCAGCCTAGTAGGGGCATTAGACAAGGTGATCCTTTGTCACCCTATCTTTTCATTCTTTCAGAAGTGTTATCAGGCCTTATCTCTGATTATGAGGCTACATGGATGATTCATGGGGTGTCTATAGCTACTAATGCCCCCTATTTCTCATTTGTTATTTGCGGATGACAGTTTACTTTTCTGTAGAGCAAACAAAGAGGAGTTGGCTATGATCAAAGAGTTACTGGATAGGTATCAACTTGCTTGTGGACAAAAGGTGAACATGGAAGAATCAAAGATGGTTATTAGCATGGGTTGCAATGCAGTTACTAGAAGGGATATTAGGGAACAACTTCCCTTTAATATCACTAACAATATTAAAAAAAATACTTGGGGATGCCTACTCAACTTGGCAGAACAAAAAGTCTTGATTTCAGTTTCTTAGTGGATAGAGTTATGCAGAAGCTAAAAGGTTGGAAGGAGAGAGCTTTGTCTTTCTCAGGGAGGAGGGTTCTTATTAATGCAGTAGCTCAGGCTATTCCTGTCTACTCCATGAGTTGTTTTCTTCTCCCACAAGGCATTTATGAGAAGATAGAAAGAGCAATATGCAGTTTTTAGTGGGGCAACAAGAAGAGGGATAAGAAAATCCATTGGGTGAGGAAGGACTTGATCCAAACTGATAAGCTGCAGGGTGGGAAGATTCACACATATCCTAACTCCCTTATAGCTAAATGCTTAAAAGCTAAATATTTCCATGATAGAGATATTCTTAAAGCAAACATTGGTTCCAATCCTAGTTACTCTTCGAGGAGCATTCAACAAGCAATTTGGATTATTAATTGAGGTAGCTGCTGGAGAGTTGGTAATGGGGAAACAATCATGGTTTGAGAGGATAATTGGCTTCCTTTTTAAAATGGTTTTAAAGTCTTAACCCATGACCGAGGATCTTCCTCTGTCCTATTGGTTAAGGAACTTCTAGAAAGTAATCCTAATAGCTAGAACAGATCCTTGGTGGAGAATACTTTTCTTAGTGTGGATGGGAGTCAAATTCTTCAACTTCCCCTCATGGATTGTGAGCAAGAAGATAAACTTATGTGGATGCATAGCAAAGAAGGAGAATACACTGTGAAGTCTGGTTATGAGGTTATACAGGTATGGAAGGAAGGAGCCCAAGTAGGTCCTCCAACAACAATGTGACAAGCACATTTTGGAGCAAGTTATGGAGTCTTAACACCATTTTTAGACATAAATCCTTGATATGGCGTATCTGTCAGAAAGCTCTTCCTGTTAGGGAGGCTCTTAATAGGAGGGGAATTACATGTTATCTTCTCTGTCCTAGGTGCAACCAAAAAATTGAAACTATTAAGCATATTTTTTTTTTATTGTCCTAAGGTTAAAAAAGTGTGGTTTGGCTCTCAAGTTGGGGTTCAATTTAAAATTGACTCTAATATCAACCTTAGATAGTGGACTATGGATATTATATCTAATATGCCTCCAGAAACATTTAGATCTAGGTGTATTTTTATTTTTTTTTTCCGAATGGCGTTCAAGTATATACTATAAATTGTAACATTTAGTACAAATCTACGTAGGATTGAGGGAGTATCTACTCTTACACACACAACTACAACAAACAAGCCTTATTTCATTAAGTGAGATCGGATACATGATCAAATTATGTCATAATCTTCATCATAAATCATTTGGATTCAACTCATTAACCTCTAAATTTTTTACAATAGTTTCTTTTATAGTTTTTTTAGGTCTACCTCTCATCCATCTGATCTACTCTTACACACACACACACACACACACACACACACACACACACACATATATATATATATATATATATATGATGGCAATTGGACCCAAATTCGTTGGGTACCCGTAATTGACAGAATAAATATTCATATTTATGGATTTGGGTTTGTACTCGATAATTACCCGTATATTTTTAAATGGACATATGGGTGTTGGTAAAGGCAGTCTTTTGCACAGCCCGTCTCCCAACCCATATAAATTTGTTTAGGTTCTTATAGGGTACGACAACAAGCACCATAAATTTATTTCTCACGAGGGTATGGACTCATATACGATCATTTTTTTACAAACACGTATCATGACAAATATTGTAGTACCATGCCCAAAGTTTATCCATCGTCAACCTTTTATATACGGGGGAATAGACTTTATGGGAAAACGAAAATCAAAAAATATTTTATATTTCTCTTGATTTGGCCCAATCAAGAAAAAGTTCCAATCCACCCTACTTTTTACCACCTCACTGGACCATGCAACCCCCGGGGTTGCAGGGTATGGTATCTCGCAACCCACATTTGCATGGTCTGAGCCATTCAGTTTTTTTTCCAACCTGTATGGGGCCTTGCAACCCCATGTTGTGAGGTACCTTTTATATTTCTTTTTCATTTTATAATTTAATTAATTGCATTAAAATTATAATTAAAAAGATTTAAGATAAAAATTATATTATTAAAAAAAATTACATGACATATAAAAAAAATTGCATATTATTTGTGTTGGGTTGTTCCACACCCTGATCTAGGGGAATTTCTTTACGGATTTCTCCGTGGAGGTTGAGGAGTTACTTAACGGCGAGTTCTTCAACGAGTGATTTGTCATTGAATTTAGTCTTCGTCATCATCATTTGTCGCTGGCGGCATTTGACCACTTTGACCTAGCGTAATCTCAATGGATTTCACCGCGTCTTCCCTCCTGGGCCACATGTCATCCAAAAATGTAATGTCATTGGAGTTTAAAGAATACCATACTTTAATGATCGTGCTCTGCGTCGAGGCCTAGCGAATTTGCAAAATCGAAATCAGTCGCCACCTTGAATTGAGGTTCAAGGTTTGTTTGTTGTGGTGGGTTGTTGTAGTGTGGGTTGTTTTATTGTGGGTAGTTGTATTATGGGTAGTTGGTGTAGGATGGGTCAGCTTGGTTTTGATCTTGGTAACCAAATATAGTTTTACATTGAAATGTTTATGTAAGATGTCCCAGCAAGATCGAGGTTGGTAACCAGATCTTGGTGTGGTTTATGATTGTGGTGGATTAATATTGTGTTTTTTTTTGGGGGGGGGTGTTAAGCAATTCATAAATGGTGTAATCATGTGTGTGTTGCGTTGGTGGTTCTTAGGTTGAAAAGTGGTTCAGAATATTGACACAAAAATTGTGAAAGGAATTGTTGGAAAAAGAAGTCATGTGGTATGGGTTCAAATTCATTGTAGTTATTATCTGGTTCTGGCTCAGGTTGGATTTGTGTTTGAAGGGACAACTATATATGATCACCTATAAGCACATGTGGATTGCATATTTGTGTAAACGAATCAAGATATTGTTGACTTGGTCAAAGCCTTCTGATGGTTGGCTAACCAATTAAAAAAAAATCTTGCACAAATTTTAAGGTTGTGTTTCCTCATAAGGGTTTGTCGGATGTTGTTGCAAATGTATTTGTCAAATGTGTAGATGTGAACATTTGAAATTCTTTGGTTTGTCAAAGCCGCAAATTGTTATCTGAATGTTTCAATTGCATGTCGAATTCTTTTAACAATGTTTGTGACTGTTGCATATGCAGAAAGATGTTTTTCAAAGTTAAATTATTGAAAAACTACTTGAGATATTCGTCAATGTCATAAGAAAGGTTGAATGGTCTAGTCATTTTGTGTATTGAGTAATATATGATAGAACATATTGATGTAGGCACAATTATTAGTTACTTACATCTAAAAATGCTCAGAAGAATATTTTTGTATTAGAATTTGAATATTAAATAAAAAATTGGCTTAAATGCACTTTTGGTACCCTATTTTAAATTTTCTGAAGTTTTGGTACCCCATTTTAAAATTTAGCTTGTTGGTCGTCCTATTTTATTTTATTTTTCTAAATTTTGATTCTCCACCCATACTACTAAAAAACTTGAGGTTTAGTGACAGTAAACTTCTGTTGGTAAAAGGCGAAAGAATAGTTCGCTATGTCATCATCACACGGCTTTGTACAAAAAAAGGGTGGGCGAAGTGCAACACAAGGACTTTTCAGGAGGTCACCCATCTTAGTACCACTCTCGCTCAAGCACGCTTAACTGCGGAGTTTTGTAGGTAAAGTGCAGTGCAGCTGTAACACCCATATTGAGATTGCCTAGGATCTCGTACGAGTATTAAAATTTCGTATTGGATACATTAATTTACAATACAGAAAGCTGTTTAATAATCATACAACACATAAGTCTTTAATACAATCTGTTATCCAAAACAACATATCTCTGATACAACTCAAATAATACAACATCTGTTTACAACAGTCCATAATAAATAAACCAGCACGATCAATCCAAAGCTTTTTCTTTACCTTTGCGTCGTGCTTCCTGTGAACCTGCACCAGAAGGAAAGGGATGAGACATAACGTCTCAGTGAGCTCCAGCCCAACCTACTGTTGGCAACCTCGGGGAAACCTAGGGTCGCCATGCACTAACTTTGGCAATCTTGAGGAATACCTATGATCGCCGTCATTCTCTACATATTTCGCGATCGAGGAAAACTAGGATCGCTAAATGTCTTTATCTTATGTTTGATCTCATACTTAGTGATCTGGGGACAACCTACGATCACTTTCTGTTTACTAGTGACTACTTTGCCTTATCTCTTGGTATAATGTATACACATATCCATCTTTTTCATATCATAAAGTTAGAAGTTAGCGTTGAACAAACAATACATTATCTTGGTTCATTTTACGGAGTGCATCCTGGTGGAGTAACCCCGAAGCACCTCTCCCATCATACCGGTGAAATTCCTAGCATATCAGGCTAATACCGGACTCCACTTTCCTTTTGTGTGGCTGCCCTCGCGGACGGTAACTTCATCGTTCCAGCTTAATCTGGAACCCCCTGTATTCTAACTAACAAGAAGACAGGAGACACATTATCTTTCTTGACTTTGATGTGTAGCTACCCTCACGGACGGTAACTTCACCACTCCAGCTTAATCTGGAACCCCCTGTATTCTAACTAACGAGAAGACAGGAGACACATCTAGTCATTAATTAACTTGTTCTTATTCTTCTTTATATATATATATATACACACACACACACACACACACACACACACACACACACACACATATGACTTGTAATCTTTGGCTTAATTCTTATCTTAAGTACTTGTAAGTACATCTGATACTTAACCTATGACATAAGGTTTTATGCTTATCATTTTCACAAGCCTCTTACTTAGTTGGAATTCTAAATCCTTAAGCTTTGTACATAAATGGTGTACAACATCTTACTATCCTATCATAGGATCTAGACATATCGTTATCATATGTCGTACTTAGGGCTTAATTATTCATTGTAATGAATTCTTGTTCATCTAACCCTTTGTTCTTACATTCCCAAATGCATTGCCCATCCCTTGCTTCTTTATGATTTCATCCGTTATAAGCCTTATGGATATGTCGAAGTGGTATTCTTTGGAAAAATAGGGTTTCTATTGAAAATGGTTGAAAAAGAGCCTCGCCGACGCGCACGCAGCTCACTGAACGAAGCACAACAGCCCTGGAAGGACTGTCTTAACTCGCTCAGCGAGCTACATCTCACCATGGCGAGTTGTTCCACAACCCACGAGCCCTGTTCTTGCCACGAGCTCGCCACGAGCTCGCTGGGCGAGTTTGACAGCACCGAAAAATGATCAAAACATGATTTTTCACCAATTTGACATATCCAAACTTACCCAAGCTTTCTAACAGTATTAGGGATGATTTTCTACTGCAAATTGATAGTTTAAAACATGTATAAGCAAGGAATTAACAAGCAAAGGGAATTAGGGTATAAAACATAAAACTTTACATATGATGAAATACACACTCAAACTCACTCTAAGTGGGTTCTAAAACCCTGTGGAGCTCACCTTAATCCCTTGATTGATGACTTAACAAGCTTGTTCCAAAACCCTAGCTTGGTTCTTGATCCTTCCTTGTTTTTTTCTTAACTTCCTCTTGTTCTAAACTTCCCAAAGTTAAGCTTGCTAGCAAAGATTCCACAAGATTTGATGAAGTTTAGATGGATGGTGGTGAGGAATGATGGTGGCCGAAAATTCTTAAGAGAGAGGGAGGAGAAATTCTGTTCTTGTAGAGAGAGAATGGAAGGAGAAAATGAGGGGAAAAATATCTTGTTTACCCTATATAAAATCCTTCCTTCCATAATTACAAGTTTGCCATTACTTTCATAATAATCCTTTATTACTGATAACAGTTACATCTAAGCGAGATATTACACTCTACCCCCCTTAAAGAAATTTCGTCCTCGAAATTTAGAATTTACCTGAAAATAGATGCGGATAGCTCTTCTGCATTTCTGACTCTAGCTCCCACGTAGCTTCACCGTCGGGAGAGCCTTTCCATACAACCTTGACAATTGGAATCTCTTTGTTTCTCAAGGACTTAACATCTCGTTCAACAATTTGCTCTGGTTCTGGTTGGAATGTTAAATTCGATCTCAAGTCAATAGTGTCCAACTCTACTGGTTGAAAAGGATCGAGAATGAATTTCCTCAATTGAGAGACATGGAAAACATCATACAAACCTGACATGGCCGGTGGCAGAGCTAACTGATAAGCTGCTGGACCGACACGCTTGAGTATCTGAAATGGCCCAATATACCTTGGACAAAGTTTCTTTGTTCTGAATGCTCCTCTTAAGCCCAACTTAGGTGTAACTTTAAGGAATACATGATCCCCTTCTTCAAATTCCAAAGGCCTTCGCCTCTTATCTGCATAACTTTTCTGGCGACTCTGGGCTGTTCTCATCTTATCTTGAATGGATTTAATCTTTAGGGTAGTCTCCTGAATTATCTCGGGTCCCAAAAGGTTTTTATCTCCAACCTCAGCCCAACAAAGTGGTGTCATGCATTTCCTACCATACAACGCTTCATAAGGTGACATTCCGATACTGGAATGGTAACTGTTGTTGTAAGAAAATTCAATCAAAGGTAGGTGTTTATTCCAACTTCCTCCATCTTCTAGGATGCACGCACGTAGCATATCCTCTAACGTCTGAATGGTTCTCTCGGATTGACCGTTTGTTTGAGGATGATGGGACGTGCTCATCTTTAATCTCGTTCCTAAAGCTCTTTGAAAAGTTTTCCAAAAGTGGGATGTGAAGATCGGATCTCTATCAGATACAATACTAACAGGAACACCATGGAGTTTTACAATCTCTGAGATGAACAATTCGGCATACTGAGAGGCTCGGTAAGTAGTCTTAACTGGCAAGAAATGGGCAGACTTAGTTAACCAGTCTACTATTACCCAAATAGAGTCATGTCCTTGTTGTGTTCGAGGTAATCCACTCACAAAGTCCATAGTTATCTCTTCCCATTTCCATTGAGGAATTTCCAAGGGTACTAACATTCATGCAAGCCTTTGATGTTCAATCTTTACCTGCTGACACACAATACATCGTGATACAAATTCCGCAATGTCCGTCTTCATACCAAGCCACCAATAATCTCTCTTCAAATCTTGATACATCTTGGTGGTACCCGGATGAATGCTAAAACTGCTCTTGTGCGCCTCGTCTAAAATTAACCTTTTCAATTCCGCATTATTCGGAACATAAATTCTTCCTTCAAATAGTAGTGTGCCATCTGGTGCCAAAGAAAACTCTAATCGACCAACTCTTCTTTGAAGGTCCATATCCATACTCTGAGCTTGTGATATCCTAGACCGTAGGTCGCATGAAATCTCTAGCTTGTTCAACATAATGTCGTCTTCTATCTCGATGACATTGAGATCAAGATCCCTAAACTTTTCATATAGACCACATGTATGCATCATCACTTCAGCCTTGACTAAGGCCTTTCGACTTAAAGCATCTGCTACCACATTTGCCTTTCCTGGGTGGTATTTCAAATCAAAATCAAAATCTTTCAGATATTTCATCCACCTTCTCTGTCTCATATTTAGTTCCCGTTGATCAAACAAATACTTCAAACTTCTGTGGTCACTGAATAAGTCAAATTGCGCACCATACAAATGATGCCTCCACACTTTCAATGCAAAGACTATAGCTGCTAACTCTAGATCATGGGTGGGGTAATTCTCTTCATGAGTCTTGAGCTGTCTAGACGCATAAGCTATCACATTCTCTCCTTGCATAAGTACACTACCCAGTCCTTTAGAGGATGCATCACATAAAACGGTGTATCTCCTGTCAGGATCTGGTATTGCCAACACTGGTGCTTTAGTCAATTTCCTTTTTAAGATTCTGAAGCTCTCTTCGCATTCCTCGTCCCAAATAAAGGGCACATCCTTTCTAGTGAGGCGTGACAAGGGTAAGGCAATCTGAGAAAACTTCATAATAAACCTTCGGTAATAACCAGCCAAGCCTAAGAAACTCCTGACTTCGGCCATACTCTTGGGTCTAGCCCAACTGAGAACGGCTTCAACTTTGGACGGATCAATGGCTACTCCTCCTTGATAAATGACGTGACCCAAAAACTTAATTTCAGACAACCAGAATTCACACTTACTGAATTTGGCATACAACTGCTTGTCCCTGAGGACATTCAAAACAATTCTCAAGTGTTGAGCATGTTCCTGAGGGTCCTTGGAATAGATCAAGATGTCGTCTATGAATATCACCACAAATCGATCTAGATAAGGTTGAAATATCCTGTTCATATAATCCATGAACACAACTGGAGCATTAGTTACACCAAAAGGCATAACCAAAAATTCATAGTGCCTGTAGCGCGTTCGGAACGCCGTTTTGGACACATCTGATGACTTAATGCGGATCTGATGATAACCCGACCTAAGATCAATCTTAGAAAATAAAGTTGCTCCCTTGAGTTGATCTAGAAGGTCGTCAATTCTTGGAAGAGGATACTTATTCTTGATGGTCACTTTATTCAATTGGCGATAATTTATACACAACCTCATACTTCCGTCTTTCTTCTTAACCAACAAGATGGTGCACCCCACAGTGATACACTTGGTCGGATGAAATGTTTCTGAATTAACTCTTCTAGCTGAGATTTCAGCTCCTTAAGCTCTAAAGGGGACATTCTATACGGTGCCACACACTAGCTCCGCTCCCGGAATTTGGTCAATAGAAAATTCCACTTCACGTTCTGGAGGTAAACTAGTTATTTCAGAAGGAAAAACATCGGAATACTCATTCACAATCGGAATGTCACTGGGACTTAGTTCTGGTTCTGAAGTCACAGTGAGCATAACATAAAACCCTTTATCTTGAGCACAAATAAATTGAATTAACTGATGTGTACGGTTAATCAATTCAGATAGGGCCACACCTTCTGTCGTATCACTTGTTGGCATATAAATGCTTTTCTCGGAGTATCCAATATATACATGGTTAGCGGAGAGCCAATCCATGCCTAAGATCACATCAAGTTGCTCCATAGGGAGACACACTAAATCAACATAGTATGTCTTACTAGACACAGTGATAGGACAGTTTTCACAAACATAACTTGCCACAATTCCGCCATCAGTAGCGGTAGACACCATCATCGGAGGATTCAATGGAAATAAAGGTAATTGCAGCTTTTCAACACACTTATAAGAAATAAAAGAACAAGTTGCGCCACAATAAAAAAAGAACTTTAACAGGATTCTGACCAAGATAACACATACCAGCAATCAGATCCTCGTTAACTAGAGCATTCTGACCATCCAGGGAATACACCCTACCTTTACTGGTGGTGGTTCCTTCAGCTGCTCCCTTAACACGCTTGTTAGGACATTCATGTAGGAAGTGTCCAGGTTGTTTACACCCATAACAGACACCCGTACCTAGCATGCATTCTCCTTTGTGAGATTTTCCACATTTCTTGCAGGCAGAAAAAGTTGTAGGCGAACTAGATTGTTTTCCCCTCTGAGGGGACCCCTTTGGTTTTAGCTTATCATGGTATTTATCTGACATTCTACCCTTTCTTCTTTCAAATGCTGCTGCTCTTTCTTTAGAGGTTTTTGCAAGACCCGCTTCAACAACTAGGCTATCGTGCACTAATTCATCATAGCTTGTGGTTCTTTAGAGGCTCACAGCAGTATCAATCTCACCCATTAAGCCTCGCTTGTATTGATTCATTTTCCAATTCTCGTCTCCGGCATATTCATTATGGGCGGAATAATAAGACAACTCTTCAAATTTCTTCGTAAACTCTGTAACAAACATGTTGCCCTGTTTCAGCTCTAAAAACTCTTGTTCTTTCTTCACTCGGTAAGATAGGGGCAAGTACTTCTCTAACATCACCTCCTTAAAGTTTACCCAATTTACTTCCCCATCATTGGCCAGCATTCTACGTTGGGTAGATTCCCACCAGTCTTCCGCTGCGCCTCTAAATTGGTTCGTGGCATACACCACCTTATCAGTTTCCAAACACTCAGCCATCCGAAAAATCTTTTCCATTTGCTTCAGCCATCTCTTGGCTTCCTGGGGATCACCCTCTCCATTAAACTCAGGAGGATGATTCCTATTAAATTCCCGGAAAACCGGATTACCAATAACGGGAGGAGGTGGTGGCTGTTGATGGAATCCATGCCCTTGATTCATCATTTCCATCCATTGTTGTTGGGATTGAGCCTGTTGATGAGCTTATTGTTGCATCATTAGCATCATCTGCTGATACTGTAATGCATTTTGAGCTTGTTGCTCCTGGTACTGCTGCTAGGCCTGCTGCTGTTGTAGCATCTGTTCCCAGAAATTCATATTAGGTTCCCCACTTTCTTCACTGACCGGATTAGTTCGAGGTCTTCCTGGTCCTCTTCTTCTCCCAGACATCTTATCCTAGCTGTCATATACAAGTCAAAGTGATCAGTTTTAACTGGATATAACATTTAGAATAATGTCCTAGATCCAAGAGGTCCACATACTTGGATTGTATTTTTAATGACCCAAGGCACGGTCTGAATCGACCTGCTCTGATACCAAATTGTAACACCCATATTGAGATTGCCTAGGATCTCGTACGAGTATTAAAATTTCGTATTGGATACATTAATTTACAATACAGAAAGTTGTTTAATAATCATACAACACATAAGTCTTTAATACAATCTGTTATCCAAAACAACATATCTCTGATACAACTCAAATAATACAACATCTGTTTACAACAGTCCATAATAAATAAACCAGCACGATCAATCCAAAGCTTTCTCTTTACCTTTGCGTCGTGCTTCCTGTGAACTTGCACCAGAAGGAAAGGGATGAGACATAACGTCTCAGTGGCTCCGGCCCAACCTACTGTTGGCAACCTCAGGGAAACCTAGGGTCGCCATGCACTAACTTTGGCAATCTTGGGGAATACCTATGATCGCCGCCATTCTCTACATATTTCGCGATCGGGAGAAAACTAGGATCGCTAAATGTCTTTATCTTATGTTTGATCTCATACTTAGTGATCTGGGGACAACCTACAATCATTTTATGTTTACTAGTGACTACTTTGCCTTATCTCTTGGTATAATGTATACACATATCCATCTTTTTCATATCATAAAGTTAGAAGTTAGTGTTGAACAAACAATACATTATCTTGGTTCATTTTACGAAGTGCATCCGGGTGGAGTAACCCCGAAGTACATCTCCCATCACATCGGTGAAATTCCTATCATATCAGGCTAACACCGGACTCCTCTTTCCTTTTGTGTGGCTGCCCTCGCGGACAGTAACTTCACCGTTCCAGCATAATCTGGAACCCCCTGTATTATAACTAACGAGAAGACATGAGACACATTATCTTTCTTGACTTTGATGTGTAGTTGCCCTCACGGACGGTAACTTCACCATTCCAGCTTAATCTGGAACCCCCTGTATTCTAACTAACGAGAAGACAGGAGACAAATCTAGTTATTAATTAACTTGTTCTTATTCTTCTTTATATATATATATATACATATGACTTGTAATCTTTGGCTTAATTCTTATCTTAAGTACTTGTAAGTACATCTGATACTTAACCTATGACATAAGGTTTTATGCTTATCATTTTCACAAGCCTCTTACTTAGTTGGAATTCTAAATCGTTAAGCTTTGTACATAAATGGTGTATAACATCTTACTATCTTATCATATGTCGTACTTAGGGCTTAATTATTCATTGTAATGAATTCTTGTTCATCTAACCCTTTGTTCTTACATTCCCAAATGCATTGCCGATCCTTTGCTTCTTTATGATTTCATCCGTTATAAGCCTTATGGATATTTCGAAGTGGTATTCTTTGGAAAAATAGGGTTTCTATTGAAAATGGTTGAAAAAAAGCCTCGCCGACGCGCACGCAGCTCACTGGACGAAGCACAACAGCCCTGGAAGGACTGTCTTAACTCGCTCAGCGAGCTACATCTCGCCATGGCGAGTTGTTCCAGAACCCACGAGCCCTGTTCTTGCCACGAGCTCGCCACGAGCTCGCTGGGCGAGTTTGACAGCACCGAAAAATGATCAAAACATAATTTTTCACCAATTTGACATATCCAAACTTATCCAAGCTTTCTAACAGTATTAGGGATGATTTTCTACCGCAAATTGATAGTTTAAAACATGTATAAGCAAGGAATTAGCAAGCAAAGGGAATTAGGGTATAAAACATAAAACTTTACATATGATGAAATACACACTCAAACTCACTCTAAGTGGGTTCTAAAACCCTGTGGAGCTCACCTTAATCCCTTGATTGATGACTTAACAAGCTTGTTCCAAAACCCTAGCTTGGTTCTTGATCCTTCCTTGTTTTTTTCTTAACTTCCTCTTGTTCTAAACTTCCCAAAATTAAGCTTGCTAGCCAAGATTCCACAAGATTTGATGAAGTTTAGATTGATGGTGGTGAGGAATGATGGTGGCCGAAAATTCTTAGAGAGAGGGAGGAGAAATTCTTTTCTTGTAGAGAGAGAATGGAAGGAGAAAGTGAGGGGAAAAATATCTTGTTTACCCTATATAAAATCCTTCCTTCCATAATTACAAGTTTGCCATTACTTTCATAATAATCCTCTATTACTGATAACAGTTACATCTAAGCGGGATATTACAGCAGCCTTCTCTGCCCTCCCAAAAACAAAAGAAAAAAACTTATGTAGGTAAAAGTTGGTTTATCGTAGGCATGTTGGACAAAATTTTTCGTTTTACCTAAGGATTTTATCCTTAGGTATAAAGTTTAATCAACAGTAAAAAAATAGGGCCAAAAAGGTGAATTTTGAAATAGGGGTACCAAAATGAAAATAGGGGTACCAAAATGCTTATTTTGCATGAAATATAATGTTTTTATATAATTATTTCTTAATGTGATAAAAACTATTAACTTCAAGCAAATTAAATTATTTTCACACTTTAGGAATTCAAGTTTTTTTACATGCTTATTAATTAGGGTCCAAATTATAAGTTCGGACATAGGCCACCAAAAGTTTAGAAATGGCCCTAGATAGATATATGAAGGTGAAAAGTGTATAACTACCTACTTTTTTGTCATATTCTTTAATGATAACATTAACTAAAAGATAATTTCGAAAAATCGATATGTATAATTAAAAGGCTAAAATATGCTTTTAGTCCCTGCAAATAGGGCTCGTTTTGCTTTTGGTCCTCGGTAAAAAAAAAATTTTAAAAACACCCTTGCAAAATTTTCTGTCTTTTAAAAAAGTCCCTGAGCCCATCAAAGCGCTGAAGTGACATGGTTTTGGTCCCTGCAAATATGTCCAGTTTTGGTTTTCGTCCCTGCAAATATGCCTAGTTTTGGTTTTGGTCCCTGCAAATATGCCCAGTTTTGGTCCCTGCAAATATTACCAGGGACGAAAACCAAAACTGGACATATTTGCAGGGACCAAAACCATGCCAAAATCATCACTGAAGTGGGCCCATGGACTTTTTTAAAAGACAGAAAATTTCGCAAGGGTGTTTTTAAAAAAAAAAAATTACCGAGGACCAAAAGCAAAACGAGCCCTATTTGCAGGGACTAAAAGCATATTTTAGCCTAATTAAAATGATCAAATAAAACCTATACTACTATAGGTGTTCTCTCTTGATTATCACCTACCTTTTACTAGAAATTAAAATCTAAAACTTTTAATTATACATGTATTATTATTTCATTTCACTGTGAGATGTTACTCTAATAAATACAAAAAAAAAAATGTAACGCTAGTTATTATATTAGTCTGTCTTAAATGTGGCATTAAAATATTTGAATCGTTTATTTCATAAGTTTGGAAAAGATAGCAGAGACATTTGAAATGTTAAGGCACATATAAGTTCGAACATGCATTCTCATCATCTAATATGTGTGAGTTTTGTCATTCATTAAAACAAAAACAAAAAAGATCAAAAAATTGATTGTCACATATAAGTTTTTATTTTAGATTACCAAATAAATAATAAGTACATTTTCTATTTTTATTTACTTATTGTGTCTCAATCCAACTAACTATTTATAATAAGAAAATTTTATTCAATGAAACTTATTTTATCACAAAAATTAGTACTAATTTTTGTCTATTTCCTAAAGAATAGTAATAATGAGTCCGGTGTTCATGAAGTGGATTGTAGGAACCTATTAAACTCTAAATTTCAAAATTCTAATGTTGAGCTCGCTAAAGAATGTAGTTGATCACACTTTAGTTAGGATCACTACATGTATGGTTAGTCTTCTTTTATGATATATTTTTTTTTAATAGGCTAAATTTTATTGAAACACTTTGTCCATAACAAGAAGTGATAGTGAACTAAGGAAATTACAAAACTACTACAAAGATCGTGAGACGTGAGTGAAACAAAAACATACAAACTTAAACAACGGAACACCCCTAACACATAGATAAAAATGTATAGTAGCACCTCACTCCAAAATCACAATACCACAGCAGTTACAACCTAAAAACAATCTCCAGAGGCAAACAATGAAATCGACCCAAGCACCAATTTTATCAACACTCAAAACACCAGCCAAAAAGAGGCACATTACAACACTAAAAAAAAATAATATCTGAACCTTTAATATCAACACTAACACTCCAACAACAACAAAATCCACACAAACACACAACCACACACAAAACAGTAAAAGAACACCAACCTGCACCAACTGAAACAACACACAAGCCCATAATGGGCACATCAAAAGTCACTTTTGATTTTTTTAAGAGTAGAAGTTGCTTTATTATTTTTTGTAAAAAAAAAAATTAATACATCCCTCCTTAAATATAATTAAGTTTTGTTAACTTGTGTCCTAAGAGCACAAAATAATAAACTAAATGTAGAAATTTAGTCTTAAAAATTATGCATTCATAATCTTAAAAGGTTAAAAATTTATCTTTCCAATGCAATATTTATTTTTTAATTCTATTTTTAGATCCTTATATTGTACCTTTAGGACACAAGTTAACATTTCGCATGTAATTAAGGTCGGCTTAAAAAAAATCTTCATCCATTTTTCTAATATTTAGTTTTATTTTTGATAAGATAGTCTAGTGGTTAGAAATTCACTTTTTTAAAATGAATAAATAAAACGTTAAATTTCAATCTCTACATATATTATCAATGCCCCTTGCAAGCGAGCGAAACTCAAAAACTTTTTTGTAAGCACGAAGCTCACAAACTTCTATTTCGTTATTTATGTATGTATCGATTACCTTTAATTAGTTCCATTCTTTTTGGTATAGCCTTCGTCATGCATCAAAAAATGAATGTAGTCAGCAGTATAATGTCACGGTATTGCGTCTTTTTTGACGTCATTAATATATGCATCAAAAAGTTATTCCTTCGGTAGAGATTGACAGCTATGAATATGATGCACATGTTATTAAAGACATAAAAAAATAATTTAAAGTGTAATAAAAAAAATTAAAGCAAGCATGTCCAATAAATAACATATCATTTGGCTGTTTTCCAACAAAAAGAAAATAGTACAAGACCAATGTATATTATTGTGATTTTTTTTTTAAAATAATCAATACTTTAATTCCAAACTACTTTACATAAAATAAAATTGCCAAAATGCTATACGTTTAAGTAAACATATTGGACCTTGCAAGTTAAGGTACCTCGCAGGTCAAAGTTACGAGGTTGGTCTTTTTTTTTTCTTCACCTTTCTTCACTTTTTTAACTCAAACTGTCTAAAATGGACCAACATTGTAGCTTTTGCGTCTAGCCAAAATCAATTTGATGAAAGTCACATGATACTTTACAGCTTTACCCTCTTCTTCTTTATGTGCTGTGATATTTTTTATCATAACTTATTAAGAGGTTAGGGATGAGAATAGAAACGGACTTTTCATTTTAGTATTAAAAAATGGCTATTATTTTTCTAACCCTATGTGTTTGTCACGCACTCTATTATTTTAGAAAAATACCCTTTGTTTGGGGAGGGACGATGGTTAGGAAAAAAAAAAGAGTGAGAATGGGGAATGAGGGTGGTGGAAGGGGTGGTGCTACGAGAACGTTGGTGGGGAAGGAAGTTTTGGTGGAAGGCGTGGAGAGGGGGAATTCGTTTGGGAAGGAAGAGGAGGGGGAGCCGAATGTTAAGGGTAGGATGGAGTTAGGGGTATCGGGGAGTAAGGAGGTGGAGGTGACGTCGTATGCGGATACGGTTGTAAATAAAATGAGTTCTTGTGTGATTAAAATGCCTCAAATTGCACCCGGGTTCAGCTTGTGTGTAAGTACCGTACGGTTAGAGAAGATGTGGAGTGGGCGAAGACAGGTATGGTAGACTCTGTGATCAATGGAGAATCTATTCCTTTAATTCAACAACGTATCGTTGACGCTGGTTTTGATGGTTTTAGCGTTATTCCAATGGGAGGTGATATAGTTTTATTTTAGTTGTTCAAGGATGATGGAGGTGGCGACAATTGTTAATGACATGTTGAAATTTTTTAGTTACTTTTTTACTTCATTGATGGGTTGGAATCCGAAATCTTTGGTGTAAGAGAGAGGTGTGTGGGTTCGGATTTATGATTTTTCAAATACACACCTTTAGGTAATATCATTCAGAGAGGGTATAATGTTTCTCTTCTAAAAAAAGTTTCTTATTCTAATTTTTGTCCACCGGATAAAAATCGGTCTAAAATGTCTAGGCCATGGAGTATAGAGTGGCTTAATGATCACAATCATGGAGATTAGGGATTATATTTTCTACAAAAAAGAAGTCAAAAAAATTAGTTAGTTCCAATAAAGGTCAGTGTGTTGGAGTAAGCCCTAATAGCCAATCTATTTTGATTGGATTTGGCTTTGTATCATGACTTTGATATATATTTATGAATATATATATATATATATATATATATATATATATATATATATATATATACATAAGACATTTATTTATTCTTTTGTTTAGTTTCAAAATAATAAATTCCCTAGAATAATTAGTCTGTTTGATGGAGCATTAAGTGTGACTTAATCGTGAGACCCATTAAACGAAAGGAAATTATTCTTAAAGTATTCGTAGTCAATCTTTATTGTGAAATGGAATAACATTAAAGCATAGAGACTATTATGTGGGTAGACTGATGATCACATCTCACGGATCACAGATAAAGAGTTATCAAGTTTTCACATAGGTATAAATATTAGGAGTAATATTTATACTGGATTGACCCACCGTGAGAATACTACATAGTAAAAGTTATGAAAAGTGTCATAAGATATTCTCATAGTGATAGTGGTGTATTCCACCCTTTGACCTAAAACCACTATGCACCCTAGATGTAGGAGTCGAGTGCTTTATCACCATTCAAACGTTGTCTGTAATAGGATGACTATAAAGTTGGTTGATGGGTACTCCATGAATCATGCCAAGGGACATGAGTGACCTAGATGGAATTTGCCCTTCCTACATAACAGGAGAAATGTCTATGGGCCCAATATTGAACTAGACAAGGATGACACGGTCTATGTCTTGTGTTCAATATAGACATGAGGGCAAAAGGGTAATTATACACATGATCATTATCACGGAAAGGTTTCGTCAGATCACATGACATTCTCGTCACTTGGGTAGCAGTGATGTGTTGCTAGATACCGCTCACTGTTTATAATATTAAATAGGTTATTTAATATTATTGTCAACGTTACGGAAACCTATAGGGGTCACACACAAAGGACAGATAGATGAGAAAAATAAATAAGTAAGACTTATTTATAAAATAATAAGTAGGACTTATTAGTAATTAAATAATTAAATATGACGTATTATTTAATTTATGAAAAATAGAGAAACGCGGTTCATCGTAAGGTACGATGTGTTTAAGTGAAATATGGTGCACCGTAGGATACGGTGTATTTAAATGCTTGACTTGTTGACCACACAAGTGGTTCTATAAATAGAATCCTTCTGGTAAAGCATTACTGACTTTTGTTGAAACACTTAACATAATTCACAAAAGTTGTGAAACCTAGCCGCCGCTCTCTAAACCCTATTCTCTCTGAATCTCCGTTGGAATTGGCTAGCACTGGTCATCAGAGAAGTTATGTTCGTGTGGACTGAATAGAGGTATAGCTACGTTGCTTTGCTCGTGATCAGAAACAATTCTGCTACAAAGGTTCTGCTCTTCAAGAGGTAAACACATAATCCTTAAAGTGTTTAAGTATGTGTTCTGTATGATTTGTGATTAATGATTTAATCAAGATCCGTTTCAATGGGATTTGTTTCGCTAAGAGGATTAAAATTTAAAAAAAAAATCCCTTAAAATCCCAACAGTGGTATCAGAGCTCCTGGTGATTAAATCATTAAATTCAAATATATTTGTATTTATGATATGATCGTATGTGCCAATATATATCAACGTTTGTTGGCATCTGCTATGCCGGTTCTCTTTGAATTTGATTCAAGAAGGAGACGTCGTCGAAATGTTCGATGTGATTCGTTGTTATTATTATTATTAGTACACTCATGTGACTGCTTGCCCTTTTCATGTAACGTGTTACTTTGTTTTGAATTTGATTCAAAAGGATTATTTTATATCTATCATAATACTTTGATCCCAATCAGTATCCGATTTTCTTTGGATGATTTTATTTATTTTTGTAACAAATCTAAACCAATATTTGTGGGACAATAACAAGCCGTGATTTGATGATCACATATTTAAGTGAATATAAATTTGAATTGGCAATCGATGATGCATATCCTTTTTGGATTTAGCCGTAACTGAATCATATAAATTTTAAATAATAAGAATTAATTAAAATTGATTGATCAATATCATATATGTGATATATGATTCTAATACAACATCATTATATGTGATATATTGATGGTGTCATTCGTTCAATAGGTTTTATATAATTGATTGTGAATTTGTAGACAATTCGTGAGATTGAGCTTCGATATCCGATTCTGGTGAAGCATCAAAAATCCGATTGTCCATACTGAGCAAACAATTGTTAAAACTATTGATGTTTGATTGTTGTATTGGGTTACCTAACTATACAAGAGTTGTATTATTATGGTTGTATCATTTGATCAATTGTTTTCAAAAGATTGTTGTGAATTTGAACAATTCGTGAGATTGAGCTTCGATATCCGAATCTGGTGAAGCATCAAAGATCCGATTGTTCATGCTAAACAAACAATCCTTGAAACTATTGATGTAGTGTGATTTGCGTAGTGTGATCAATCATAATGTTTAATTAATTTATTCAATTGGAGAAAGGTAGTAAATTTAAAAGGATCATGACTTTGAAAGGGTTTCAATATCAGATATGATCTTTTTAATTTGGTAATTAAAGATTTTCATATCTTTAGTTTAATTTATTTCCAATAAAAAAGGATCATGATTTTGAAAAGTTTCAATATCAGATATGATCTTTTGAATTCGGTAGTAAAATATTTGCACCATAATTTGTTTTGGAAACAGATCGATTGCCTAAATAAAGCATATTTAATTATAATAATTATTGAGTGTCAATATTACTATAATTAAATAAAAATTCAACCTTTTTGGATTGTTTTTCAAAAGTTATTTGAAATGGTAGTAAACGATCCTTATTTGATTGTAAATTTAAAATATCATGATATGAAATAGTTTCAATGTCATATATGATTTTTGAATTTATTTAAAAGATTTGCACGATTTTAACATAATTTGTTTCTAATTTAAAAGAATCATGATATTGAAAGAGTTTCAATATCGGATATGATCTTTTAAATTCGGTCATAATATTTGCATATTTTATTTTTATTTATGACCTGATTGACTCCTAAATTGCTTAATGATAATAATAAATAGTTATTATTATTTATCATTAAGTTTAAGGTATATGGTTATGACCTTAGTTTATTTTGGCGTTTATTCATTTAATATGACATGCGTGTCATAATTTATTTTATTTAAATACGACCTGCGTGTCGTTATTTATTTTATTTAAATACGACCTGCGAGTCGTGATTTATTTTAATTATTTTATTTAAGTGTTAAATAATGTAATTGCTCAAGTTGAAGAGAAGACGATGCCAAAAGATGATTCCGATGGAGAAACTTTTGAAGCTTGTTCGTGGGTCAAAGAATTGTAATAAAGTAGTTTATTTAATTCTTACACGTTAAGAGGTCATAACCATACTACCTAATTTATTTATGTATGTGATGCATGAAATGTATGTTTAGTTAGCGCATGTATGAGATGATGCTTAACATGTTTTAGAAGTATGTTAGCATGTATATTTTAAATGTTTTATATACTTGCTATATATGAGCATGAATGTCATGCATATCAAGACACGCGTATATAGATACACATGTCGGTGAGATCAAACTAATTAAAATCCTTCAAATAGAATATTAAGTTAAATGCTTTCCAAAGGATAACACCCTTCAAGACTAGTCTCGAATAGTGTGGGTTCGCCCTAGCGAAGTGCACTTTCTATACTAGTAAGTTGCGGTGAGGTAATTCCATTTACCCGACTGTTATTATTTGGGTCTAACTTAACTAAATTATTTTAATAAGATTAAAATATATTTAGAAGCAATGTTTGGGAACATCTATATGATAGATTAAAGTAAGGAGTTACTCAACCAAATGGTTTGAAAGTTTTATGAGATACAATTGGAAGCAGTTCCTACCTAAATAGCTAAGTTTTGGGGGATCAGCCCTCGCTGACTCAAAACGAAGTGAAATATGGATTTCAACCCACTAGAAAATCTTCCAATGAGATTTTTCGAATCAAATGTTGAAGGTAATTTGTTTTGAGTAAAATAGTGGGAGCATATTAATTAAAGACCTAATTAAATACGTTTTAAATCATGATACATTTATTTAATTTATTTTCTGTATTTAGAATTTCTTTGGCACATGCATTTTATTATACTGTTAAATGTTCTTATAAAGAACAAAATCTTCAGAAAGGGGTTTCTGAATTGGTACAAGAATTGAGAATTGTTCTCAAGTACAAGAAAAACTGTTAATGTTTTTAAAAGAGTCAAAATATAAGAAAGAGGTAAGACTTCTTCTTTGCCCACATGGTTATAGAAAGTTAAATTTCTACTTCTGCATCATAAGTATATGATACTTGATGATTGATCTCATATTTGTTGAAATATAGAGTTTTAAGAAAATAGGACATTAACTATAAGTGAAGTCCACCTACGTCTAGAATGGAACAAATTGTTTCATTGACATAGGAGCTAATGCTTGGACTTAAACTTAACTTGATATGGAACCAAATAATTGTTATTAAATTCCATATAAAATAGAAGCATTAAATCCTAAATCTCGTATTGACAAGATAAAGATTGTGTAGTTAAATAAAAGACAAATGTTGTCCTATTATCCAAATAATGTTTTCTATACAAGTGTGTTAATCAAGTAATGGACTTGAGATCCATGACCTTGATAAGCTGGCCTATAACATATGAGAAAATGATCAAATGTGATTTGAACCTTTTGTATATCATCGGCATTATTGTTGCAAAGAAGTGTGATTCACAATTCCAAAATCCATGAGTATGGACTATTGGACTCCTTTGATATTATATCATTTAAAGGATGTGAGTTCCACCTTTAAAATATTTCGGTGTTAGAGAACATATGATTTATTTGAATCAATATACATATGGTGTATATGGATCACCAAACACATTTGCTAGAGATATTTATTTCTCTTACTTCATTTACATTATTGATTAGATTAGTAAATGTAAATGTATGTTTGACACGAGTTAGAAATCTTTGAATTGGTTCAAAGAGTTCAACGATAGAGTAAAGGAATAATTTTTAAAAGTATAAAGACCATACGAGTATGTCATGATGGTTAATACTTAATTAAGGAGTATATTGATAATTTATATCGCTTCATGTTTGACTTGACTCAATCTGAAATAGTTTGATTATAACTCCATGACTCTTGAAATTGATTAAATTACAGTTATTTTTCACCCACAATAAGTTCCAATCGAGGTAATCATAGAGACACCATATTAGATATGGAGGAAGAGTACCTAGTTTAACTTTGTGATAATTTGGGGTTATGATGTTTATTAGATAAACAAAATTTCAAACTAGATGAATGTATACTTGTGGAGGTATCCTTAGGAAGCTAAAGGATATTAATTCTACATCACATGACAAAAGTTGTCTGTCGCTAGAACTGGAGTATTCCTCTTGAAGGAGTATATCTCTGCAGGAGCCAGTGGGAGTGATGTAGAACTTGAATTAAGTCAAGTACCACAAAATACATGTTTCTCTAAGAATGGAACATGAACTGATTCAACAAAGGGTTGTTGTTGTTAAATCATCAGTTCGAGTAGCACAAGATCTAGATGAGTCTAACATGTCATATCACTAGGATGAGAAACATGATTTTGTCATGGCTCAACAAGGTGATATGATGATAATGGAAGATGGGCGCCTGACTTACTAGAAGGTCGTAAATGGCCTGAATTCTGAGAAGTGGCTAGATGCCATGTGATCTTATATAGAGTCCATGTACATAAACCATATATGGATATTGGTTATATCATCCAATGAGTACGACTCATAAGATGAATGTGGGTTTTCTTATATAAAACTAACATGGATGGTATTATGAATACCTTTAAGATATGATTGATCGTAGAAAGTTTCGTGCAAAATCATGATGCAAATCGTGATGAAACCATTACATCATGATAATTCTTAAATCTAACGATTCCATTTGCCATTGTTTTATAATACACATTCTGGAGGATGGATAACGAGGTTGCATTCCTTAATTGGAATGACCTTATATATGTATTTGACATATATGTAGGGTTTCGTTAATCGGATGCTAGGAAGGTACATATATTACAAAATTCATGTATGGAATGGAGCAAGCTTCTCGAAGTTGAATTGTTTATTTTATTAATAGAGTTTTATGAAAACTTAGATTAATAAAAGAACAAATTTAAATCTTGTGCACACAAGGAGATTAGTGGGAGCATTGATATTAGTTTGGTGGAGTATGTGGATGACATACTAGTCACCAAAACATGTGAGACCTGTGAGACATGGTTAGAAAATTATTTCTAATTTGTACCAAAATTGATTCTAGTGTTCGACACTAGAATACTTTCAAGAATATCCTTGGATGTCTTAAAGGACTTAGGATTGTTTTTGAACACTGATGAAAAGGAACATCGTAAAGGAGTTACAATGATGACAACCTTTATATTAATGTACAGTATATCCAGATCACAATCTGGAATAAATGTTATGCTTGGATATCAACTATGAAATTTGTAAAAGTACAAGCTTCAGATAGTTGTTGTTTCTATTACAGATGTCAAATATATGATTTGGATTGTTTAGCTCATAACTGAGCGAAAACATGTGTTTCTTGCATTGCGGATTCCATTGATCCCGTCTGAGGTGAAATTGGTTTAATCTTGCGAGCAATGAAGACTAGATCTCACCAATGATTCAAATGTATATGTTGACACTTCAATTTCCTTTTGATAGAAGATGGAAAGTGGAAATTGAAAGAAGTATAACCTACCAACATAGGAAAAGTTCCATATCTGCTAGTAGAGTATCTTGCCCATAGTGTGCTTGATGCTAACACTTGACCAATGGATATTGAGATAATATTTGATTGGCTTTTAGTGCTAGTGGGAGATTGTTGGAGTAAGCCCTAATAGCCAATCTATTTTGATTGGATTTGGCTTTGTATCATGACTTTGATATATATATTTATGAATATATATATATATATACATAAGGCATTTATTTATTCTTTTGTTTAGTTTCAAAATAATAAATTCCCTACAATAATTAGTCTGTTTGATGGAGCATTAAGTGTGACTTAATCGTGAGACCCATTAAACGAAAGGAAATTATTCTTAAAGTATCCGTAGTCAATCTTTATTGTGAAATGGGATAACATTAAAGCATAGAGACTATTATGTGGGTAGACTGATGATCACATCTCACGGATCACAGATAAAGAGTTATCAAGTCTTCACATAGGTATAAATATTAGGAGTAATATTTATACTGGATTGACCCACCGTGAGAATACTACATATTAAAAGTTATGAAAAGTGTCATAAGATATTCTCATAGTGATAGTGGTGTATTCCACCCTTTGACCTAAAACCACTATGCACCCTAGATGTAGGAGTCGAGTGCTTTATCACCATTCAAACGTTGTCTGTAATAGGATGACTATAAAGTTGGTTGATGGGTACTCCATGAATCATGCTAAGGGACATGAGTGACCTAGATGGAATTTGCCCCTCCTACATAACATGAGAAATGTCTATGGGCCCAATATTGAACTAGACAAGGATGACACGGTTTATGCCTTGTGTTCAATATAGACATGAGGGCAAAAGGGTAATTATACACATGATCATTATCACGGAAAGGTTTCTTTAGATCACATGACATTCTCGTCACTTGGATAGCAGTGATGTGTTGCTAGATACCGCTCACTGTTTATAATATTAAATAGGTGATTTAATATTATTGTCAACGTTACGGGAACCTATAGGGGTCACACACAAAGGACAGATAGATGAGAGAAATAAATAAGTAAGACTTATTTATAAAATAATAAGTATGACTTATTAGTAATTAAATAATTAAATATGACGTATTATTTAATTTATGAAAAATAGAGAAACGCGGTCCATCGTAAGGTACGATGTGTTTAAGTGAAATATGGTGCACCGTAGGATACGGTGTATTTAAATGCTTGACTTGTTGACCACACAAGTGGTTCTATAAATAGAATCCTTCTGGTAAAGCATTACTGACTTTTGTTGAAACACTTAACCTAATTCACAAAAGTTGTGAAACCTAGCCGCCGCTTTCTAAACCCTATTCTCTCTGAATCTCCGTTGGAATTGGCTAGCACCGGTCATCAGAGAAGTTCTGTTCGTGTGGACTGAATAGAGGCATCGCTATGTTGCTTTGCTCGTGATCATAAACAATTCTGCTACAAAGGTTCTGCTCTTCAAGAGGTAAACACATAATCCTTAAAGTGTTTAAGTATGTGTTCTGTATGATTTGTGATTAATGATTTAATCAAGATCCGTTTCAATGGGATTTGTTCCGCTAAGAGGATTAAAATTTAAAAAAAAAAAAAAAACCTCTTAAAATCCCAACACAATGTCTTACTAAGAAGAAATGAAGTAGTCTTCTTGAACATTTTGTGCATAGTTTGAAAAGGGTAGCTCACCTTATGGGGAAAGATGGGGAAGCAATGCTTAAGGCTTTGAAGGAAACCTCAAAAAAGCAACGTCAATCTAATGATACCAATGTGCTTAAGGGAGTGGTTTGTGGAAGTTTAGCGCATTCTGAAAATTCCACTTCATCTATAAAAAATGATTGGAAGAATTGGGTGGTGTTGCATGATAATGATAACATGGCGGTCGAAGTGCGGAAGATTTTTATGTCGCTAATATTTATGCTCCTTGTGACAATTTGGGCTAAGCAGGTGCTTTGGGACAAATTGATTGTGTAGGTTAGTAATCATGTGGGGGAAAATCTTTGTGTTTGCAGGGATTTTAATGTTGTCCATGGAATGAAGGAGAGGAAAAATGTTGGGGTTGTACCTTGTACTTTAGTTTGTGCACCTTTTAACAGTTTCATTGTTGATAATTTGTTGGGATATCTTCCTCTTTTGGTTGTCGGTTTACTTGGTATAAGGGAGACATTCTGTCCATGAGCCGCCTTGATAGACTTTTGTTGTCTGAGGATTGATGCTTAAAGTGGCTGAATTGAATTTAGGTGGCCCAGATTAGAGTATTGTCTCATCATTGTCAAGTTATGTTCTATGTTGCTGAGGAGAATTAGGGTCCCAGACTGTCTCGGATGTTGAAGTGTTGGGCAGATATTTTAGGGTACAAGCAATTTGTAACTGATCAATGGAGATCTTATCAGGTGGAGGGGTGGGGAGGTTTTGTCATTAAAGAAAAGGTCAAATTAATCAATGCGGGTTTAAAGTCTTGGCATCAGAATCATGCTCATAATTTACCGGGAAGAATCAAAGCTATTAAGGAGCGTATTTCTGTGTTGCATAGTAAAGGGAAGATGTGTTGTTGTTAGAAGCTGAGTTGGAGGACTTACATGGCCTCACGGCTAATTTCTATTCCTTATCTCGAATTAATAGGAGTATTTGTTGGAGCAACCTAGGATTTAAATAATCATATGCTTTCTACTATTCAACCATAGTCCTTTCACCGTTTTCAAATTTCATTTGGCATAAGGAGGTTTCACTTAAGGTATCTTTATTTGCTTGACGTTTTCTTCGCAATCAGCTTCCTACCAAGGATAACTTATTTAGATGAAGTATCATCAATCATATATCACGTTTTTGTGCAAGTGGTTGTGGTGCCTTTGAATCGGCAAATATTTGTTTTCTGAATTTTCTTCAATGAATTTTCTTCAACGAAAATAAAAAACTAACCTTTTAGCCAAATCTTCTTCAATGAATTTGTGCCCTTCTTATGTGTTAATTTTAATAACAAAATGCATAAGTCAAATTAGCAAGCGACAACAATGGATTTATTCAAATGATAGAAGATTTGAGCTCTTTAAACAAGTGATTAGCATGTAGAGAATAAAAAATAAAAAATAAAAAACAAGTAGCAACAACATATTAGAGATTCATGCACCCAGTTGATAAAGCATCCAAGTTTTATAATATTGACTGTAATGATGGTCATTATATATAATTTTTTTGTTGGCAGCATTGTATACACCAAAGATGAGCACATTCCGTGAAGATATAAACAATTTCAAACCAAAACTACTTTATTAAAGTAATTGTACTGTAAGCAACAATTGTTCATTCCAGATCATACCAACTACAAAGAAGATTAAAGAGGAGTATTATATATACCAGTACAAATGTAGTCAATTAAAAAAGATTAAATAATGTATGAGATTATACATTTTCTTCATATATTAATTTCTATAAAAAGGAACCCTTCACATCCATTAATCACTCATCCATTAGCAATAGCATTGAACTCACAATGGCTTCTTTTGATACACTTTTCTCCTCCCTAACTCTCACAATAGCCCTTCTCTCATTTTCTTGCTCATCACAACAGTTCTTCTCACCAGTTGAAAAAGACCCATTAACCAATCTATTCTCCACTTTACTTTGGGTAGGAACAACACCTACACATGAATTCAATTTTGTGATTGATATTGGAGGACCAATCCTATGGTATGACTGCAACAAAACCTACAACTCTTCAACCTACAATCCCATCTCTTGTGAATCCAAACTTTGCACTAATGATGCTGGATGCACTAGCTGCAATGGCCCTTTCAAACCAGGTTGCACAAACAATACATGTGGTGCTAACATAATTAACCCATTAGTTGATGCTATTTTTTCAGGTGACACTGGTAGTGATGCTTTGTTCATACCAAAATCTAAAATCAAAGTCTCTGACTTTATCTCTGGTTGCACTGACTCTTCTGCATTTACTGATGATTTCCCTCTTAAAAACTTACCAAAAACTAGTAAAGGTATATTAGGCCTTGCAAGAACACCACTTTCATTACCAAAACAGCTTTCATTGGCTCCTTTTAAACTTCTTAACAAGTTTGCTCTTTGTTTGCCATCTTCAAACAAAGTTGGTAGTCTTTTCATTGGCGGGGTAGGATCTTCTCTTTCCAAGTTTCAACTCACCACTGTTCCTCTTGTTGTCAACCCCTTTAGCACTGCTCCAATATTTACCGAAGGTGATGCTTCTTATGAATACTTTATTGATGTGAAATCAATTAAAGTTGGTGGTGAAATTCTTAACTTCAAGTCTTCCCTTTTGTCCATTGACAATAAGGGAAATGGTGGAACAAAACTTAGCACAATGAAGTCCTTCACTGTGTTGCATAGTTCCATATTCAAACCACTTGTTAGAGATTTTAATAAGAAGGCTTCTGATAAAAAAATAAAGAAAGTGACATCAGTGGCACCATTTGAAACATGTTTTGATTTGAGCACTATTGGTAGGACTAATATTGGATTGGATGTGCCTACTATTGGTTTGGTGCTAGAAGGGGGTGTGGAGTGGACAATTTTTGGTGGAAATTCAATGGTTTTGGTGAATAAAAATGTTGCATGTCTTGGATTTGTGGATGGTGGTAAAGAGCCAAGAACAGCTGTTGTGATTGGTGGACACCAATTGGAGGATATTGTATTGGAGTTTGATTTGGTTTCTTCTAAATTAGGATTCAGCTCTTCCCTCCTCCTTCAAAATGCTAGTTGTTCCAACTCCAACTCAGTGAGTAAGATGGTAAAATCTAGTGAAAATTTCATTTCAATCGAGTGAGATTATTACGAGTTTAAGTAGCTTTTGTTGTTTCCCTTTTGATTGAGTAAGATGGTGATTGTTACTTTTGTCCGTTTCATTTCTCTATGATTGTAACTTATGTTTTGTTGACTATGAATCAATGAAGTGCATGTATCTATCTATCTATATCTATATATAAAATTAACTTGCATATGTGGCAACTCCCTTGAAGACTTCTTCTTATGCAAGAATTATGATGATGTGTCACTCTATAAAATGGTATCTCCTTTTCTTCAAACCTTGCTATCCTCCACTACTATATACTAGACTCTAACCCGTGCGATGCACGGGTTTTGTATAGCTTCATATATAACTATCAAATGACTATATTATTACTTTTATAGTTATATTCAGTATTATGTTATCAAACTATCTCAAAAAGTAACAAAAATAAAAGATGGACTGCAATAAAAATGACAAATCAAAAGAAAAAATATATGCAAAAGCTAGCACCAAGAAATTGATCCTAACCGCAAAAGTTGTTAATCGAAAGAAAAAAATAAGGAAAAGGAATTGTTATTTAGTAACCGAAAGAAAAAAAAATAAAAAGGAACGTTACGTGGTAATTGAAATAAAAAATAATAATAATAAAAAGGAACCGCTAATAATGAAAAGGAACTACTATCAAAAAAGGAATTGCAATGGCGTTAGTGACTTTTAAAAAAATGACATTTTCATGTGTTATCTGATTCAATTCCTTGCATATTTTTTTTTTCATAAAAATTAATTAGGTCCGTCAAAAAGGGTGGTGTTATGGTTATTATGTTCAATTGCAAGATGGTGAGAGAGATGAAAGTGAGTGAGAAATGATTTAGGAATTGTGAGATTGAAAGAAAGAGGACCCGAGATTTGTGTTGAATACACAACATTGAAACAATCACATGTCATAAAAAACATCAGTACCTTGGCGGTAAGAGTTGTGAATTGAAAGCATGTGGTACCTGGTTCGATCCCCATCCGAAGTTTTTTTCATAAATTTTAATAACTAAAAATTAGGGCTAATCATTAGGGTTAGAGCAACACTACTTAACATTTAGTATGATAAAAAGAATAATGAAGAAAAAGCTAAAATTCACACAATCACGTAACAAAATCAATAATTTTCAAACCCTAATGTCAAGGATTCGAAATTAACAAAATTCAGACAATCAATATCAACATTGGTCATAATTTTGTGTCAATTCGATGAAAGAAGGTGTGAATCGGTGAGAGAAAGCGAGTTATCGGCAATGACATTTACGGCAGTCAGTTGTTGGTGAGGTGGCAGTTGCGGCGGCGGCGTGATGTGTGTGGATCAGTGAGAGAAAGTGATTTTCCAGCGGTGGCAGTTACGGCGGCATGTGTTGTTGAAGTGACAGTTGCAACGGTGGCGGGATGTTGTTATTGGGGTCACCGGCGGCGGTGAAAATGAAGTTGAATCGCATGATGTGTGTGAATGACGTTCAATTCGTGTTCAAATGATGTTGGAATTCAGGGTTGTGAGAATGACTTAAAGTGAACTCGCATTTGTGCTAGATAAATAAAATGAAAGCAACTATAAGTCACAAAAAACTTTAGTGATCTAGTGGTAATGGTTGTGATCTACCAGAACTTGGTTTGGGGTTCAACTCTCAGCAGGAATTGTTTTTCATAAATTTTTTTCAAAACAAAAAATTAGGGTTAGGGTTAGCTATTTTAGGGTTGCAAAAGTGTTTATCAGACTGCCTAGGATTTATATATATATATATATATATATATATATATATATATATCAATTTAATGATGATAATAATGATAATGATGATACAACTACCTAAAACAAAAACTCATACATTTAATTATTTATATTATATCTTATGCAACTAATTAAAAAAATTGAACTACAGTTTTAAAAACGTAAAGTATATTTTGGTAAAAAAAAATTTAACGTAATATCTATATTTGTATTGCCCCATATTTTGTAACAAAAAAAAGTATTGCAACATATTATTGGTCAATATTAGTTTGATATGCTTCAACCAAATGTCATTATCTATCAATCTATCTATCTTTTGTCTATCTCTATCTATCTATCTATCTATCTATAAAAATAAAGTTGAGTCATTCTTAGACTTCAATTTTACCTATGTATCACCTCTAAAAAAACCTTCTCACATTTCTTATTATAACTTCCGGTCTTTTCTTGTTCTATCTAATTTAATCTAATCTAATAATAATTATAATAATGCAAGTAAGTTTTAGTTACAAAACTATCATCATTTCTTAATATCTTCGTAGTTATTATTTAGCCTCAACTAAATTAATTTAATGTTTGATAGAACTACTTATACTCTTTATAGTCTTTATATTGAGATAATATTTGATTGGCTTTATAGAACTACTTATCTGCTAGTAGAGTATCTTGCCCATAGTGTGCTTGATGCTAACACTTGACCAATAGATATTGAGATAATATTTGATTGGCTTTTAGTGCTAGTGGGAGATTGTTGGAGTAAGCCCTAATAGCCAATCTATTTTGATTGGATTTGGCTTTGTATCATGACTTTGATATATATTTATGAATATATATATATAAGACATTTACTTATTCTTTTGTTTAGTTTCAAAATAATAAATTCCCTAGAATAATTGGTCTGTTTAATGGAGCATTAAGTGTGACTTAATCGTGAGACTCATTAAACGAAATGACATTATTCTTAAAGTATCTGTAGTCAAGCTTTATTGTGAAATGGGATAACATTAAAGCATAGAGACTATTATGTGGGTAGACTGATGATCACATCTCACAGATCATAGATAAAGAGTTATCAAGTCTTCACATAGGTATAAATATTAGGAGTAATATTTGTACTGGATTGACCCGCCCTGAGAATACTACATAGTAAAAGTTATGAAAAGTGTCATAAGATATTCTCATAGTGATAGTGGTGTATTCCACCCTTTGACCTGAAACCACTATGTATCCTAGATGTAGGAGTCGAGTGCTTTATCACCATTCAAACGTTGTCTGTAATAGGATGACTATAAAGTTGGTTGATGGGTACTCCATGAATCATGCTAAGGGACATGAGTGACCTAGATGGAATTTGCCCCTCCTACATAACAGGAGAAATGTCTATGGGCCCAATATTGAACTAGACAAGGATGACACGGTCTATGCCTTGTGTTCAATATAGACATGAGGGCAAAAGGGTAATTATACACATGATCATTATCACGGAAAGGTTTCGTCAGATCACATGACATTCTCGTCACTTGGGTAGCAGTGATGTGTTGCTAGATACCGCTCACTGTTTATAATATTAAATAGGTGATTTAATATTATTGTCAACGTTACGGGAACCTATAGGGGTCACACCACAAAGGACAGATAGATGAGAGAAATAAATAAGTAAGACTTATTTATAAAATAATAAGTAGGACTTATTAGTAATTAAATAATTAAATATGACGTATTATTTAATTTATGAAAAATAGAGAAACGCGGTCCATCGTAAGGTACGGTGTGTTTAAGTGAAATATGGGGCACCGTAAGGTACGATGTATTTAAGCATTACTGACTTTTGTTGAAACACTTAACCTAATTCACAAAAGTTATGAAACCCTAGCCGCCGCTCTCTAAACCCTGTTTTCTCTGAATCTCCGTTGGAATTGGCTAGCACCGGTCATCGGAGAAGTTCTGTTCGTGTGGAGTGAATAGAGGCATCGCTATGTTGCTTTGCTCGTGATCAGAAACAATTCTGCTACAAAGGTTATGTGCTTCAAGAGGTAAACACATGAATCCTTAAAGTGTTTAAGTATATGTGTTTGATTTGTGATTAATGATTTAATCAAGATCTGTTTCAATGGGATTTGTTCCGATAAGAGGATTAAATTTTTTGAAAAACCCCTCTTAAATCCCTTCAATAGTAGGCGTGGCAACGGAGCAGGGGAGAGTTTAAGCATTATCGCCCCCGCCTCCTGCTTCTATGTACCCGCAACTGCCTCCTCTCTCAAACTCTTTCGAGGGTAACAATTGAACACCCACCCCCACCCCCACCCCCAACGGGGTAGGGTTTCTATAAGACCCTGATCCCCGAGACTACTATTTAAATAATAAATCACACAATTCAACATAATCGGGATATTTCAAATCATCATTTAACTCATACAATTTCTCATAATAAAAATCTCATTAACAATATTCACAACACAGCGGAAAATAATTCATCTCAACGAAATATCATCTCTAGTCTCAACATAAAAATCTCAAATAAATACATCATCATGAATAATCCAAAACAAAATAAAATCCCCAGACTTCTAGATCAGAGAACCTAATCTAGACATCTGCAATGCAACATAAAAAGGAGTAGGCGTAACGCCATCCTCAGCACAACTCACCAAGCAACTACTCCTCAACCTGCAAGTCTACACCACGAGGATGACGCGACAACAAAGCTACTGGAGGGTAAGATATACATTCAACAAAAGGATATAATAAACGCATGTAAGTTCAGGCCAAAAACATCAACAACACACAAGTATTCAACATTCATAAAGTCTGGTTACCATCATTAATAATTATATCTCATCCAATTCATACGACTGGTTATCTCAGTACCACATTAATATCACATTCAATAATTATCAACAGTTAATTCATCAATAATTAAACAACAAGTACTTAAGCATAAATGGCACATCATCATCGACAAGGTTATCATCTTCATTTACATCATCACATCAAATATATAATATCCATAATTCTCACACATTCAACAATTAGACATTTACCATATAAATGCACAAGTTCACACCAAAACATTACCAAGCGCGACTCAAGTGCATGCAATGCGCCTAACACGAATCTATATGCATGTGGTACCATCGTGACCATAAAGTCACGCCCCCATAAATAGTGATCTTAAATCACCCACCTATAAACCTTGATCTTAAATCAAGCACCCATGAATCTTGATCTTAAATCAAGCACCGATCGACTGACAATGAATGCATGGATGTTCACGTATGGACTTGACAATGCACACAACTATAAATCATGATCTTAAATCATGCGGCTATCACGGTTGCTTGGGTTATTGAAACTCAAGAACAAGCCACGGCTATCAATTGCATTATCAAACCAATACATCCACTTATTCATGTTATCACCACATCATCATTTATTCACAACTTTAATACATTAAGCCACAACATTCATCATTTCATCATATTAATGCATTCCACAAGTTTAATCATCGTCATATCATAAACACTTCAACATCTTACTTTCATTCATCATAATTCACATAATTCACATTTCATGATTAAATCAAGTAAGGTTACATCAACCTATCACTACACCATATTACAAACATGATTCAACTTCATTCATACTTCTGTAATCAATTAACATGTTCATTTAAACAAATCACGTTCATTTCCAAGTTTCACAAATTCACCAATTTCGTCTCAAAAACAACCATTTATAATCAATTTATTGCAAGCAATCATTACGTATTGTCAAATGGTCAAAACAACAGTAAAACAACACAAAAGGAATGTCCATGGATGTCCAGAAATAACCCCAAAGGACCAAAACGCGCAGAACAGCTGATGTTGTTTCTGCTATGGTCGCTTAGCGACCTAATACTTCGCTTAGCGAAGTCCCAAATTCTGGGCAACCAGAAAATAGGTTTTCCCTTACGGGAAAACCCTAAAAATTCCCAAAAATCCCATTTTCGATCCCATTCATCCCAAAATCGTTATCCAAACAGTACCTATGATCAATACACTTTAATTGAACAATGGTTACACAACAAAACATCAATTTGACATGGATTCTCATGGATTTTCGATTAAACTCAAACATCGTCTCAAAATTCATTTTTGCCAACAACTTAGCAAACAAACATGTATAACAACAACAACAACAACATTTCATCATGTTCAACATAACCATAATCACTTATTCTAACTATCCCAACATCAACAACTTATTCATTTTCATCCAATTAAGCTATTTCACCAAAACACAACAACAACACTAATTCATAACAAAGCTACACAACAAACATATTCTTTTCACTCTTTTCAATATTATGGCAGCAACTTAACTAAACAACAACAACAACAACTTAATCAAATTCACTTAATTAAGCAATTTCACCATGAACATAGCAATAATCACTTAAATCACAACTTATTTAACAAAACCTCATGATTTCTCAAACAAAACACATACCCATGCTCAAAATCAACTTATTAAACAATAAACATCATCAAATATCATGTTAATCATCAAGATCATCAAAATTCACCAAGTTAAGTCATTTTAATATAACATCCCATAAATTTTGACATGAATAAAACATGATTTCACCAAGTTTTATCTTACTCAAATTAACACAAGAAATAGAGCACGAATTTCACATATTCTCTCTCTCTCTATTCTCTTTCTCTCTCTTGCCTCTCTCAAAATTTTGTGACAAATGGTTAACCTAGTTCAACACCACTCACTACTACTCTTTATATAATATGGGTTAGGGTCACTCACACTAATGTGCTTAGTCACATCCAACTCTCACAATTATTTTCTCTACACTTTTACTTCACTTAAACCTCTCATTTTACTTATACACCACTATTCTCTAAAATTCAAATATCTAGTTCTAACATAATTGCAAAAATGTCACTCACCCATAAAACGACTAAAATACCCTCAAGCACTAAAAATTCCACTAACCCACCAATCACACATCAAATAAACAATTAACAAATATAATAAATAAATAATAATAATAATATTAAATACATCTAATACTAAAAATCGGGTTGTTACAGTTTTTCCGCCTCGCCCTCACCCCCACCCTCGAAAATTGTATTTTTTTTAAAGAAAAGTAAAAAGTTGCATTTTTTTTTCATTTTTTTATATCAACAAAAAAACAATAATTAAATTAATAATAAAAGATTTAATAAACCTCTTTCAAAAGAGCAAGATAAATTTAAGGCTTATTCAAGCCACCTGTCCCTTAACTTAATTGTTTGTTTCAAAATGGTCCCCTAACTTTAATTTGTCTCAAATTGGTCCCCTAAGTTTCCATCTGTGACATGTTTAAGTCCTTTCTGTTAGTTTCCATGAGAAAACGTTAGTGACTTGAGTCTGAAGTCTGAGTCTGAGGTCAGAGTCTGAGGTCATAACTTAACGTTTTCTCATGGAAACTAACAGAAAGGACTTAAACATGTCACAGATGGAAACTTAGGGGACCAATTTGAGACAAATTAAAGTTAGGGGACCATTTTGAGACAAACAATTAAGTTAAGGGACCGGTGGCTTGAATAAGCATAAATTTAATAAACATGTTTCTAAAGAGTAACAATATATTAAAAGAGTTTGGTACCTATTTGTAAGTTATTGGATATAAGATTATTAAATATAATTAAATATAATAAGATAAATTTCAATAAGGGGGACGAGACTGAAGTGGGTGCGAGGCGGGTATAAGCATCTCCGACCTTGATCTCCGCTAAATTTGGGGCGAGGCAGCCGGTTCTGGACGGGTAGCGGGTTGTGTTGTCATGTCTAACATATAGTATTAGTAGATTAAATTTATCAAAATTTTATGTTAGTTTTCAATGCTTATAACCAGGGTTGTTCCTATGAAATAGGAGGCCCGTCTTTCATAATTAAAATAAACCCTAATAAAATAAAAACGTACTTTTTTTAAGACCAATCTTTTATTTAAATTGAAAATAACATTCATAAACATAAAAAAAATGTTTATCATTGTAATTAACACAAAAAAGATTCATATTCTAATCAATACTATAAAAATATAACTTCAAACGATTATCTTATTATCAACCCTTTTAGGTTGATGAAAGTTGTTTAGACAAGTATGAGAAAAAAAAAGTTTATAATGATTTTTTTCTAATAAAAATAAGACAAAAAAATATACTGTTTTTATTTGTAAATATATAATCCAATAAGTTGGAGGTAGAATGACAACCTCAAATCAATAATAAATTAAGCCCAAATCAAAACTCTCTCATGCTGGAAAAAAATAAAAAAACTGAGAAAATGGGTATTTTGGGAGTTGAATCCAGGGCCCTAGGATTAACAAACGAAACCTTCTACCACTAGACCATGCGGTACTGTCTAAAATATATCTCACATTATTAATATATATTAATTCTTTATATGTATTCTATGTAAAAAAGAATTGGGCCCTAAAATTTTGGAGGTCCAGCTCAGTAGAGCTGTTTGCACCTTGACTCCCTTGGGGCCGTCCTGCTTATAACATGCTTATTTGATTAAGTTTCCATATTATAATATTTTTAGAAAGGTAGGTAACCTTAGTAAGAAGGTATACGACTGGAAGGTGGGGTTTAGCATGAGAATCTGAAGTTTTTTCCCACCATGGGAATTTTTTTTTCAACCATTAGATTAATGAGGAACATTAATCTTATCATGGACTGCCTACATCATATTTTTTTCCTTTCTCTTTTACACTCTTTCTATTTTGGAAAAAAATGCGATTGCACATGTCGGTCAAAAAATCAAAATAAATCGAGGTTTTGTAGGAATGCTACGAAATTTTACAGATCCTCTATATGTATATTTATAGAGTTGTCTGCAAAAAACTAGCTCAAAATTCGTTTTCTAGGTGCATGTTTTGTTGTTTCGCGTTTTTTAGTTTTTGGCGTGTAAAAAATTCATATTTAATCCGTCCCTTGTCGGAAAATTCTCGTTTTTTGTGGGCGATGTTGTTTTTATGTCCTAAACATGCATGCAAAAAATCGTGAAAAAATTCAACCTCTAAGTCACTCTTAATAATACGGGCGGGCGCGCGCGCCCTTGTATGCGCGAGAAAATCCGGCAAATTGTTTCCAGATCATGGAAAGAAAAAAATTTCAAATCTAAACAAAAATATAAGAGTGTAAAAGAGAAAGGAAAAAAAGATGGTGTATGCAGTTCATGATAAAATTAATGTTCCTTGTTAATCTAATGGTTGAAATTTTTTTTCCAATGATAGAAAAAAAACTTTCCATTCCCAGGCTAAATGCCACGTGACAGGACTGGCAACTCAACTCCTACTGGAGAGAGAAAAATCAAAGAAAAGCAAAAGATAAGATAAGCACGTTTGCATCACAGCGTGTGATCGAGTCAGCAAACCAAAACTTCACACTAAACAACATACAAAAACAACTTATAATTATTCACATTTCCTCAAACCCTTATCCATTCCCAACCGACAATAGCTTATTTCAACAAAACCGCGGCGAACCACAGCCGACACCTTCCTTCTTCAACCAACTAACAAAACCAAAAAAAAAATCCACTCTCTTTCCTTCTTCAATGGCTTCTTTTTCTTCCTCTCTTTTCCTTCCTCTCTTTTTCTTTCTTCTCACCATAGTTTCTTCCTCTTCAAATTCCATTTTTCTTCCAATCACAAAAGACAAGACAACACAACAATACATAACAACTCTGTCTTTTGGAACCCCTTTTGTTCCTACAAAACTTGTTGTTGATCTTAGTGGTTCACACTTTTGGGTTGATTGTTCTTCAACAAAAACCTCATCATCTTTGAGTACAATCCCACACCGTTCTGTTCAATGTATCACTGCAAAAAGTCACACACAAACATGGCTTTCAAGCCTTGAAAATGAAAATCCTATAGATCAAGATAGCCCATGTGAAATTGATGCCAAAAACACCATAACAGGTATAGTAGCAACTGAGGGAAAGCTTGTTGAAGATGTTGTAGCAGTGAAATCAATGAAAGATTCAATTTTTGAACCAGCCCATGAATTTTTCTTCACTTGTTCAAATACCCTTTTGTTGAATGGGTTATCTAATGATGCTAAAGGCATTGTTGGGTTTGGTAGATCTAGAACTTCTTTTTCATCACAGCTTTTCAATTCAATGGATTCACAAAGAAAAATCAATTTTTGTTTATCTTCTTCTTCGGGGTTTGTATCACTTGGAAGAAACAAGGTTTCTGAATCTGAAATTTTCAGATCTTTAACATTCACACCACTTGTCACCAATCAAAACATGGAATATTTCATCAACGTTAATTCCATCAAAATTGGTGGCAAAAAAGTGTCTTTTAATACCCCATCTTTGTCTCAAGAGGGTTATAGTGGAACTTTATTGAGTTCTATTGTGCCTTACACATCCATGCAAAGTTCAATCTATGCAAGCTTCAAAAGTGCTTTTTTGAAAGCCGCTTTGTCTATGAACATCTCTAGAGTAGATTCTGTGGCACCCTTTGAGGTTTGTTTTGGTTCTAATGGAATTGGTGAGTCAAAAACTGGGGCTAATGTGCCAGTTATTGATTTTGTTCTGCAAAGTGAGATGGTGAAATGGAGAATTTATGGAAGAAATTCAATGGTTAGAGTAAGTGATGATGTTGTGTGTTTGGGAATTTTGGATGGTGGTGATGAACAAAAGAATTCTATTGTGATTGGAGGGTATCAATTGGAAGATGTTTTGGTTCAATTTGATTTTGATAGTTCTATGGTTGGATTTAGTTCTTCACTTTTGATTAGGGATACTAGTTGTTCTAATTTTAGATATGGTTCCATGGATGTACAGTCTAGTTGATGATAATCACTATGGTTATTACTATGGTTATAACTTATAACAGAGGAGGCATACCACATAGTTTTTTGTTAGGTTATGGTGAATTGTGAGAAATTTTTGTCAGTTTTGTAATCACTTTTTTTTTTGTCATTTGGTGTATGTGTATATGGTGATGAATACCATTTTTGGTTTATTGCTTTTTGGATATTGGAATGGACTTCTATCTATTGTATATGAAATAAAAAGAAGCTTGATCGTTTATCAAAAAGAAAAAAGGAAAAAGAAACTTGATCAGTTGAGTTTTCTTGTTTTTCTTAATAAAACTGAGTTATTCTTTCGTTTTCTAAAAATAAAATAAAAATGAGTTACCTTATTTTATATGGTTGGACTTGGATTGATGTTGATAATATATTATACATTTTTAGGTCAAATAATATAATGATAACATCAATCACCATAATAATATTGATCGAATTTCCTTAAAACAATAATATGGATTGAATTGATAAGAAATGTGGTAACCAAAAAAATTGATAAGAAATGTTTCTCCTTCTTTACCCCCAAGGCCCCAACAACAAAATATTGATAAGAAATGCATCTCATAGGGAATATTGGTTATGTGAAAAGCATATATTTTTTTTTTATCAATGTGTGAAAAGCATATACCATAGAATATCTTATTTTTATTCTTTCGTATCCGGGTCCGTGTCTCGCACAGCAGTAGACAAAGAAAATATTGCACGTGAACAGTTTTCTACAAAATATGACTCAGAGAGATAAAAGCTTCTTATTTTTTCCGAGAGTCAATTCAAGGCAATTAATTAATCAGGTCCACAAAATATTGATATATTATGGGTGGTGTGGGACATAATTTTCATATGTTTTAACCCAAATACTTCACTAACATACCTATCTGATATGCCTCATACACCGATACGCTTCGAAACGTATCAAAAAAGTATCTGGAGATTAAATTTATTTTTTTAAAAAAATAATTGTTTGATATTTTTCAGATACATCGGGGATACACGAGGTATATGCGGTGGAAAATCGATACGCGCGGGATACGTGATGTTTATATTATTTTTGGGATATATGTAATTGACCAAGTAACGATGTTCTCTTTTTGGGATATACCATATATGTAATTGACTAACTGTCACTTTCTTTATTATCAATATTACTTTTATTTATATTTATGTTGTTGTCTTCCGTCTGTTTTGTGTCTTTTTGTTTGTTTGAGAACACTATTTTTTGATTGTTGTGTGAATGCAATTTTATTGTTGTGCCTTATCGTTGTTCTATGTCTGTTTGGTTTAGATTTTGCACCTGTTTTTTTTTGTTTTGAGTTTTAGTCCATAGATTGTATTTTAAGTTTTAATTTCTAGTTTAAATTTAATTTTTTATTAAAGTATCCCGGCCGTATCGTATCTTGAATTTTAAAATTTTTCTATATTGATGTATCAGTGTCGTATCATATCCATATCATATCATGTATCTGGGCTTCATTAAGGTTCATGTACTAAGTCCTTTATTATTCAAATTCAAAGGAGTTTAACTAAATACTATATTTTTTGTGTAAAAAAAAATTAAATATGAAAATTTGTCAAAAAGAATATTGTTTTTAAGAAGTTAAAATGGATTCTAATAACTAAGAAACTTAGTCTCTCTAGCACAAGAAGTGTCATAAGAGAACTAAGAAAAATTTAATAGTTGATACAACGAAAACCAAAGGAAAAACAAGGGGAAAAACTGCATGAACAGGCAACAGAAAAGCAGAAAAATACCAAAACGCAATTGAAACTAAAGAACAACTACCAAACACAAGAGGGGATTAAGCCACCACATGTGGTAATTGAAAGCAAAATTTGGATGATCTGCCTTCAACCATCAATAGGATTGCAGCTTAATTTTGTCTAAAATGTGATGAATAGAGTCCCCTTGATGTTTAAAAATTCTAGCCTTCCTATCATGCCAAACAATCCAAACAGAAGAGAGTCAAATCAAGTAGAAAGTGTTGCATATGTTATTAGAGAAATCGCCCAACGATCTGAATTGAAGTAAATGATCTTTAACATGAACTAGCTTGACTGTAACAAAGTCTAACCACTTGAAGATTTCATACCAAATTTGACCAAAAAAGTTACAAGTTAGAAAGAGATGATCAATATCCTCTGAAGAGCCACATCCGCTTGAACAATAATGAGGGTTCAGTTGAAGAACTCTTCTCCTAATTAAGTTGTCAGTTGTAGGTAGTTGGTTGCGAAGTAGCCACCAAGCAAAAATGTTGACTTTTAAAGGAACCTCCTTATGCCAAAAAAATATAGTATGATCATGAGGTAAAGAGGCATCCCTTGAAGTCAGAAGGTTGTAAACACTAGTAACATTGTATTTGAAAGAGACAGGAAGTTTTCAAATCCACATGTCGTTCACATTAGCCTGCAAAACAATGGGTGATAAAAGAACACAACACTCGCGCACCAACTCTTCCTCCCAAGCCAACAATCTCCTCCTCCATCTCCAAGCATTACCTCCCTCCCCCAACCTAACAAATACATATCTGATACAGTTACCATTTTGTTAATAGAAAGATAAAAAAGACGATTGTATCTTCTCTTCAAAGTACCTCCCTTCAACCAAGGATCTCACCAAAATAAAGTACATACTCCTTCCCCCACCTCTCTCCGAATGCGATCGTCAAACCAACTGCCATCCCCCTCACCAACGTCCTCCTTAACACCAAGCAAGTTTCGCCACCACACCGAAGTTGTGCTCCCCCATCACCAATATTCCTACCATCCTCACCGAGGATGTCAATCTAGTCTTATAATTAACAAGGTCTATATTTTTTCTCTAAAAAAAAAATCTATATTATTTGTCAAAAAAAAGGTCAATATTCATTTTGAAAAAAAGAATTCATATCTTATTTTCTTTTCTAAAAAAATGTCTACTAAAAAAACAAGTTCGACTAAGTTACTCAAACTATGACCATTCAAAGTTGCGTTAGGAGAATGAAACCAAACCAAATTCATCCAGAAAACAAATCAGTTAAATGATACTGAACCACTATGACTATACTTAATTAATTTATAAAACAATATAATTATTATTTAATTGTCCCATTTTATATATTATTCAATTTTTTTTAAGGAAGCAATTCAATGCTTTTCATTAGCTAAAATTTGTCAAATACATGACGGTACATCATCATAAACACGGGGGCTAGCCAGAACAAGAAAAGTTTCAATTTGCCAGGGACTAAAGCCAGGAGCATGCGCTCCTGGGGAAAAAAACGAGGTGGGAAGGCCCTGGCAAATTGCCAAAGCAGATGGTGGGAAGTCTCTTGCGTATACCAGGGGCAAGCCCCTCGCAAATTGCATGTAACCCCTGGCATTGGTTTGGGCGCCATATTTGAAATTCAAATTGGGGGACAAGGAGCAGATGTGTCAGCATTTTGTGAGGGGTTAAGTCAGGGGTTGACCCTGGTACACGCGAATCCGTGCTTGACCTGCCATAAAGCTGAAAAGATGTACGTGCGAGGGGCAAACTCCTGGGAAAATGCAGTCAGCTCATGGCAAAAATCTGACCGTTCTGTACCGGTCTAAGCATTGATTGGAGTGGTTTTGCGAGGGGCATACCCCTCGTTTTAACCCTTGTCATTAATTCCCCTATATATTAGCAATTCCAGTGCACTTGAACGGTTCAGTTACATAGAAATTTTTGACAGAACGTCAAAATTCCTTTCTCCTTGATTTCTCCAATAACACAAACCATTATGTCTCAATATCACCAATATGTTTTACAGGTAAATTTCGTCACTTATAATTTTTTGTTTCTACTTTTTATTTCTTATATTGACATATAATTTTTGTTTGTCATTTGCATGTCAAAGTTAATTAAGCTGCCTCCTGTGGATCTGCTCTTGCTCAGCTTCGTGATTTTGGATCTGTTTTTGTGAAGCTTCAACAAGTTAGTAGTTTATCTACTTTTAATTTTCGAATTTATTAATTGGCTGGTTAAATTTATAATTTCGAATTTATTAAGCTGCCCCCTGATGATGATGTTAATTTTTAGACTGATGATGTTAATTTTCGAATTTTTTTTAGGGTATTTATAAATTTCGAATTTTTTATAATGTATGTGTATTGCATGTTGAATATATGTTTTATTGTATGTTTTAGATCTGTTGAATATGTTTTAGGGTATTTGTTTATACTGTTGAATATGTTTTATAATGAATGTGTATTTGGAAACTGTATTTGTTTATACTGTTGAATATGTTTTATAATGAATATGTAATTATACTTTTTTTTAAAAAAAATTTAGTCACTAAAACTCAACCAATTCATTAACTGTCACAATTTCTCCACTGAAAAGAAATACCAATAGAGTTTAAAACTTTAATAGTTTCAAGTTCTAAGTTTGGCTAGAGAATACAAAACTAACCAATGTATACAATACAATATTAATGTGTATTTCGAAACTGTTGAATCTGGTTGGAATAAAACTGTAAAACATATAGTAGCGCGTAAAGCAATTCTGCGTGAAAGTTTTAACTACAAAACTGTTTTATAAAAGTTTTTTTAATTAGTAGTGCGTAAAGAAATTTTGCGCGTAAAGAAATTTTCTTTATTAAAAATAGTCGCGTAAATAAATTTCGCGCAATCTCTTTTAGTTAGTATACAAATATTTCGCGCGTAAAGAATTTTCTTTACTAAAATAGTTTCGCGCATAAAATAAATTTGGGCGTAAAGAAATTTCGCGCAATTTGTTTAGTTAGTATACAAATATTTCGCGCGTAACAAAATAAATTTTCTTTATTAAAAACAGTTTTATGCGTAAAATAAATTTGCGCGTAAATAAATTTCGTGCAATTTTTTTAGTTAGTATAAAAATATTTCGTGCGCAAAGAATTTTCTTATATTAAAAACAGTTACTCGCGTAAATAAATTTCGTGCAATCTCTTTTAGTTAGTATACAAATATTTCGCGCAGAAAAAATTTTCCTTATTAAAAATAGTTTCGCACGTAAAATAAATTTGCGCATCAAGAAATTTCGCGCAATTTGTATAGTTAATATACAAATATTTGCGCGTAACGAAAAGAATTTTCTTTATTAAAAACATTTTTGTGCGTAAAATAAATTTCGTGCAATTTTTTTAGTTAGTATACAAACATTTTTTAAATTAATCTTAAAATAATTTCTAATTTTTAAATAATTTTAAATAATATTTTTAATTTAAAACAATTTTAAAACGTTTTTAAAATAATTTTTAAAATAATTTAAATTAAAAAAAACTAAAAAACGTTTTTTAAAATAATTTTGAATGATTTTAATTTTAAAAATAGTGAAATAAAAAAACTAATTAAAAACGTTTTTAAAAATAATTTTAATAATTATAATTAATTGTTTTTATTTTTGAAATAATTTAAATTAAAAAAACAATTAAATTTTTTTTTTTTTAATTTTTAGTTATGCATTTTGCCAGGAGCATACCCCTCGCAAAGCTCCTGTCACTGTTTTGGGTCAGACTTGTGACCGATGTGACAAGTGACAGTGCTTTGCAGTGCGTCAAAAAAGGGAGCAGTTGCGTCAGACAATTTGCCAGGGGCTATGCCAGGAGTTGACCGAGGGAATTTGCCAGGGGTTGCCCCTCGCAAATTTGCCAGGAGCTAAAGCCTTGGCTTTCCCATTTGCGAGGCCCTATTTAGCGAAGGGTGTATGCTCCTCGCAAAGGCCCTGGCAAATTGCTTTTTGCCAGGGATTTCTGCGTTTTCACAAGGATTTTGCCCTTGGTAAATTTCCAGATTTCTTGTAGTGTAGGTTCAGACGGGGCTACCCATGCTAACTCATGAGTGACCTCATTTGCTTGCCTCCTATTAAACTCAACATGAGAGTTTTGAAATCTATCCTGATACAAGTGTCTGCAGGCATTAATAATAAAACGAAATTCACTATTATCATCTACATCTATAAGAAAGGACTCAACAACCTTATGAGAATCCAAAGCAAAATCAACATTATCAAATTGAAGGTTCGAGACCCACTCTAGCAGCCGTATGCAGGCCCACGACCTCCCATATTGCAGCATCACAAAGAGGAGAGAACCAATATGTTCTTGCAAGTACAAACTCCCTGACTTCATCGCGAATACACATATCAATGCCTACTAGGTTTAGATATGTAGAGAAGGAAGCATCTATATTGCACTTATAACGACCTCGCGAAGGCTTTTTCCACCAAATTAGTTCTTTCTGGTTTAGGCTCGACTGATTCAAGGCCAGCTGACCAACACTGCTCCTTCGAATAACTTGAGCTGATCTCCAATCATCAAGGAAATGAGTCGCTCGCACCCTCACCTCAGAATTTGTTTCATTTTTCTACTGCAAAAGCTTTAAATTCCTTCTCTTCAAAATACTCCATAGGACCGTAACAAATAGTTCACTTTGGCTCAAAGGGAGCTGTTTTAATAACCTAAAGATCACCACATCCATCTTATAATTTTGTCGGAGGACTCTATCAATTTTATCCTATAAATTAACATCTCGTCAGACTTGCATCACATTAGGACATTATAAGAAAATATGAGTGTTGTCCTCGTAATTGCTTCCATAAAGCACACGATCAACATGGCAATGGATTCCTCTGCTACTGAGTTGCGCGCTAGTTGGAAAACAACTCCGACACATACGTCAGACAAGGTTCTTAATCTTAGGAGGTACTTTAAGCTTCCAAATAAAACTCCAACACCCTTGTACATGTAGGTGGGAATTATCTGCAATTTCACTGACACAAATTATGTATGCACTACACACATAATAGATGTCATTCTTTTCAGCCGTCCAAATCAACTTATCTTCCTCAACCAAATTTTGTAAAGGAGTATTCAATATAAGTTGAGCCGTGTTATGATCAGACATATTAGAAATTAGAGGGACTTTCCAAACCTTATGAGTGTTAACTATAATGTCCTTTACCTTAACATGATTAAAGATGAGAAAAAAGTGACAAGGATACATGATTTAATAAAATAAATAGCTAATTTGCATTTGCATAATGCATTCCCAAAATTGGTTTCCACATAGATCTCATTTTTTGTTGTTGCATTTTTCGGTGATTTTGTTTGATTTAGATTAATTAATTAGATTTAATCCATTGCATATCTGAAAGCATGAATATTTTGGTCATATGATTGTCATATTTGTAAGCATCATTTCATGCTATTAACTATGGTGATTTGAGTTTGTTCAAAAATTCATTGTTTTAAATTTGGTTTAATTAAACATCCGGTCCCTTAACTTAATTCTTTTTTTGAAATTGGTCCCAAAACTATTAAAATCTTCCATTCGGTCCTTTATCTTTGTTTTCGTGGGTCAATATGGTCCTAATTCGTTAATTTTAATCCCCCCAAAAAGGAGATCGTTCGATAAAGAAGGTACATCAGATCTTACATTGTATCACCAACACCTAAATTTTTACTTTCTTCTTCATCCCTCATCTTCATCTTCATTCAACCTTCATCATCTTCATCTTCATTCAACCTTTCATCATCTTCATAAAATAAAAAACACAATTTTTTTTCTATTTAAAAATTCATCATTTCAACTTCAACAAAAACCCTTGAATCTTGAATTAACATTGCCACCATCATCTATCTCAAAATCAAAACTATAATTGACGACCTGAAATGTTAGCTTGATAGTTCTTTTTTCAAAATCAACAACCAATTTATAATTAAAAACAAAATAACAATAAAAGACTTAATTTTCTTTAGAAATAAAAGTAATGACTTTTATAATGGTTTTAGAGTAGAGTTTCAAAGACAAGCCAAATTGTGGAAAACCCAACAAATAGATGAAGGTGGCAGCAGCTACAGTGACGGCGGCGTAGCCCCGTAGGCTGTCGGAACCATTGTGGTGTAAAGAGATTTAGAAGGAGGAGAAAAATAACAACAGAGTATTACATCACAAAATACAACAACAGACATAAGAAGTGAAAGGAAAGGATCAGAAACAGAAAACAATCAATTATCATTTCCCGGCTCAGTGGTGATGCTTTCCGGCTTGGTGGTCACCAGAGCAAGGTCATCCGATCGTGATTTTTTTTATATGGTTTTTGTAGGAGATATGAACGAGAGTACTTATACGGTGGTGGTTTGTTGAAAAACCTTATGTGGTGGTCAAGATCTAACAGTGAAGGTAGCGGTTTTGAAACTTAAAAATGTCTCCGATCTAAAAATAAATTTGATGATGAGATAGAGAATGAAGAAATGATGAATAATATGTGTTTGGTTTGGCAAAGGGTGGCCGGAAACGCCACGGTGGGTGCCGGAAAGGACGACTGGAGAAGTTGCTTCAATCAAAATTTTGTTTGGGTCATATGAAAATTAGTGTAATGAGGAGCACGAAAATGGTTTTTATTTCTCAATTGGAGGTTGCGGCGGTTGGACATGTGGTGACGGTGCTAGGGTTTGAGGAGAGGAGTGGAGAAGGTTGTATGAAGATGAAGACATGAGGGAAGAAGAAGAAATTAAAATAATTTAGGTGTTGGTGATGCACTATAAGATCTGATATACCTCCTTTATCCAACGGTCTCCTTTTTGAGGGGATTAAAATTAACGAATTAGGACCAAAATGACCCACGAAAACAAAGATAAATGACCGAATTGAAGATTTTAATAGTTGTAGGACCAATTTGAAAAAACGAATTAAGTTAAGAGACCGGGTGTTCAACTAAGCCTTTAAATTTTGACGATGTTGAATATTTATGTTTTTTTATGTATTCAACCGATTTAAATAATTGATTTTTTTTAGTGAAGAAATTTAACTATGATTATACATCATATATGATAAAAGGGGTTGCATCAGAGACTTGATTCACACCATCAATGTTTATTTGCATCATACGCTTCGCGAGGGCAACCAGTGTGCCGATTTTATAGCCAAGTTTGAAGCAACTTCTGATTCTGCCTTGACAATCCATGCGTCTCCTCCTGATGGCATTCACATCCTGCTCATGGCTGATGCTATATAAACCTTCTTCCCTAGGGAATAATTCCTTAGGGTGTGTTTGTTTCAAGGTTTGTGTTATGATTCCCGGGAATTTGAGAATGGAAATACAACATTCCCATGTTTGTTTCAAGTTTTGAAAATTTGTTCCCATGAATGTTATATTCTCAGGAATATTATTTACACATGATTTCTTATATTGTTATTCTCATGCTTAAAGGGTGAGAATCTAACATTCACATGGGAATATAACTCAACTTGCTATAACTTCCCACTACCACTCACATTTATTTCCATTTTTATTTTTTTAATTAAATAATTTCTAAAACATTCCCAGAAAATCTAAATTTTTACCAAACACATAGGTAGAAATGTTATTCCTATAAATATTATTCTTGGAAATATCATTCCAAAAGAATGTAATTTCTTCCTTTGAAACAAACACACTGCTGCTTCTTTTTGTCTTCCTGTTTTTGTTTTCGTCTGTATTAGCTTCTGTAACCAAAAAAAATATATCAAAAACAAACAAACAAACAACAAACAACAAATTTAGTTTACACAACAAAACAAGCAAAAGCAGAGAGAAGTGAGAGATAGATGCTACAACGTTCAATCTGTCTAATGTAATCTAAAATGCTTAATGCCATTAATTCAAGAGTAGGTTTATGAAGAACTTGCATTGTGGACCAAAGGAAATAAAGCTCAATTTCGGAGGAAGATAGATCAAGCACCAAAAGATTCTCAACTGATGTGCACTAATGACAATTGCAGCTTTAACAAATGACATTGTTTCAAATGTACCTCGATCAACAAATGCAAGACATGCTGCATTTTTTCTTTTAAGTTCACAACACAACAATATCATCAATCTTTATCGATTTCACATCATTATAGTATTCCTTTGAAGGAACACCGTCCTCAAAAACAGGACCTGTGACAACTGGGTTAACAACTGGAAGAGTAGTATGAGCATATTCTGACACATCCTTGGGACGTTCTTCCTTTCCAATGAGTAAGTTAGTGAAACCATGGTTGTTTGAAGGAGGTAAACAAAGAGAAAACTTGGGTTGGAGCTTTTTTAGCCGTGAAAGTTGTGATCTTGCTAGGCCTATATATATATATATATTCCCTTTGGTGCTTTTTGGCAAATTTTCAACAAGTATGATATTAGAGTATGTAGCAGTGTTGGTGCAGCTGAAATAAAGCTAGGAGAAATGAATATTACATATTTACCTAGGTTCCCAGTGAAAATGATTTGATAAAAAGGGTTGTAGTTGTTAGTTCCACATGTACTGTTTGTAAGGACCATAGCAATCACCACATGGTTGAGTATTTTTGGGGCGTTTTTTAGTCACAACATACAAGACTATAGGATTATGAATTGCAGCAATTGTCAGAATCATATCAAAAAAACTGTCCTGCAAGATCAATAACTACATCAAAGTTGTGTTGATGATTTCCTATGCCAATTGAAATATAAAACACATTGGTTGCTGGATCTTTCAAAATTGGAAGAACAAATGGGCGTGGTTTGGAATGTTAGTTTGTTAATTCAAGTTTGTTAGTGATGTAATCATGTTTAGTTGGTTAATCACATTGGATTTAGTTTGTTATTGATTAGTTACAAGTTCCCTAGTATTTAGCTAAAAGTTGTTAGAGTTTGTTACTTAGCTTGTGCTTCAAGCAATCTAGCATAGCTTTTGTATATAAGCTAATTCACTTGTACATTCTCATTAATCAATAACACAATTTCCTTTTCTCAATCTACTATCATTCTCTCTTTCTCATTCTCTCTCAATTCCATTCAAATCAAAAACCCTAAAGATCAAAATAGTTGCATAAGAAAGTTAAGCTTCATAGTTGCGCTAACAACTTCACGCTTTGTTGGTCATTAAGGCAGAAAACCACATTCTCAACTTCTTAAAATCACAGTAGATTTACAGTGAATAGTGTGCATATGTGGGTTTCTTACACCAAACGTCATTCTAAATACGCACTTCATCGTTTTTGTACGGTTTAAAATGCAACTATTTCTTTACGTGTTTCTCTAATTCCAAATACACCGTACATGAATGAAATTTGACTTTACATTTTTTATTCATTTTTATTTGTTTGTCATTAAGGGTTATAGGTCGCGACCTGTGAGAGCAATTATTTGATTTGATCTCAAATACAATAATGAAAATCATTTCAACATCCTCTATTCATTTCTCACATTTTATCATATCTTTTATTTTTATATATGATGTTTTTTTAAGTTTGTGACTTTTTCGCATAAAAAATGTTTGTGATTTTTTTTATTGATTTATTTTGTGTATTTGTTGTTATTAAAGATGAGAAAAAGAATCTCTGTTACCATAATTCAGCTGGCAAGGACATTCAGTATGCAAGAGTCGGAGTTCGAACCATAATTCTCCAAATATTCACAGTGAATTTTTAGCCACTAGCTATTTGACAAAAAAAAATGAGAAAAAGAACTAAAGATCCTTGATTTTAATCAAATTAAAAAAATAGTTAATAACTAGATTGACACCCGCACAACGGTTGTAAAATGATAAATATTCCAAGGAATGAGATGTTAAAGGTGGAGATAGTTTTCTTAAGCGAATATGTTTTTTCATATCAAAAATCAACTTACAAACATAGTTCAGCTGAAGCAGACGTTTAATAACAAATTCATGTATTATGAATCAGTACAGTTGTTTTCCGACGACTACGAATGGAGGAACGATTGGACATCCAGTCGTTTTCCGACGACTTACGGGGAGATCCAGGGCCTCCGGCGGAGCTCCGACGCCGGTGGTGGTCCACGTCGGTGGCCTCCGGTCAACCATCTCCAATTAATATAATTATTAAATTTTTAAATAAAATTATAATCAAATTGATTTCGTCTTTTGGGCTAAATATAATTTTTTTTCCAAATGGACTTAATTAAAACCTCTGTTTTGGGCCCAGTCAAGAAAAATTAATTTATCCATCCAAACTATCAATTTTCTCACCCCTATTAAATATCTATAATTTTATGTTTTTTATTTTCAGATTTTTACAATTTCTTATTTCTAAATTAATTTAAATATTTAAATATTTTTTAGTTTTTCATTATTATGATTTTTATATCCATTGAATTTATATTAATATTTGAATTAATCCATTAGATCTTTAAAATAAGTTGGATGGATTGAATCCAATCCATTAAAAAAAAGTGTTTCGTGAATGAATTGGATGAATTTTGTAGTAGATAAATTGAATGGATATAAATTTTAGTGAATCAAATTGCCACCTTAACGTTATCCCAATTTTTTTTTTATATTTCCTCACGGTGCAAAACACAATTATCACATCAAGGATTACATCATATAAAAAATTACATCATATGTTGTGTCCAACAAATTGAACAACAAACGATTATAGTTTACACAACAAAGCAAACAAAAGAAAAATGATAACTTTAAGCTGCAACATACAATCCTAATAATATAAGCTAAATGCTTAATAAACCTATGCCATTACTTTAAGAGTAGGATTTAGGAACAACTTGCTTTGTGAACCAAAAGTGATGAACTGAAGCTCAATTTGGAAGAAGCTAAATCAAACACCAAAAGATTGTCTTCCAATTGATGTCCACCAATAACAATTGAAGTTTTGGTAAATGACATTATTGGCTCTGTCCCTCCATCAACAAATGCCAAACATGCTACATTTTTCTTTACATTAACCATCAAATTTGCTTCATGAATAGTCCACTGTACTCCCCCTTGAAGCACAAGATCAACTCTTGGTACAGAATTTTTTATGCTAGATGAGTCAAAACATGCCTCGAATGGTGCCACTGATTCCACTCTCTTTAGTTTTCTATCTGAAGCCTTTTTTAGAAAATCTCGAATAAATGGCTTGTACACAGAACTTTGCAATTCAGTGAAAGGAATTATGGTACTAATTTTTGTGCCACCATTTCCCTTTTTGTCAATAGACAATAAAGAAGGCTTTAAGTTCAAAACATTGCCATCAATCTTCACCTCTTTGACATCAATAAAATATTCAACTGAAGGAACACCTTGAACAGAAACAGCACCCGTTGAAACGGGATTGACAATGAGTGGTGTGGTTTGAACAAATTTGGACAATTCCTTAAAAGGGTCACCACCACTTGATCCAACAAGCAAGTTAGTGAATCCTTGTTTGTTTGAAGAAGGCAAACAAAGAGAAAATTTGGGTGGAAGCTTGTTTTTCAATGAAAGTTGTGTTGGTAGTGAAAGGTTTGATCTTGAAAGACCAATAATTCCTTTGGTGTTTTTTGGTAAGCCATTGAGTGGTGAATCATTGCCAGTGAATGATGGAAGTCTATCAATGTCAAGGCAACTTGAGAGCAAGCCAGAAACTTTTTGTTGAGAAATGAAAATGAAATCTTCACCAAGATCACCACCAAAAATGAATTTGGCTAATGAGTTGGTTGCAGTAGCAGGACATGTATTGTTTGTGCAACCTGGTTTGAATGGGCCATTACAACCAATACATGCAACATCTGAACATCTTTCTGAGCCACATTCAATTGGAATGTAAGATGATGAATTATAATGAGTGTCACAATCATACCATAGATTTTCTCCGGCAAGATCAATGGCTAGATTGAAATTTGTTCTAGGAGTTCCTATGCCAACTGATGTGTAGAATAGATTGGTTGATGGATCTTTCTTGATAGGAAGAATGAAGGATTGTGGTTTTGTATTGGAAGGTTGAGATGCTGATAAGCAAGAAACTGAGAAAAGGGTTAGTGATATGAGGAAGAAATGGATTATGACAGAAGAAGAAGTCATTGTAATGAAGACAAGAAAAATAATATTGTTTGTGTTCTTAGTTTAAGGAGTTAAGGCTTGCTTTTATAGATGGATAAGGTGGCAAAGTGTAGCACATTGTTTATGATTGTAAACTTGGGCTGCGTTTAGCCTGGGAAAGCAAAGTTCTTTCCCACCATGGGAAAGGCTTTGCTAACCCTTAGATTATTGAGGGTACACGATTTTTATCATGGATGCTCTACACCAAATTTTTTTCCTTTCTCTTTTACACTCTTATATTTTTGTTTAAGTCTGGAATACACGATTTTTATTATAGACTGTCTACACCATATTTTTTTCTTTTCTCTTTTACACTCTTATATTTTTGTTTAGATCTGAAATTTTTTTCTTTTCTTTATCTGGAAACAATTGGTCGGATTTTCTCGCTCGCGCGCGCGCGCCCGTATTTTAAGAGTGACTTAGAAGTTGAATTTTTTAACGATTTTTTGCAGGAATGTTTAGGACATAAAAACAACATCGCCCACAAAAAACCAAATTTTCCGACAAGGGACGGATTAAATATGAATTTTTTACGCGCCAAAAACTCAAGAACGCGAAACAACAAAACATGCACCTAGAAAACGAATTTTGAGCTGGTTTTTTGCAGATCCTCTATATGTATTTTTATAGAGGTGTCTGCAAAAAACCAGCTCAAAATTCATTTTCTAGGTGCATGTTTTGTTGTTTCGCGTTCTTGAGTTTTTGGCGCGTAAAAAATTCATATTTAATTCGTCCCTTGTCGGAAAATTCTCGTTTTTTGTGGGCGATGTTGTTTTTATGTCCTAAACATGCCTGCAAAAAATCGTGAAAAAATTCAACTTCTAAGTCACTCTTATAATACGGGCGCGCGCGCACGCGGATGCGCGCGAGCGAGAAAATCCGACCAATTGTTTCCAGATCAAGAAAAGAAAAAAATTCCAGATCTAAACAAAAATATAAGAGTGTAAAAGAGAAAGGAAAAAAGTTCGGTGTAGACTGTTTTGTTGTTTCGCGTTCTTGAGTTTTTGGCGCGTAAAAAATTCATATTTAATCCGTCCCTTGTCGGAAAATTCTCGTTTTTTGGGGGCGATGTTGTTTTTATGTCATAAACATGCCTGCAAAAAATCGTAAAAAAATTCAACTTTTAAGTCACTCTTAAAATACGGGCGCGCGCGCGAGCGAGAAAATCCGACCAATTGTTTCCAGATTAAGAAAAGAAAAAAATTTCAGATCTAAACAAAAATATAAGAGTGTAAAAGAGAAAAGAAAAAAATATGGTGTATGCAGTCTATAATAAAAATCGTGTATTCCAGATCTAAACAAAAATATAAGAGTGTAAAAGAGAAAGGAAAAAAATTTGGTGTAGAACGTCCATGATAAAAATCGTGTACCCTCAATAATCTAAGGGTTAGAAAAGCCTTTCCCATGGTGGGAAAGAACTTTCCTTTCCCAGGTTAAACGGATCACCGTTGTCAAATACGATGGCTATATGAATAATATATGACTATGAGTACGTGTTATGGACTTCCCTGTCATGCAATGTAATTACTTTCATATGGATATGTACAACACAGCTGTTGCTTTGTTTGGTTGCCCTTGTTGACTTGACTTTCCCTATATCTGTCCTTCTAGACTCGACTAGAGAGACCCAAGTTGCTTGAATTGCATAGTACATCCAATGCATACATTGATGCATAGCAGTTGTCTAGTTTATTATAAATTGTTTTGCCATTTTTAAACATATTAATATGGATGGTTTTACAAAATTATGTATCATTAATAACACTAAAAAGAGATTTTAAAAGAAAAAATAGTATTAAATACTTCATCTATTCATAAATACATGTCACAAGCAACAACTTCTCACATGTTATTGCTTCTATGTGGTCTCTTGGTTAGAGGTATTTATGTTGTTTGACCTCACTTATATATATATATATATATATATTGTCTTCACATAGTCTATTTATAACACTACAAAACTATGAAGGAACCTAATGAGTGTTCTTAAAGTACTAGTTAAGAAATTAAAAGAAGTAATTTTTTATAAAATGTTGTTGTAATTATTATATCGATAAAAATAACGCTTATTTTTAAGTTAAATTTTCTTTTATGAAATCTTTAACCAATTCGATTAGAGTATATCGTTAGCAAGACCATAAAACTACTATTGTATTCTAAACTATTCCTATATTTGTTGAAAAAAGGCTCTTTGACCGACATTGGTTGTTAAAAAAATAATTAATTATGGTTATATTTTTTATACTTTGCTAGAAATGGAATTTTTTTTTAAAAAAAAAAATCAACATTTTAGAGCAATTATAAACATAACTTATATAATATTTGTCCACTTACACATTTATATAGTTTTATATAAATTTTAATGATATAACTTTGACCCCACTTATTAACATTTCTGAATCTGTCACTGATACCTCAGGTATATATGCCTCAACCTTGAGGTCTTTGGTT